>CAKNEU010000030.1:0-388399 GCA_930272665.1 Mariannaea elegans
AACTGAAAATGGTGGCTTTGGGGTGTGCCGCATCGACGTTTTCGGGGGGGTTATTTCTCCCCCCCCCCCCCCCCTCCCCCTCTCTTGAGCCGCATCATTCAGCGAGAAACAAGCAACGAATGACGGATGAAAACAATTATCAAGAATTATCAAGAATTTGATCTAATGACGTAGCAAAATCCACAAAAGATGAGAGAAAATTGTTCAACTCGGGATCAGGAGGTGACTGGAGTCAAAACCAGGCAGCAGAATTTCGAAGCTCCACCATCTCCACAGGAGGCGGGCATAAGCGTCGGTTCTTCACCTTTATTTCCACTTTAGCGGCGGCTTTTGCATGGATTTTACATCTATTGCGTCACTTGATGCTCTTCTTGTTATCAGAGAGGTTTATTTGGCGGCGCTACGACAAAGCTTTTCCCCCGGGAGCGTTGGATCGACATCGAAAAACTAAACTAGAGAGACAAAGTGCCGATTTCATTCAGCCTCATCAGCATGTCTTGGCATATGACTGATTCCGAGGTCAGTCTAATCCTCCCCTACGGATGAGTACAAAGAAGAAATGATCTACCTTTACCTTCCTAATCCCGTCTCTCCTTGAGTTTGACATCTTACTCTCTCTCATTGCGTCGGTTTTACTCAAAATCCCGCAATGGGTGTGATTTCGATCCTTCTTTCGTATGATTCAATGTTTCACTTCTCCCCAATGCGTCCCAAGAGATTAGACCGCATGGCAATTCACGATTGTGGCCCCAGTGTGGGACTACCAACCGTCTTCTAAGAAAGGCTGATGCGCGTTTAACTTATTGGCTCACTCTTTCGCCGCACTAGTCATGTTCGAAGTCAGATAACCGAACCCGTCGGACATGATAGGAGACGGATTCAAAAATTCTGCGCATCACGAGATTTTGTCTGGGTCAACATGGGGTTGTGGAGGTGGCCGTTGCGCAAGAAATGTGGACGCTGGGAGGTGCAACGTAGTCATCTCTTTGTCCCACGGGGACTCCGGAATTTCCAACGTAATCGCCTCTCCAATATACTCCTCTTGAATTACTCGATTATGAAGATCCCCCAGGCAATGGATTCCTTTCTAGTGCAACCACTTCTAATGTGTGGATAGTTTAGACAGGAGTTGGATGCACGACGTGATAACCGTGCGGCTCGACTTGCATCATGCGGCTGAAGACCGTTTTTTGAGAAATCGAAACAATCCGATCGGCATATGAATTCTCTTCAGAGCCTCACATGGGTACGGGGTGACATCGTATGTGGAGTTCCGACCCATGCCGACATGGGGTAGCGGGAGAAAGGTAAACCATGTCATGGCTCCCGAAGAGGCGACGCAATATAGCCCGGGCGGTTGATGAAGCCTCTCTTGACGGTCCTAGGAAGGATTCGGCCCGGAGCCGGCATCGAGGTGCATAATTCTGCAGCCTAAATGTTCAGGGTCTTATATGGGTTCAACTGTCAGTCAATACCACATTTTCAGGGTTCCGAAGAAGGAAGTAGTTCGATATCAAACATCATCCAACGGCCATGGATACGCGCGAAATATTCTATTGGTCCAGGTTCGAACTTGATCAAAGCTTGTCTAAATTAGCTGCATATGCCACCATCGTCGGCGATGGCCTCAATAACAATCTGACCACACGCGAAAGCTAATCATTGCGTTCTGACGCCTCTTCATGGCCTGTTGATTAGCTCAAGAAGGTGCAATTCTCTCAGTTAGGGTAACGAAATTACCCTATGCATGAGGGAATTAATACACTGGTCTGAAAGTATCAAGACAAGTTTCGAGACTTGGTTGATGGCGGCTCCACTAAGTGTCTTGTTCCACTGACAACGGATTAACGCGACTTAGACAGTTCTTTGAGATTGAATTCCCTTAACCGTTCTTTGCAGTGTGCAGATCTCCCGATAGAAGAGATAAAAACTGAGACTCTGAGTATTGTACCTCCTCAGAAGTCGTCGGCTTCAAACCCCGAGCAAATTCAAGCGCATGTCAAAGAACTATCACAACTTCTTACTCGTCATTCAAGCTCTCGCGACTGCATTCATTTACCAAATAACATCCTTCCAGCAAGGATCACCCAAGTAATGACAATATTATAAGCAGTTTGTCTTATCCAATGCTGTCCTAAACGAAGAAAATCCTACCAGGATCGATGCTTGAGCAACTCAATCCTACCCAGAACACGTCATTTCTCACCCGAGGATGGTATGTATGTATCGAACCCACAATCATGGTCGCCTTGAAAAGGAAAGGAGTAACGTTACCAGACTGCCTTTCAGTTCTATACAATTATCATGATGGAGGCTTTATTAACGCCAAATAACAAAGCATAAGAAGTAGGTAGCGCGATTAGCAAACTCTTTCTACACGCCCACATGATCATAGCTCTGCCTAATTAGTCTCCAACTTGTGATATAAAACATGGATTGAGCAGCCATTCTTGTATGAACTGTGATTCCTCAAGCCCGCCATCCCGGTATCACACATCAGACTTCAAAAATAATTCCTTTGGTATTTGAGTTGCTTTGGTCTTGCATTAATGGTCAGTTCCACCTTTACAGTTTCATGATACATACCATTAGAGGTTCTAGAACTCAACTTCGTTCAGCCCTATTGCTAGGTAATTTGTTGAAAACCCCTCCATATCACTTCTAGAAACACGTGCGTTCCCCAGCGGTCAACATTACGTCGCATTGTTAGGCCACAGGGTGGCTGATCAGTCACCTAGAAGGGAGCCGAAGTGGTTGATTTTCATTGATGGCCTGACCTGAGAGGAGGCCAAACGCAATTTTTACCCTAGATGTAGACGAGAAGAGCACGATCGACTTTCTCTTCAGACATGGCAAATTTCCATCGCCATTATCTGAAAACATAACTCTAATGTGGTTGCAGTCGCATGTTGGCCACCACGCTCCCTTCATAAAAACGAGGTCATCCAACTCTGGCCACCGCATGCAAGGGGACGTAGCAAGCCCATCCATCATTTCCTACTGCATTCATAAATGAACCACATGTTATCGTGATAATCAGACACCTGTCTCACTCTCGCATTCGGTATCAGCTGGCAAGCTGCCAAACATGTATTAGACAATCGGCCCGAAAGTGCATATCTCCATAAAACAATGTGCTTCATCAAGGGTGAGTTTGTCCAGTGACAATAAGTCGTTCGCAGCAACAGGGAGCCTATTAAGCGCTGCATCCGGCTAGTAACCGCTTTTAACGATCATTAAACAAAGTCTTTATTCCCAGGACTCATTTGCATGGTGTTTATGCTTGAGGCTAGTTTCGAGCCGAGGCGCCACATCTCAAAGTTAACAAGACAACCAACTATACGCCACCGGAGATTGTATACACCAATTCTTCATCATTAAAATCGCGAAAACTACAATAAAAATGCTTCAATCTCACTTTCTTCATTCAACGCAATATTAGACATCAGATCCCACGTTATGGCGGGATGCATGAAGCTAACAGTCTGACAAATGGTTGCTTAGAAATCACCTCACCGATGGCATCATTTCCCTCCCCTCACTCATCACTCATGAAATGCAGTATAAACCGCATAAATGTCCGTCGAAGCTTTCCACTTCTTCAACACACTAATTTGTTTCAAAAAGGACACAAGTAAACTTCAAGAACACTATGGCTCCCATCCGTACCGCCATCATTGGCCTCTCCTCTTCGGCCGCGACATCTTGGGCTAGCAGTGCCCATCTCCCATACCTTTTGTCCCCCCGCGGGCGCTCCAAGTATGAAATCGTTGCTCTTCTCAATTCCAGCGTGGAAGCTGCCCGAAAAGCTATCAAGCACTTTGATCTTTCCAAGGAAACCAAGGCTTATGGTGATCCTCAATCATTGGCAGACGACAAGGATGTTGAACTCGTGGTCGTGGCCACTCGCGTGGATGTCCATCACGGAACTGCTTTGCCGAGCGTGAAGGCCGGGAAGGCAGTGTATGTAGAGTGGCCACTCGCCCAGGACCCTTCTCATGCGGAAGACCTTACCAATGCGGCAAAAGAAGCCGGCGGTTCTGGCTTTGTAGGACTTCAGGGAAGACTGGCTCCTCCAGTGGTGAAGCTTCGCGAACTTCTATCCGAAGGTCGCATCGGTAAAGTGTTGAGCAGCGAGGTCTGGGCAACGGGAGGCTCAAACGATCGCGATTTGCTGCCTGTAGGATTGAAATATTTCACTGAGAAAGCCATTGGTGGTAACATCGTGACCATTGGTTTCGGACATTGTAAGTGTAGGCATCAAAGAGAGGTCTATCCGCGCGCTGACTTGTGTATAGTGTTTGACCAAGTGCAGCATGTTCTGGGGAATATTAGCAATCTCAAGAGTCGAGTCCAGATCCAGAGACCAAACGCAAAGATTCGCGACCCGGCTACGAACAAGGTCATTGAGGTGGTCAAATCAGACGTTCCAGACCTCGTTTTCACAGTTGGCACTCTTTCCAAGTCTGAAATCGCCGACGATGGTGCCAGTGTGCACCTTCGTTTCAGACGCGGCCAACCGTTCCCTGGGGATCCCGCATTGGTCTGGACTATCAATGGTGAAAAGGGCGAAATCCGTCTTAAGGCACAAGACGGAACCTCCCTGCATGCATCCGCTTATTCCGGCCCTGTAACTATTGAAGTCCACGATTTTGAAACTAACAAGGTTGAAGAAGCTCCTTGGAAATGGGAGCAATGGCAAGAGGAGCTACCCATCTTGGCCAGAAGCGTAGGCGCGGTTTATGACAGGTTCGCGGAGGGCGACATCAAGAGCACAGCGTCTTTCGAGAGTGCGACACTGCGCCACCAACAGATTAATAATATTTTGGACGGATAAATTTCATTTGGCTCTCTTGCCAAATAGTAACACTAGTTCGTACTTATTTGTATATGCACTCTGTTGTATACCAAGCTGATGAACATGCGATGTATCCTTCATGAAAACCTCAGCGTAGCTCAGCTTACTGATCCAAGTCCCCCGCAAACAGAATATCTCGGGGATCATCATTCATTCTCTCCCAAAGGGATCGAACCTCCTCATCCCGAGGAAGGTAATTAGTCTCATCCTGACCAAATTCTCTCTTATCTTCGTCATTGCCATGACCCTTCTTCGCAGCAGCAGCAGCGATCTCCTTCTCTGCGATCTCGCGCTCAAGGTTAACTACTAGAGCATTAGCAAATGGCATTGTGTGAAGGGGCGATTAGTTTACCATGCAAGTATACTGCTGTTCGCTTTCCGCTGAAGAGCGCATGAGGCACGTTCGTCACATTGTCAGAGTTTGCATCTCCGATAGCATAAACGCCAGCGATGTTCGTCGACAAACCCAGTGCTTGGTCGGCGGCAAGTCTGCCCTTATACAAGTAAACGCCTAAGTCCTCTCCGAGCTTTGATCGCTGCTCCGAAGGAAAGCCCGCAAAGAATGCTGCTCGCTTCACATCCTCGCCCTTCGCAAACTTGACATTAAATTCATCAAATTCAGCAACGCTTGGTAGGCTGGGATCTGAGTGTTCATCGCCCCCGTTCTTGAGACGCTGAATGGCCTTGATGGTACGGTTCTCAACCTTGATTTTGTGAATATTGAGATATGTTTCATAATCTGCCGTCTTGTTCTCAGCAAGGTCACGAATCTCCTTCGTGTCAGTACCGTTAACAAAGGCGACAATGTCCTTGTTCAAAGTCAATATCTCCTGGACCATTGAGGTGACCTTGTCGAGAGGAGCAAGCAGACCAAGAGGTTGATCAGCATGCTCATGGCCGTCACACCAAGGACACCAGTATATGCCTTTTCCCCAATTCTCCTCAATGCCAGGTATGTCGGGAAGGATGTCACGCAGACCAGTGGCCAGGACGATCCTTCGGGCATTCACCGTTTTCTTTTTTCCCTTGTAGGATGAAGTCACTTGAAACTGAGTGTGCTTCTTCTGCGGCTCAATTTTGGTGACAGTTCCATTGGTCATAGATACTGTGTCATAATATGAGAGCTGCTTCCGCGCGGCCCATCGGAAGTAGGCAGGAGTTACACCTATTGCGAGTCAATTCGTACCCAAAGAGCTTTTTGAACTAGGGCCATAGCCTACCGTCGAAACCCAGGACATCGTGCATATGACGGGTAGGATTATTTCGGTACTCCCCTGAGTCGATCAAAAGGACTTTACGACGTACGCGCGCAAGTCCACTAAGAGCACTCAGACCAGCAGGGCCTCCTCCAACAATGACGGCATCGTATAGCTCCGGTTTGGATTCGTCTCTCGCAATGGCTGCAGCATTGGCGAGAACAAAGAGGCCTGGGAGGAGGAATGCTTGAAGGAAGCGCATCATGTAAATTGCGTATAATTATCCAATTGAACGAGTAAGAATGCTACTGGTCGTTCAGGTTGGAGTGAACTCGCCGTATGATATAGGAAGTAAGGATTCTGAAGTTCTCTAGGATGCAGATTATGATCATCAAAACAAGTTAACTGCCGTAACCGATACCTCGTAATAACCCAGGGATACCCACATCGCCCGTCACTCTAATTCGACTAGTCTAAGACATATTCCACGGCATAGTAATAGTTCAAATACTCTGCGCTCATCGGCAGTTCTAGCACAAGAAGCGCTTCGGCCCCACTGGCCCTGATGGATCGGCGCTTGGGGCTAGGCCGGCTCTAACTTGGCAAACCACGACAATGACCGAATGCGGCGGGACGGAATATTTGTAGCGTGTAAGGGAACCTCCGCTTCCTCTCCGAGTCATCTATCTGCTCTTTCGATACGAAGCAATCCGTAGTGCGCGGTTTATTACGTATCTCCAAAGGACTAGACCAACAAGGGAGCGGGTACCCCCGAGTGTTGAACTGCCAAGAGGGTTGGAAAGCCCGTAATTAATCAATCAGCTTAAGATCTACGCGGGAAGTGGGTCAAATTAGTTGCGATGGACAAGCTAATTAGACGGCAAATCCCAAACCATCCAAGGGCTGTTGTTACTACTGTATGGAGTGCGCCGGTGCAACAACAAAACGCAGGGAGAGCGTTGAGAGCGGCACTGCATACAGTAAATATTTCGGTCCTCAAGGGAAGTTTCATTGCCCAAGTTCGTCTACGAAGAAGATAGGTGTAATGAGTCAGCTAGGCGGAGATCTCTAAGTTCCGTGGCTGCAGATCTAGAGTGAATAACGAGATGTGTGGAGGCCGATACAAGATGGCGTCACGGGATGCGTCTAACAAAGGCCAAGAAGATACGTCTTACCGGTACTATGATAAGGAATGGGGACATTCGTGCATGCTAATATATGCCCGTATTACACTCAAGAGACGACTAGCCACGTTTACGCTAGTCAATTCATTTTGCCAAGCTAGCTTTCGTAATAGCAATTACCTGCAGCTTTCAGCTAAAGCCTAAGAATGTACGATGATGGCTAATAAGAAACATGCGTGGCTTGGGTCTAAACCAGTCATGAAATGTTACTCATATTACTACATATTGTATAGTAAGTCACTAGCTATTAACAAGCTGCCCCGGAATAGAGAGACTTTATGAGCGCTGTTAGCGATACTTCTCGTAGAGTCAATACATCGTGAGGCCAAGAAGTGTGGGATCAAGCGTCATTGGTGAGCAGGCGCCGGAATTGAGGTCACGATGGCATTCACCCCGATGATCTCTGTATTCATACTAATTTTTAAGATGGAATTGTAGCTGCCTGGAGTGTGAACGGCCTCATATTGAGGCGCCGAATACAAGAACGCGACATGTGTATTTTGGCTCGCCAGAACGACATCCATCACTCACTATCTAGCAAGGTGACTGGCTCAGCTTCATTCATTCATACTTATTTTCTTCTTACTCAAACTCTTTATATTAATTTGAATTTTTTTTTTTTCTCTGCATACTTTTCCATCACTCAGATCATATTGTCAAGCCCTTTTCTTTTCTTAATATACACACACAAATATGGTGCCAAACCACTAGGGGAAACTTCGACATGACAATTCGTCAAACACCCAAATTCAATCTTCCCAATCACCCCGTTCCTCGTACCCGATTTCCCGATCCACATAGCTGCAACAGGTTTCGGGTCGTCGGATTTAGGCACCCTCGCCGTCCGCAATGCGAATTCGACCCTCAGTACCGAATCCATGCGTCCAATACCCATCGGCCTCATGAAGCGTTTCGCGTGTCTTACGAGATACGATAAGCAAATAAAGACCAAATCCAGCCTTAGTAATGACGTCAAGGACAGCGTAGATAATAATTTCCGTGTCAACGGAGGTCCTGCGGGCATTGGTAGCGACGCCCCATACGCTGTATCAATTAGTTCTGATGTTTCTCCCATGAGGATTGGATCACTTACACGAGGTAGACAGCCCACAAGATCAAGGCAAAGCCAGACCCAGCCCCAAACAACCTATGAATGGTACTCTCCCGTTGCCTGGCGGCGAGCGCTCCATTAAGAGCAACGTGCCAAATGACAAAGATGAAGGAGATAACGCTGATCGCATACCAACCCCATTTCTGGGCGGTGTGCACTCGTCCAAAGGCAGAGAACCATCCGCTCAAAAACATGATGATATTTGCTGAAACACCCATAAGAGTATGCGCACCACTAGTTCCAGCAATGAGGAAAAGCTCGAATAGAATGAGCGACGAGGTCAAGGTCCAGTCAATATAGCGGGCCCAGAATACTTGGCGACACACGGCATGACTAGTGTCAGGGACGTGTTTGTGGTGATCCCAGTGTCTGTTGCAACTGAAGCTGGACGCATCACCAGAAGCCATAGCAAAGTAAGCGATGGCAGAAATGACTGTCGTAAGAGTGGTAATGGTATGGAAGATGCGACGAGAGACGGGGACGCGATACGATAGCAGCCCGAAGAGAGCTGAGACGATGACCATCAAGATAAAGACGACCCAGAGGGCGCGATGACCATCGTGGCTGGCACGCTGGAACACAGGCGGTTCAGCTACTCTATGATTAGCTCTGTTGTTCGAATTGGTGAGTTCATGTTAGTATATGAGAAGACGTACGAACTACAGTCGGGATGGGGCCGACTTCGGGCGGGTGGGTGTGTCCTCCGATCATGGTAGCGATGAAACTGATGAAACTGATGAAACTGTTTTCAACTTGCGATGGTCTCAGTTAGATGCGAGATGCCCAAAAAATTTCCGTCCTTGCAATTTGCGGGAGAGCAGAGTATATAATGAATAACAATACATCAATGACGAATCATCATGACCCCGCATCGTATTGCGACCTCACTCTGACCGACGTCCGATGGTCAACGTCATTCATGACATATCGATTGGTCCATGAGCCGCTTGAATGGCACGACGCAGCGGGGAAGGGCCAGGAACGCAAAATGCCTGGACGACCTCCAACTCTTGTAGCGTCACCATCACGTAATTCCAAACGATGTGCAATGCTAGTAGGATCTTATATTGTTACATTGCAGCTAGGTCCTCACCTGATTTGCGTCGGCAGTTGGGAGGCATGTCGGCTTGCGACGGTTATCATGATGTGCAGCTTGGTCCCAGGATGTTAAAGATGTGCCGGTAGTCCATTCTACTAGGATTCCCATAGCTTTCTCACAGATAGCTAGAGTTGGCATGCATGTGAGATCAGGTGTCATCGTGTGAACAGAAATAAGTGCAGTATGCACTCCCTCAATAGCTGACGAATACATGCTGACAAGTGGCAAAATAAACCAGGAATCGGACAAAATACTCCAGAAAGATTTACTTTGTTTTTCCACGTCGGCTGTGGCTGCCTGCTGCCTAACGAAGTTGTAGCTGGTTTTGCCATATGTAGGGCGTCATCGAATAAAAGATCGAGCTGGGAATAGCTTACCTGGGTCAAGCCACCGCCTCAAAATACATGATCGTCATGCTTACCTGCCGCAAAGCAAGGAAATCGGAGAATAACATCGGAACAGGAATAGTTCGGAGGGGCCGGGTATTTCCTGGGGAACTTAGCAAAACAAGCTGACAAGCTCAGCCGCAAATGCCGAGAAGTTGTGGGCTCATTCACCAGAGCGCGCACCCAAGCGATCGAGATGTTTATGACGACGTAAACTTATTAGCTTCCTATACTAGTAGAGGTATCTTCCATAATAATCCACCTCGCGCTTTATTCCTTTGACTGTCGTAAGCCTCCACTTCCGTGCCGAGCCCTGCCTAATCCCCGCCAGGGCTGAGGTACATGTGACATTAAGCACCAAAGAAATCACTATACAGCTCGAGTTCTCATGGGTTCCCAACAGCTCTCCGGCCAAATAATCAATGCATATGATGACAATGGCTTCATCCGCGTTGATGACAGCCGCCGGGAGGAGCTACAGGCCGGTAGCAACTCCCGGCCGACACATGGCCCGGTTCCTCCTGGCCGGCTTTTTGAGATAAAAGCCCTACCCCAGGAGCCCCTGTTACTATTCCAGCAATTTCTGCCCATTTCTTTGGTGGAAAGCTGGGTCAGTTACACCAACACATGGGTCCATCATCAGCTTGAGCAGCATGAAAATGGCACCTACAGATTGAAACCGCAGTCACGGCTCTTAACTTGGAAGCCAACCTCTGTTGCAGAAATCTATACATGGCTTGCGATCCTAATATATATGAGAATACATGGGGCGCCGCAGATTAAGGATTATTGGAAGATTCCAGGATCCCAGGATATCCGTCCCCTCCACTCAGTGGTCAAATGGATGCCTTATAATCGCTTCCAATTATTATCTCGGCATCTTCACAACTATGACCCTACAACTATTAATAAGGACGCTGACACAAGCTCGTATGGCCTTACCTCCAGCCGGGACAATGCATGGTTTGGCCACACACAACGCACGACTGCTGTCTTCTATATGCCAGGTACATCTATTGCTGTTGATGAGGGTATGGTCCGCCTTCTTGGACGATCCCTTGAGGCAACAACCGTCCCTTCTAAACCAATCCCCACGGGCTTCAGAATCCGGGCTGTGGCTCAACGAGGCTATTCTCCACGGTGGATTTGGTATAGGCCAGGCCGGAAGTCCGGGCCCGGAGGGGTCCGGCCGACTTACCGGCGCATGCCATCACAGCTGCGGCAGGTACGGCAGCGCCGGCAGTTACGAGAGGGGGATACGATCCATCCGAACCCAACTAAAGTTGTAGTTGGTGCCCGAGTAAATTTACTGCCAAAATCAACATACCATGTATTTCGGAGACTCCGACAGCGTGGTCACGAAGCCACAGCCACAGCGCGCAGAAACTGTGGCATCTACAACCCCCTTGTCAAGCTAATTTCCATCCCATCTGTTGCTGAATATAACAACGAGGTTAAGTCTATAGATCAAGGCAACCAAATGCAACCAAATTGCGACCGCCGTGTACGCAGAGGCGGCTGGAAGGCCCAAGCTTGGGACTCTCTGCTAGAAATAGCCCTTGTCAATAGCTTCAAGTTACAGAAAGAAGGGCATCCGCAATGGAAGCAGGAGAAGTCACAAGTCAATTGGCGGCAACGCCTTGTTAATGACCTCATTGCGAAGTATGAGCCTAACAGTCATGCACGACAAAGGTTTCGAACTGGAGACGAATCTACGCCTGTTTTACAGCACAAATGGGTCCGAAATAAAAACCCTGCGGCATGTAAAGCATGTAAAGGAATACGTGTTGGAGAAGGTCAGCCGCGGCTGCTACCATTGCAAACCAGCAGAGGAAATGGGGGCAAGAGGATCCAGTCACGATATGGCTGCCGAGAGTGTCGTGTATCGCTTTGTAGAACGGGGAATTGCTGGGACTTCTATCACCGTATAAATTAGGTAGGGTTGAATGTACGTCTCATTGCTCCTCTTTGGTTGGACCGAATCCCTACTCATGACCCGAGTGTAGACTTACGACGGTCAAAGGGATCTGCTTCAAAGTCCTGGTCTGCACATGTTAACTCGTGCGTATGCTGGCTGCTCAGAGGTCCATGTTATAGTCTAGTGCTGTTTTTTGCATCGGGGAGCTCTCAATACCCCAACCACAGGTGTGATACACTAGCTTTAAGGCTCATGCCGATGATATTCCTGGCCTTCTTGGTGGTCCACATTCCTGACCGCTTGCAACTCCGCACTACCTTCGCATCTAGGCAACGTTTCGGCGTGGAAGCTTTATGCACTTTTATTCGGTAGAAGATCTGCTATACGAACTTAAAAGCTGTGGGGTCACTCAGGCAGGAGGGAGGGAGTAGATGAACTATGCGAGCGTGCACAAAAGTTCCTTCTCTTCAAGGCATACACTTTTCATTTCGATAGGATCTAGAGCTAGGTGCGAAGCAAAATATTCTTTATGCATTCGAGGACAAGATGTCAACGTTAGAGGGTGCCAACGAAAATTTGGAAACTCCAGCATCAACCACCCGTTCGATCAAACCCGAGCTCCTGTAGACCATATTATCCTAATCTATACGTATCTCAGCTCGTTTCCTTACCTGGTTTGGGTCTGATCTTGACGAAATCTGCCGGCTTCTTGATCAGCTGCTCGATTGATGACGCGATTTAGAGCCCAAGACAAACCTAAATGACCTCCCTGCAAAATCACTCCGAATGTTAAATATATCTCCATTTTAACTAATATTATTTTCCAAAATCTATTCTGGCCTCATGATTCAGGTCGAAAGATCTCTAGTCAATTCTGTCAAGCCTTTACAAAATAGAATATCTCGATGTATTCGCCAAGGTTCCCCGACCTCTAGGTTCTCACAAGCGAGGGACTGGTTCTCTGTCCGGGTCAGTCAGTTCATTCCCCTAAGTTGCGAATTCGTGCTGTCTCACAACCGTTCCCATCCTTACACCACTGCGCGAAGGAGGCTCAAACGTTTATAGTCCTATTCGTCTCTACGTCACCTATCATAACATACACATACGAAGCTTACATCAGTGCCAACCAAATTGGTGATTGCGTCAAGGTCTCTAGATGGACCAGTTATAATCATCGTCTCCACTGCCAAGCCGCTAATGTCATACCCTTTTCCAAGCCAGGTACCACGCCCCTAGTGCTGAGGTTGCGAAGGATTATATGCAGGATGATCCAACTAGACTCAGGGCAAGGATTGTAGCTGACAGAGTGACCTCTCTATCTATGCCCAACTGGCATTCATAAATGCTGCAAGAAAACACGTCATACATCACCGGCGGAGTACATATGCCACCATCACTCCGAGAGTATCTATGATGGAGAACATTACAACATATACCTCAAGACAAGAGTTGGCTAAACGGCACAGAAATGGACCAAAATGCCCGTCAGCCGGTCCATACTTTCAGTTTTCGAAAACTCAAGCACTATTCTCCCCCTGGATATCTACCGCGCCCGTGGAACAAATTATCAAGCCGGTCAAAATTTGGCAAAACCCCAAGGACACAACCAATGCTTCTTAGTCAAAAAATTGTTTTCAACGTCTTTATGAGATGTCTGCGTTCTTCATAACCACAATCTCATTCTCCATCGCTGAGATGTAAGCTGAAAATACACAGACACGATCGTATTTGTCGGAACGATATTTATGTGTCGGTTTCGAATACAAGTTACGCCACGTCGAGATGAAGGTGCGTCAACAAGACATTCATTGACTGATGACAGCATCGAAGCCATGGTTATACGTACCAACATGGATATAATGGATCACTTCAGCTGCTCTTACGATTATGTCAACTAACCTCACGCATGTCGGTTAAAGCATGCGGGCAAATTTTGACAGTACCGGACGGACGGTTCGCAACAGGATAGACGTTAAGGGCGGACCAGTGGTCTTCAATTTGTCACACCAGCTACTTATTTCGCCTTGTTCGTGTGTGATGTTTGGCATCCTTTCAGGCCGTCTTAGAAGATCTTGGCATGCAATCAAACTAACAGGAATGGAATCGTACCTCGCACGATGCCACACACCCTTCTCAACTTCAACTTGACGTTCAACCCAATTTGAAACAATGCTACACTTCTCATTCATTGGTATTGTACCAGTCATTTGGCGATTTCGAAGTTCTCTGCTGACAATACGCTTGCATGAAAGCACATGTGAAAATCCCCATTCCACGCGGCAGTAACGGACTATACCCTAGTGGCATTTGGCAAATTGAGAAATGACGAATGGCAAATAGTGGACTGGTTGGATCCGGTCTCGCCATCTGGCAACTCGAGTCTCGCTCGAACCGGCGCCGTACTCGTCTCCGATGCCTATCATGACACGGGGTCGCGGGTCTTTGTGGAGCAGCGGGCGCCGAGCGTCATGCCAGCAGCCTTTAAAACTGTCCTCGTGGTATCAACACAAATATTTCTCACCTTGTGGACGAATCGTGTCCGACATGCAGACTGGAATCGCACTAATTATGTGCTTAAATCACCACATGCTGGGCTCTGTGGCAAGCCGGTTGCACAGGGAAGTGGGAGGTATCAAATCTCTCAAAGTGGGGGTGGAAGAGACTTCTAGTGAGCCCGGTGCCTAGGACGATACGTTCGGCAGCAGTAGGATACGATTCGGCATGGCGAGATAAAATGCGAAATGGGAAATAGACTGGAAAATGGGTTGCAAGCTGAAGGTCGAAGTGCCCCCGAACCCTGTTGGGGCTGTGGTGATACTAACACAAGGAGCAGTGTGAGGACGAGAGGTTAAATATTCGTCACAAGCTAGGGCCCAGGACTTATTAACCAGAATTTTATACAGATTGCTATGGTGAGTAGCCTCAAGCGCCCCTAGACAAGGAGTAGGATAAGTAAGGGGGTGTTGAAGATGACGAAGAATGCCCTCACGTAAGACTCAAGCTCCCAAAGAAAGAGAATCAGGATCCTACTAGAACACGCTGCACCTACAAGGCCCAAAAAAAGAAGCCAATCAGCGAGCTGCAGGCAAACCAAGTAGAGAGCTCTACACGAATGTCGGCAACAATTCTTCCGCAATCACAAGCAGATCGGCCTCGTCCGTCACGGGCAGGCAAACACCGGGGTCACACAGGCGAACCCCGGTAATCGTGTAAGGCATCAGGCCACCATGTACTACATATCTTGGTCATGCTCATCTTATGAGTCTCCCCGCGTAAGAACATCTCTTGGCTTTTGGGGTGCCCCGGATTTCGGCTCGCGGGGAATAGAACAGGGACGTCGGGCCGGGCCTGTGGCAACATGAAGATTGTGGCACTTTGTATGAGATTATATGTACTCTTGAGACGGGAGTGATCAAGCCGTTGGTTAAGAAGGAGTGGATGAGCATGAGCTGAAAAACAGATGAAGCCACCACATCCCGTCAGCGTCATTCGGACATCAGAATCGAGCGAATTTGAGGCTGCCATGACATGTGAAAGCTGCTCCTCTAAAGAAGGGCCAAATGTAATTGAATTTTAGTGGCTGTGGTCCCTGCAGCGGTATTTTCACAGAAGGTACCTGCCTATGGCTGCTTATAACTGCTTATAACGGACCGCTATAAGCGCTGGGCTTAATTAGGCTTCGGGTGAAGGGCCACGTGCCCCTGTAAGGGTTGCGCCTCGAAATCAGTTGGAGACCGGCGATTGGTTGGCTGCAGCGGTGAAGGTGCCGAACTTGGAGAAAATGGGTTTTGTTAAGGAGGGTCAGATGCACTGAAAAACCAGAAGAGGCGATGACATGGCTGGCTGGGAAAAGCTCGATGATGAAAGTGACATTCCAGCTGGGGGTTGGATGTACTGGCAGCTAGGTATCTCCCAGTGGAGACTTTCCCCGCCATGTTCCCTGCACACATTGTGAATACGTGGGGAAACTGCAAGATGAGAAGCACTTCTTCCCGCACCCCCACCATCAAAACTTTTGGTCATGGGCCTTTGTCAGACTGCCAATTCGGCCATCCGCCATTCTTCATCGTCACCTACAACCCATCGTTTTGCACCTGTTGTCAGTTTTTCCCGGAATCAATCGCCGCTGAGTGACAGCAGCAATCACAAGGGGGACATCTTGTTGCGTTCTGCGTAGTACAGATTGCCTTATCTCTGGGTGACTGCTGGCTGGCTGGCTGGCAACACCGAGCGGGATCTGCAACCTCAACGTCATAAACTACTTCGGGCCGCCCTCTCCGATCCCGACACCTGACCCTCCAGAATCTCAATCTCCCATTCCTACTTTCAGCGTCGCCTATTCTTCTCCTCTCGAACCGTATACCTTAGCATACTCTTCTCGACCTATCACGACAACTGTCCTTTTTATCTTCATCCACCTGCGACCGAACATCTCTAGCTTCCCGCGTTGCGTTCTCCGAACCCGCTACCCACCGCCCAACGCCCATCGTTCCTCCGACATGGATTAATGCGCTCTCTATAACCCTCCTTCAGTCCCTGGTCTTCATAATGACTGACCTACTTGTTCAACCCGGCCCAGTGCCATCCATTCTCTCCAAACCCCCCAAATCAGTACCGAAGCCTAATACGAAGGCGAAACGCCCTCCCTCAAAGACCACTCCGGCGCCCGGCGTGGTCAATACCCTACAAAAGGCAGTCAAGGACGCCAACAATACTCTGCGCTGGCTCAAAGATGGCCTATCTGAACAGGAAAGAGAGTGGAACAGGGTCTCAGAGGAACGGAGGCAAATCCTCCGTGCCCGGATGCAAAATGTGAGTTGGCATTCAGCATTCCCGCCTCCATACAAAGCGATGCTGATAGTAAACCTAGGCCGAAACTCGAGCCCAGTGGGAGGAAGCCGCTCAAGAATTAGATGTTCTAGAAGGAAATGAAGAATGGAAGAAGGACTCGTCTACTGGCGACTACAACCCAGAACTAATTGAAGAGCGCCTTCGCGCTCTCGATGAAGCCCGTGCCAGCTGCGATATCTCAGCCATGGTGCACCTTATCCGCACCGCCCTATCCCGAGATTTAGGTGGTATGGAAAATGTCGACCTATATCGCCACTCCTATTCTGGGACCAAGCAGCTCATTGAGCGTTATGTCAAGTCAACTATCCAAACTATCGAGGCCGTTGTCAACCAAAGTCAGGTAGACTCCGGAATTGAGTCTCGAGATTTACTTGAAGGCATCCTTTTTGCCCGTCAAAGCTACGGTCGGAGTGCTCTTCTGCTCTCCGGCGGCGGCACATTTGGTATGTGTCACATTGGCGTATTGAAGGCGCTATACGAAGCCCAGCTATTGCCAAGAATCATCTCAGGGGCAAGCGCCGGGAGCATAGTGTGTGCTGCTATGTGCACGCGTACCGATGAGGAAATTCCAGAACTCATCAAAGAATTTCCGTACGGAGACTTAACTGTCTTTGAGGAAACGAGCAACAAAGGAGGTGTCTTGGATAACCTTCGGCGATTACTCACCGAGGGCAGCTGGTCTGACATCAAAAATCTCCAAAATGTCATGCAAGGCCTGATGGGTGACATGACGTTCCAGGAGGCATATAACCGTACCCGCCGCATTCTCAACATCTGTGTCTCCACAGCCTCGGTGTACGAGCTCCCCCGACTTCTTAATTACGTCACTGCCCCCAATGTCATGATTTGGTCGGCCGTCGCAGCATCGTGCTCAGTACCTCTCGTTTTTAACGCCTCACCTCTTCTTGTCAAAGACCCCGGCTCTGGCGAGCATCGCCCGTGGAACCCATCACCACAACGTTGGATTGATGGTTCTGTGGACAACGATTTACCCATGACGCGGCTATCAGAAATGTTCAATGTCAACCATTTCATCGTCTCTCAGGTGAATCCCCACGTCGTACCCTTTCTCTCTAAAGACGACCACTTGTCGCCAAATGTAAAGCATTACAGCACCCAGCCCAGTCGATCGGATGACTTTGACTGGGTCTACACATTAACATCCCTGGCCAAAGACGAGGCATTGCATCGATTGCATTTCCTTGCTGAGCTAGGTATCTTCCCCAACCTTGTCACCAAATTTCGCAGCATCCTTAGCCAAAAGTACTCGGGAGACATCAACATCCTTCCCGAGATCAACATGCACGACTTACCACGATTATTGAAGAATCCCACCAGCGATTTCATGATCAAATCTTGCTTGCTTGGCGAGCGTGCTACGTGGCCGAAACTCAGCCGGGTTCGTGATCGGTGTGCCGTTGAGTTAGCATTGGATCGGGCTGTACACCGCCTACGGGCTCGTGTCGTCTTCTCAGCTAGTCAACGAGATCTACGGCAGCTATGTTCCCCCTTCGCATTCAATAACCTCGAGCCAGCCCTTCCGAACAGTTCAAAGATGGTGCCAGGCCTCGATATGAAGCCTCACAAGCGACATCGCCGGCGATCCGGGGGAAGTCTGCACGTTTTTCCTGGTCGCTGGATGCTCGTCGACAATGGCGTCACTGACGATGATACTGAGCAAGAAGAACGACTAGAGATGCAATCGCGCAATGCACTTGCTGGATCTCCTGCCGCGACACGAAAGCCTCGGCTGAAACGTGCGTCTAGAAGCCAGGTTCATATTCAGACACGAGGCGTCCACGTAAACCTTGGCGAAGTGGACAATGTTCGCACAGGATTTGACTTTTCAAAGCCGATAAC
Source organism: Mariannaea elegans (assembly GCA_930272665.1). Taxonomy (NCBI): domain Eukaryota; kingdom Fungi; phylum Ascomycota; class Sordariomycetes; order Hypocreales; family Nectriaceae; genus Mariannaea; species Mariannaea elegans. The sequence continues at coordinate 18,464 of CAKNEU010000030.1, forward strand.
TCCCCCTATGAATCCAACAGAGAACAGCATTTTGGATCCGGAAAACTCGGATGAGGTTATTGAAGATTCCAGAACTGGGACTCCAGATCCTTGGTCTGATCATACTTGGCAGTCAAGAGGAAATATCACTTCTCCCACGGATGAAGCAGAGACTAGCGACCCTGCACACTCCAGTGACGGAATCAAAGAGGATACTGACGCAAGTGATTCTGAACCATACGAAACGACAACTAAGGGTCATCAAACTGAGGAATCCAATATCAGCCCTACCGCCATCCCCTTTCATCCTGAGGGGCGAGCAGGCTGGATGCTTTGGGACTAGACACAGTGCCTCGATTGCCGAGATTTAAGAGATGAACAGAATTGGATATGCTCAGCTTAAAGTCAATTGACGGAAAGCCCGCGTTTATTTTCTATGTAGTCTCTCCAGTGTACGAGACGCATGACAGCGTGGAGTTGAGGAATTGGGATTCATAAGGATGCATGACATAGCGAATATGAAGCATTGAACCGGTTAGCATAGGTATATGGTCATCTGGATTAACATATACATTAGACGGGTCAGACGGTAACGTCACCGAGACTGTTAACTAGATCTGCATTTCATTAAAATACATAGCATGAAATCTAGTTCCTAAACGTGACGTTGATTTGTTATAACTATGTGAAGATGGCGATTTCAAAATAAGGGTAAATCCTCTCTTGGTAAACCACTAAGCCTCAATGGTAAGTGTATAAGGAGACATGAATTAACTATCGTGTATTCAAGAATATATTCCAAGAATTGATTTAATTGTCATTGATCCATATTCTCGATTTGTGTCTGTAAATTGAGAAGCCCGGCTGTGGACATAGGGTAGCTTCACTAAAATATTTGGGTGTGGGGAGAAATTGATTTCGTCCTCCAATAATTGCCCAATGACATACTCAGGGCGGCGAGAAGAAAATCAGTCATAACGTTCAAGTGATTGCGAGTAAGCACGGCGGCGGATAATAAATGACCAAAAGCAAGTTAGCAAATGGATAATATAAGCGGGACGAGCTGCCAAGGGATACGGCTAGCTTTCGCTTTCTTTTCTAGGGGTCAATTCGCAGGATATTCCAAGATATCAATTAAATATACTACTAACTACTACTCTCTTCCAAGAGGAAATCCTCATTATATCCCTCTCCGAGCTATTTGCAACGTGTCTACAACGAAAGGAGGGTTTTTCAACGAAGGGGCCTGCATGAGGGTTCTTAGGGCTTTTGACGGAAGTTTGACGTGTGCTCCAGCATGCGCCCGGGGAACACTCGGCGGAAGGTTCGGGGCCGTAGTCATATTCGGAAGGTCTGCTCCGGTTGTCTTCCGGCGACGTATCCACTTCGTCCCGCACAGTTCGGTCTCCTCAGCCCTGCGTAGCCGGCCCTCACGGCCCTAGAGAGTAACAATGCGACACTACGCAAACCTGGCCGCATTTTGGCATGCTAATTTTCTCTCCGGAGGAGTACATGTTACATAACTCTCCATCCTTCCCAGGGAATAATTTAGAGGGATAATATTCATTTTAACAAGGCTGCTTCATGCTCTGGCAGTAGTCCATACGCTGGAGTGGAACTCTGGGGTGGTGGCGTGGGTACGTCATATCCACTCTGGATCTAGTCCCAAGTATCCTTCACGGTCTCGTTACTCGGCCGAGTCACTAGACCAGCCTCACGAGCCTTTGTAGTATCCCAAAGATTAAGCATGCCGTATTCCCGACTATTAGGTGGACACCATAGCGGAAGCTCAAAGATGTGGTTCATCCCAATAGCTGAAATTTCTTCGGGTGTCTTCCATACAAGCTGGGCATGGCCGCTTGTAACATCATTGAAGTTGTCCAAAAGCTGCTGCATTGTAGGAAAGTCCGGTCTGCCCATGACGGAGTACCCGCCAGCGAGGCCCTTCTCCATTCCAACGATGGTAAAATTCGCTAGGTCGCGTACATCGATGAAACTAGTCGAAAGCTCCTTCGGACCCGGCGCTACCACTCGGCCACCACGGTGGAAGCGTGGAAGCCACCAGGGCAGACGTCCGCCCATACCAACCACTTGCTCATGAGGCCCTAAGATGATCCCTGGGCGAACTAGGAAAACAGGGGCACCGCATTCCGCAGCGGCAATCTCGCCGCCGCGTTTGTTGTACTGGTAGGCCGACTCTTCGGCGCCTGGCACATCTACCCAATACAGGAGAGTCTCTTCTTCTGTGTACCGCCGAGAAAGTCAAAAGTGTCTGGGTTGTAAACCATGCAAGTTGAAATATATGTGTAATGGCTGAAACGGCCACGTAGTGCTTTGATGGCACTAGTTACTGCCTCTGCCTCTTCGCTCCAGGTGTCGATTACAACATCAAAGACCATTCCGTCCAGACCCGAGTACCCGTCCGAGGCTCGGCGATCACCAACAACAGTAGTGGCGCCTTCAGGACTAGGCCTTGTACCCCTATTGAAGACTGTCACTTTGTGACCACGGGCCAGAGCTTCGGCAACAAGAACACGGCCGAGGAAGACGGTGCCGCCGAGAATAAGGAGATGCATCGTTGAGGTCTGTGTGTTGAGTTCTGTGTTGAAAGAGGACTATAGGGTCTATGTCGGGAGGTTGTTGACTGCAAGAACATGATACTTGTTGGACGAAGAAATGAAGCGGAAAATTTCGACGTAGAGAGAAGTTGATCCGAGTTGTAATAGCCTGATATATTGAGCTTCTGGGTTCATGGGGATTCTCTACTTTATCCCTTTGACTAAGTTAAGGTAACAGCTAGACCAGGTGACTCGGAGCTTCGTAGGTAACATCTACTACCCTATTTATGCCGAAGGCTATAAGTGGTATTATCTGAGCTCGATGGGCATAAACGAAGGTGTAATTTTTAAGAATTGGAACACGGATTCTAGCGCACCCTCGAAAAGTAAGTCTATCATCCACCCTAATCTAACATGCGAAAGATGGAAGCTTTGCTCACAACTTGAAGTGTGCCCCCATTCGTCTTCTGCATTACCACCTAAGGCATTGCCCAGTAGCCGCTCTCCTCGTGTGAGTATTGAAGCAAGAGTCATAGTTATCTCTGGGCTGTAAAGTAATATAAGTGCGCGATTGTTCATACCGGGGATTTCATATATCTATCATAGTTGAGGAGACAGGAATGATCGGCCCTCCTTAGTCATTGCTCGTCGGTTCACTAGTGGCGGCGAGTCCTGGGCATATAACTCCTATATTAATCCAGGAGATGGTCACACATGCAATATCGCTACCAGAATCTTCTACACATTGACCATGACCAGATCTGCGTGAGTAACTCAATATGCTTACTGGAAGCTACCGGTGTCACTCTGTTTCTCGCCTGTGATAATACCTATTGGCTTCTGACAAGGCGGCGCGTTGAACAGCGTGGGGAAATTTGGATGCAACCCGAGTACCTGACTTGCAAAACAGGCTTCTTCTTGCGGGCGCCCAGAAGGCTTGGTTGGTCGTTCTTGGCTCCGAATTATTCCTGCTGTCTTGTCAGCAGCCTTGCGTCCATATCTCCCATGGTTCACAAATGCAGGTACAAGAATATCACACAGCGTGCGCCCGGTTTCCACTGGCCTGCGTTCCATCCGAATCACCCAATCCTTGCGTCACTCAACGCACGTGAGCAGACAGACGCGTCAATTGCAGCCGTGCCCAGTCTCAAGAACCTTTTATTTTGTCCGCTTCGTCCCTGGCGATGCGAACCCGCTAGACTTCTTGTAATCGTCGCTTCTCTACAATTAGTGGACAAAAGTCTGTTTCCACCCGATATCCGCTAGGCTCCCTAACCAAAGCCTTCATCGCCAGCACTATTGCGCACCTATGCCGAGATGGACAATTGGAGTGGGATGAGCCACTCACGACCTATATTTCCGAACTGTCCTTTCTTCGAATCCCACCCTGGCAGGCCGTCTGACCCTGACCGACCTGCTCTCCCATCGCACGGGCCTTGTGCGCCTCGACGCCCTGTGGCTAGGAGCGGATGGCGAGGTCAATATCCCCAAGAACTGCACGGTTCTCATGTGCAACCACCTCCATCCCATTCACCCACTCCGCTCCCAATAGCTCTATAATAACTGGATGTATGCCCTCGCCGGAGAAGTTATCGAATGTGTTACCAATTCATCCACTGGGGAGGCCCTCGCCAATCTTGTTCTCAGCGAGATAGGACTGAAACAAACGACATTGATCGGCTCGCTCGTCCCCCCCGATTCTATCGCCTTGCCCTATTTGATTCGCGACGACAAGTCCCCTATACGCTCATCCGAACTAGGAATGGTTGACGGAGAGCTGATGTCATCCGCTAGCGGGATCCGGAGCACCACACATGGTATGCTGTCCTTGGGCAATGCCTTACTCAGTCCCTTCCGAGATCAAGACAAAACGCTTGATTATGCCGATAGCGTTCTGTCTGGCTATAGCTTCATCAACAGAACAAGCACGTCCGATGAACTATATACTCTGGGATTTGGCAAAGTAACCCTTCCTGCCCAATTGGGCAAGATGGGCTTTAACCCTGGCCTTATCTAGGAGGGCATGCCAATATTGAGCCCAGGACGAGAGTCGCGCCAGGTTTTCTATCACAACGGCGCCATTACTGGCTACAATAACTGCTTCATGTTGATTCCGGAGCTTCAGGCGGTCATTGTCGTCCGGACAAATTCAATCGCGCAAGGCGATATCGCGGACTGGGCGGCCCAGACTCTGCTCCAAACTATTCTGCAAGCTCCGTCGCCGGTAGATCTTCGACCACTTGCTAGAGAAGCTGCTAGCAAATGGACTCTGCTGTACGAGACTATGTCTAAGCAACTGGAAAAGGGCCGCACTCCAGATACAAAAGAGCCTAATCACGACAGTCTCATAGGAACATACTCGCATACAACCAAAACGATAGCATTAGAAGTATTCAAGGATGAAGATGATACACTGAAGTTCAGCATTTACGGCAAGCCGAATCAGACACATGCACTATCTCACTACCAGGATGATACTTTAATCTTTCTTCCCACAGCTTCAGAGCGAATCAGCCGTGGCCTCTTTCATTATGGCCCTCAGGCATGGCTGCTTCACTTCAAGAGGGACTCGGATGGCAAAGTAGTTGAGATTGTATGGGACTTGGACCCGGAGGCATTATATGGAGAGAGATTTATAAAGGTCTACGCCAAATAATGTCTATCATTTTAGCCCAGCATTGGTTCGACTTGCCCATCTGATAATCGTGTTTCGTTGGCTTCTTCTGTGTTTAATTATGATGGAGCCTGAAGCAGATTGGAGAGGATGTGTGGACTGAAATTCACAAGAATTATACTGGGTCTTATATTTTAAGTGAAAGTGCTATGGTTGAGATGAGGGAGTATGAGGATGATGTATTTACAGCCGGTTCGAAAAGTTCCGGTCAATTTTTCCCCCACTTTCAACACCACACTCCCGCGACTCTATCTTCTTCTTCCAACCTTCACAATTTCATCAAAATGGCTCCTGTATCGCCAAGGCATCATCATGGCCCTCATAAATTCACAAAGACTGTATATTCCTATTTATCTAGTCTCTCAGCTAAGGCGGTGGCAGCCCAATTTGACGTTTTCCCGTGTGCCGTATATGGCATCGTTCAGCAATACAAGCATCAAGAGAGTGCCCACAGCCAGCCACGATCAGGGCGTCCACCCAAGCTTGATGACCGCCATAAAAGGCATATATTCCAGCTTATTATAGAAAATCCTTTTATATTAAATAGCTAGCTAAAGGCCCAGGCTGCCCTGCCTCAATTGATAAGCATACACCACGCTAACCGTTACATTATGTTATAGTTTTATAAATATAAAAGGCACTTACTAATTACTAATTCCTAAGAGGCTGAGTTAAGGTAAGAGTTAATTAAGTATTAAATTTCTTAGTTTTTACTAAGTAAGTGTTAATTTAATATAATTTTAACTTATATTTACTATTCTTATATTAAGTATTTACTATATTTTCCTATAAGTATAAGAGTAATTTCCTTTGACATAGGAAAAAGTTATGATATTAAAATTATATTAGTTTCTAATTTGTCAATTAGTAATTCAAAACCTTCTAGTAATATACGCTTAAATGACCTAGTATTACCTACAATTGTGCCACGCATTATCTCATGTCATTCCCCATGCCACCCCACAAGGGCTCAACATCTCAGTGGGGCCCACAATCGCTACAGATGCATAACTATCAATAAGAGCTGCACTATCATCCAACAATCCAGGCCGCGTGGCCTAATGGCTAAGGCGTCAGATTTCGGCTCTCTCCCAATACTCTGAAGATTCCAGGTTAGTAAATATACATTTCGCAGTCTGGCTGAAGTCGCTTACTAACTTGCACAAGGTTCGACTCCTGGCGTGGTCGATTGATCAAGCACATGCTTTCATTTTTTGTCTTTTTGCTGCCTTGTCAGATAAAAGTTGTACAGGCTTCAGGGACAGCAATAGGTAATGCTCTAATTCTTTAATTCCGTTCTCTTTCTCGTTGAGCTCTGTTGAAGTGAAATGACATCCTGGATTTCGCTGTCAGATTTAGTAACAGCCTTCTGGCCCTGGTCCCTGTGGGATCCATTAGGTTGCGTTTGACTGAGTGCTCATTGCAGAATACTGGTTGTCTATGATTTTTCAAGGAGTGGTCTAATAATCTATCTGACTACCGATACTTTGGTTGAAAAAAGATATCAAGATCTCGCTTGCGTAGAGCCTATATAATTATTATTATTTCATTCTGAAGTATACAAGACACTTTGGCCGAGTGGTTAAGGCGATGCCCTGCTATCAAGCATATCAAGGCATTGTGTTCGCACGCGCAGGTTCGAATCCTGCAGGTGTCGTTTTTTTGAGCTTCCGCTCTTCTATTTTTATGTCGTCTATTTTTCATCTTTATTATTTTCCTATATTTTTCATCTTTTCCTCTCTTTTGGTTGTTGCCTCTGGCCCGAAGATGTAACCACCATATCGGGCAGTAGCGCCAATGGCAATTTACGTTTTATGAGCATGACCACCGCAACCCGCGGAGATGATGTTCCTACGGATACATCGAGCATGCCGTCTTACTCTGTCCACCGGCTCAACGGCTCGGGCGGGCGTAACCATCGCCTAGGACTGTAGAATGGTTGGTGGTCATGAGGATATCGGGGGTAGACCACAGAGCAAACCTGACATCACTAAATCTAGCCTCAACCACAACTTAGACGAATAACCTGCGGCAGTTGAAAAGCCTGTTACGCGATGTGATGCATGTTTGGTGTCATAAGCTTGGCTCCTTGAGCGACGGCGCAGCCCAGCCCAACCCATATTGCGCTAAGATATCATGATGGGTTGGCTGGGGACCTGGATGCATGCGGGAAGGGCCCCGGACTTCGGATAGCGTGAAGGTTTCTGGCTTCTTCCGAACGCGACATCTCCTGTACCGACAGTTGCTGCAGTGTTAGATATTGACTTTTGAGGCTGACTGTATTCTATTCTTACCCAGGATATGGGATAGGTATGGCATCAGCAAAGGATATGTTCAACAGTTCATGTTCTGGCTGTCCACTGAGGAGACGCCCCGACTTCCGACGCATGCCCGTCAACCCCGCCCCGAGGATCCATCCCATTTGCCATAAACTGCCGTTGCGACGCCCCAGGCAACGATTGCGTCAGGCACATGGCGATGGCAGCATTGACGCATCCGATGGCACAATGCTGCAGGACCGACCAATTAGAGTAGCTGTGTAGCACGCAATACGCCACCTTTCCGCTTTAGGGACAGTGAGGGGTTGACGCGTTGTGAATTTTGGCTTACGGAGGCGTGTGAGGGAGATTTTTGGGTTGTTTGTCCATGGCGGGGGGAGCTGGAGGGGCTTTCGCGCGGGGCTGTTTGTTCAGGTGTCAATTGAGTGAGGCCGATTGAGGGAGCTCGGAGCTATGACGGAGGGGCTTTGGTGATATTCCCCAGAGTGATCAAAGAAGGAATATTCGTTTAGAAAGGGTATTCAATATCGAGGAAGTAGTTGGTGTAGACAGGCTGAAAGTTTGATTAGTGAACAAACATCTACCGAGACATAATAAAAGTTAACCACAAGTCATCATCGCATCCATAATGGGGGTGTGGTGTGATTCCTCATTAACCGCCATCATTTGCTCCCGTGCCGCTCCCTTTTTCGCATGCATATCGCAACCAACTAAGGCTGCATCTTTTGGGTCTGACTACCGGTATTAGCTAGGGCGTTGGGCTTGGCGTGTTGTAGTAGCAATGGGCGTGGATTTTGCACTTAGGATATAGCGATACGGACTGTTTCGTCGAATCGGTCTTGCTGTATCACGACTATTTTGTTGGGCGAGCCATGGTACACCCCCCTCATATAAGAAAGACTACCAAGCCCTGAGTATCACTGTACCCCTCATTAAGCTTGAGAAGGAGGCGTGCTTTTTGTTAACGGATTCCACATTTTGGGGCTGATGCTGCACCTAGCACAATACTTCCGCTTTTTGGCACCCAAAGATCCAAGAAGGTTCCACGCCCCCCCATCCCCATCCCCATCCGCATTAGAGCAGCGCAAATGTAATCGCGGAGTTCATACCGGCCACTGATGATACATAAAAAGGCGCCCCCTCATTGTGTGGTACAGATTTGTCTCTTCTTTTCTCTCCTTTTTCCTCCTGTAAACCATCCTTTCCACGATACCCCGGCCCAAATCTTTTGACGTTTCTCCTCTTTCATCTTCTACACCATACACAATGGCTGCTCCCGCTCCTCTCCGTCTGGGCTCTATTGCCCCCAACTTCAAGGCCCAGACCACCCAGGGCGACATCGACTTCCATGAGTTCATCGGTGACAACTGGGTTATTCTGTTCTCTCACCCTGAGGATTACACCCCCGTGTGCACTACTGAGCTCGGTGCTATGGCCAAGCTCGCTCCTGAGTTCGCTAAGCGTGGTGTCAAGCCCATTGGCCTGTCCGCCAACACCATTGCGTCTCACGAGGGCTGGATCAAGGATATTGCCGAGGTGACTGGCGGTAACGTCGAGTTCCCCATCATTGGCGACAAGGAGCGCAAGGTTTCTCTGCTCTACGACATGTAAGCCCTCTCCGACTAACACCTTACGTCAATGAGATGCTGACTGAGAATTAGGATCGACCAGCAGGACGCCACCAACGTTGATGAGAAGGGCATTGCCTTCACCATCCGCTCCGTCTACTTCATTGACCCCAAGAAGACCATCCGAACCATCCTCTCCTACCCCGCATCCACCGGCCGCAACGCTGCCGAAATCCTGCGCATCATCGACTCCCTCCAGACCGGCGACAAGTACCGCATCACCACCCCAATTAACTGGGTTCCTGGTGAGGATGTCATTGTCCACCCCTCTGTCAAGAATGAGGAGGCCAAGACCCTGTTCCCCGAGTTCCGCATCGTCAAGCCTTACCTCCGATTCACTCCTCTGTCCAAGGACAAGGTTGTTCAGTAAAGGCATGATCTCGAAAATTTTCTCTCTATGTGTCATGATACCTAGCAGATGAGCGAGAACAGGCCGGGACCAAGGAAGGACTGGTTGAATTATTAAGACTTGACCTGACAGTAGCTGTATAATAGCCATGTGGTGCAAACACGCAGCGAGCTCGAGGTTTCCGAACCATCAACCATCCCCTGGTTCATTCACATTTGTGAACCTTTCTAAGAGGAGAGGGAGCTAGATTTAAGCTGTTTGTGATTAACTATGAAGATGAAATAAAGAAATGATGAAAAAAAAATTACAATAAATTGCCCGTTTATCCGCGCTTGTTGTGAATGTAATCCTGCTGACTCGTGGCAAAGAATAATGTGTCCGGAGTAAGCAAGCTGCTGGGGGGGAGGGGCAACGAGCGGGGTGTGCTCCGGATCGTCGGCCTTGATCATGACGAAGTCGGAGGACGGACCTGGGCCTGGTCGTGGTGGATATTAAGGCTTACTGTAGCTCTCACTAATCTGTAAGCCAGCTATGAATATGCTCGTTGAAGTGCATAAGCGTCTAGCATGATGATCTAGTGCAAGATATGTCTGTACATAGTTCACACTGTGTATTAACAGTGGTACGGTAGTTCGAAAGGGGGTTGAAGCTTCTGGGTGTTTTGGAAGCTTCCATCCAAATTTTGACGCATGCGGGAACTGTGGAATAGACTTGGGCTACTAACAGGATCCACCCGATTCGTTAGGCAACATAGATAACCGTACCGGTGTCTCTAACAGTATTGTGTGATGAGGGATGATATTATTGAAAGTTGACAGACCTTTTTGAGGATACTGTGGGCTGAATTTAGTATTTTGGTTGCTCGAAAGCAATTAGCATTGAACCTTATCTGAGGGCCAATTCGCGTAGACTACGTGGGACGGGGCATCTGCTACCTTAAGGGTAAACCATCGCTCACAAACTCAACCGCCATCCGATGTGGCCTCGAGCTGAATCCATTTAAACCTAGTTTTGTTGATCTCACGAGCGCTATCGTGAAATTGGACCGAATAAGCTTGCGAGATGTTGAGGAGAGCCGGTGCAATTCCTGATTCTGGGGGGGGGGGGAATTACATATTAGCCATCGTCTGATCCTCCTCGTCTAGCATCCCGACGAGGGAACTTTTATCCGGTCGACCTATGAAGTTACGGGTCCTGTTCTATCGTGATAGCAAGGGAGCTGGGTATTTGGTTTTAGCGTTGACACGGCAAACTTGCCAGAGGACTGTTCTTGAGAACCGAGAGAATGCATTTTGGGGCTTATATGAGTGAAGCCACCTTGTATCGTCATCCCGTCCTGCTCACTTGCTTTTGGCAAAACGACCTCGCTTGCTAGCCTCCCAGTACGCCGGTAACGCGCCGCTCATTGAAGGACCGAGCACCAACTGAAGCGATGCTGACGGGCGGGGACTTCCCCCCGAAGTGAAAAGTGGGCAATATGGGGATTTGCTCGCTTCCAGAAATGTTCCTCCTATCCCAAGAGCTTGGAGAAGCCACCTTGTCCGGTGAGGCTGTACTATCAGTTCCTTGGGCTCGGTTGGTGAGTTTGTTCCATGTCCTGAAACCAACCCGGGGAATCGGATTAGGTCCCGGATGGGCTAGTGCACGTCAAGAGTCCAAGCAACGACTAAGAAGATGCCTTGCGCCTGGGCTCAAGTTTGTTGTTGGATGAAATAGACTACGGTACCGGTATACAAAGAGGGAGTAAGATGTAAAGTGATAGGACGCTTGAATTAGTCATAATACGAAAGTGATATTGACGTAAGCTAAGATTATGTATGAGACTCTGCCATCCACGATGGAGGCGTTTGACCTTAAGTAAGGGGCTTTAGTAAGGGGGATTTCCACGTGGGGAGAAGGTCTGCCTACTGCGTAGTAGATTATCATGCTTGCTTTGTCATTTCAACCTCTCGATCGCATATTTTAGTTGCTTTTTGTGTGTGAAATACTGTACATCCGTGAACGAAGCCATCGCCAGACCCCGGACGAACTATGGAGCCTTTGAATATCCGTGAAATGGCGATGAGCAGTCGGGAGGGGAAAGAATGAGAAACTGATGTGCGCTGTTAACCAAATCTAGGCGGATGAAACAAATGCCGGTAGACAAGGTTGAGATCGCTGTTGGGCTAGGAATTTACCATTGAATCCTGGGGCTATAACTGCTATGCCACTCAGTAGTTGTAGACTTATAAGTTCATATGCAGATATCACCCTTGAGAAGAGTTTGCTTGGATGGCCTTTATGCGGGATCGTCTTGTTTCCTCGCAATCGCCTGTCGCACGCCTCTGTCTGCGACACGAATGTTTCGACACACACCAAAGCAGTTGACAAACATGGGAACATTCTTGAGAAGGGAAACATTAAACGCGCCATCCTGCATGCTGTGCCTCTCTCGCGGTCTCACCTCTCGTTTGCGTGGGCAGTCAAAAACGTGCACGAAATAGCCCGAATAGGACTAATGCGGTATCAGGAACATTGCTGAGGTTTTGCGTGGTGAGGTACAGGGGGGGGCCTTGTCATGTTTGAGAAGCGAGGATGATACGGAACTTAGTAATTATTATGTACATGATTGACGCAGACAACACTGCGAAATGATGATTCTTGAACACCGAGAATACGATGGGAATCACTGGTTCATGGTGTCTAGAATCTGAATTTGGGACATATTTTTATGCATGTAATTCCTGAGGTTCTCTCTTTATTTTCCATTCAGATATTTAAGTAGAGTGCATGCATTGCCAACGGTCTGCTATTGATGCAACTGCAAACACTTCCCGCCTTCCTCCTATCAGCTTCAGCTTCTACTGGTTTGGCCTCAGGCTTTCGCCACCAAAAGTTACCATGTTGACTCTACTCCTTACTACTCCTTTTATGCTTCACCACCAACTTCGATCAGTGCCCCCCTGGGCATTTTTGAGTCGACCTGGCCTGCTGCCAGCCATAACCATATCCCAAGAGAAAAAGGAAAAGAAAAAAAAACCCACACTAGGCCTTCAGGATCCGCTCCACCGTTTCGACCGGCCAGAAACGCACCACCACCCGCCCTTGAAAGCCCGCGCTAAACATTCAACCTACGAAACCCACCCTTCAGAGTTCATTCCTTTCGCTGAGATTATCCAATCACGTTGACGTCTGTGCGTCTAGGATACCTCTCTCTCCTCCCCCTGGAGTTCAACCATTGCTTTGCGCGCGACCGCCTTCAGCAAAAACGCTTCGGCCAAGGGTCTCCCCCTCCAACCAAACGAGGCTTCCTGCACGTCTTGTCACTTACTGTGGGCTCGTCACTGGTCTTCGGTTCCTGGTGGTGCTTTAGCGTTTTTGCTCTGTGTGCTTTCGGGTCAACTCGAGCCCAAACCTCCGTGTGTCCACATCGCCAGATCCCCTTCTTGACCTTACGGAAATTGCGCGCTGCAACCTCCTCAACCGCCCTGTATACGTCGACCTTTCCCGTACCTAGCTTGCGCCTCCTTCTGCGAGGACTGATTGACGGTACCGGTACGTACGTCTAACCATCCTTGTCCTAAAGTCCCGTCTGTCACTTTCTTGGCGGCACCCTGTTCGTTCATCCTGTGCCTGCTGCCCGACTGTGATCCCCCATCTCGGCCGTTGCCTCCAGACCGAGCCTCAACCCCCGCGACTGGTCATAAGAGCTGCCAGCTTCGACGGACCCTCCTGCTTTACCTCGTTTTGTGCCTCCTCTCGTCTCCCCCTCGGTCACCGACCCGTCTTGAGTTCTAGACCCATCTCGAGCGGTGACGTCCGTCCCTGGTCCGCCTTGCTTTTGATTTGGGTCGTGTTCGCGATACGGATCCCGAAGGGTGAGATCTCTCGTCTGCTCCTCCCGCCAGCTCCTACCACTTTGCTCTGGCCCCCCATTCTCTCATCTTGTCCCCCCCCCCCCGGCCTGCTGAGTCTTGCCCTTGTATAATTCTACTCAACTTCCTTCCTTCTCCCCCAACTCCGTGCCAGCTTATGCCCTTCGCGTTCGCTGCCTTGCAGCCCTCCAATCACAATGGCCGAGTTTCCAGGACTAACGAGTAACCAGGACATTCGCGCTCCTATCGACGATTACTCCAACTTCTCCGACTCCGAGGCCGAGGAACGGCCCCAACGGCCGCCCAGCCGTTATACTCCGGATATCCTTTCTGGCGTCTATCGAGGAATTCGAAGGCTACCTTCTGTGAAACTTTCAAGGAGCGGGTCACTGCTTGGTTCGAGGAACAATACTTCGCCTAATCCGAGCGCTCCTCTAAAACGATCGACATCACGATCTCTCGAATCTACGGCTGTTCAGCATGTTCGCACGCTAAACCTCCAGTACAGTCTTGCGAAGCCTCTACCTCAGACACCTGAATACAATTCTCCGTCTCCCTCACAACCTGCTACGGCTAGTAATCTATCTACCGTTCTCGAAGATAACGCCGACATTTCAGATATTGACTTGGCCAATAACACAAACATGAATAGTCGAACTAGCACCATGGACTCGGGCAGCTCAATCCCCCCCGGAAGCCACCCCTATGGTGCCCAGGATTCTAATGCTCATGATATGAATAGCAGCGTAAGCAGCTTGGCTAGCGCTCGAAACGAAGGTGCGGATGACAACTTGAGAGCGAGGAGCACCGGTTCTGCATCTGCTGGTCCTTCTCCGGCTGTATCTCAAGGAAGAACACCAACTTCTGTTGGAGGACCTCAACCTGGCCAGTCTGCCCATCTTTCTGGCTTGATGTGCAACGTTCATCGCACCACTGGCCGTGAGCCGCACGCGCTGGTGGGCGCCACTACAACAGTCCTGGGTGACAAACTCTACGTCTTTGGGGGGCGGATTCTATCTAGAAGCCGGCCCGCTCCTTTGACGTCTGACTTGTACGAACTTGACCTCATCAGGAGGCACTGGACGAAACTCGAGACAAGCGGCGATATTCCACCCCCCCGATACTTCCACTCCATGTGTGCCCTCGGAGACACTAAGATGGTCTGCTACGGTGGCATGTCACCTTCCCTAAATCAACCGCCTGGAGCCGATCCTTCGCAGCCTGAAATTACTGTCATGTCCGATATATATATTTATGACGTGCCTACGAAGACATGGACTTATGTCCCCACACAGGATACCCCTCAAGGTCGATATGCTCATTGCGCGTGTATTCTTCCTTCATCCGCTACCTTCTCTTCTCACCGCGCACCACTCTCCGCTCTTCAACATAATCCATCGTCGGGAAATCCCAATGAGGGTCGAATCGGTATCAACATTAACGGCTCAGGTGGTGCTGAGATGGTGATTGTTGGCGGTCAAGACGGCGGAAACAATTACATCGAACAGATCAGCGTATTTAATTTGCGAAGCCTCAAGTGGACTTCGACTCAACCCTTGGGCAAGAGTTGTGGTGCGTATCGTAGTGTCGCCGCGCCTCTTACCCCAGCGGTTTCGGCGAAGCTTGGTCGGGTGCACTCGAATGGCATCCATGCGGACGGTGGAATCAGCCAGGAAGCCCGAGAACCTGGATCTTCGATGCTCATTTATTCAAATTACAACTTTCTCGATGTTAAGCTGGAACTTCAGATTCGAGCACCTGACGGAACTTTGTCGGAAAGGCCCATGACAGGAACTTACTCACCCCCTGGTCTGCGATTCCCCAATGGTGGCGTGATTGACACCCACTTTGTGGTTAGCGGGACGTATCTTACCTCCTCGAAGCAAGAGTATGCCCTTTGGGCATTGGATTTGCGGACGCTCACTTGGAGCCGCATTGATGCAGGAGGCAGTGTCTTTAGCCAAGGAAGCTGGAATCGTGGCGTTCTATGGAACCGACGCAATACATTTGTTATTCTTGGAAATAGGAAGAGGAGCCTCGTCGACGACTATAATCATCGGCGAATCAACTTTTCCAACGTCTGCATGGTGGAGCTGGAGGCTTTTGGGTTTTATGACAACCCTCGCAAGACTAGCCCCATGTCGGGCTTCATCTCAGCTAGCAGCCCCTATGCTAGCCCTGGTTTGAGTCTTGTCCGCAAGGCCGGATACACTGCGGGTGGTCGGTTCCACTCAAGGGCAAGTGAAGAGTTGGGCGAGAAGGCGTTTGCTATGCGAGAGCTGGCCGATATGGATATTCTGTGTATTGGAGGTGAACGCATTCCCGTCAACTCGAGAATCGTTGGACGACGATGGGGTCCTTATTTTGTACAGCTATTGAGGGAGGGAACTGCTACGCAAGATGGTAGTGATGCTATGACACTCCGCTCTGGTCTTGCTAGCAACCCATTGCGAGCTTCTGCCATTACGATCACACCGAGCTCTCGAACGGGTGAGAGTACATATTCTATCGCTAGCACGTTGCCCTCCTCGGTAGGGTCTGGTGCTGTTCCCCCAAGCACTGCACCTTCTAGTGTATCTGCCGGTGTAGTGCACCCTGCTGGCGAAAACCCGAACGCAGCGCCGACCCCACGATCCCTTCCACCAAACTCACGACCTCGGTGTCTGTACCTCCCCCATACCTACCTAACCGTTCAAGCTCTCCTTCACTTCCTATATACAAGTTCTCTTCCACCTCCAATCTCCCCACTTTGTACTCCCCAGATCCTGTGCTCGCTTCTACAAATTGCGCGACCTTACAGAATTGATGGCCTCTTGGAGGCGATTGTTGAGCGCTTGCACGCGTTGCTAGACAATCGAAACGCAGCGGCAGTTTTCAACGCTACTGCCATGGCCGCTGGTGGAGGCCGCGGTATTGATGGCACGTTAAACCCCAATTTCTTTGTCGGTGGGTTTGATCCTATTGGCTCACCGACTGCTACCTCGGATTTTTCGATGGATGGCACGGCCAACACTCCATTCGTGACTGGAGAACTGCAAACTCGTGTCGAAGGCCTTACCATCGATACGGATGTAGAGCATTCAATCCGCCCCTCGAGTGACGAGCTGTCGGCTGGTACTAGCCAAAGCGGCTCGGAATGGAGCTCCTCTGAGCTTGGAGGTAGCGAGAAGGAGAACTTTGTGTGGAATGGTGAGCTTAGCAGCGTGATTGGGTTGCAAAAGAGGGGACTCAGAGGATTGATGGAGGGCAGGAGGATGAGAGAGCGGACGGGCACGACTGGCGGCAATGGCGGATATGGTGGAAGCTCGGCCCAACGTGTTGGGCTTGGCATCGCAAGTTCCTGAGGGTTTTAGACTGGATCATGTTGGGAAAAGTTTTGCGGTTGAAGCCATAGCCGAATGGATTGCCATGTCTAACATGTAACTTAACGACTGACGATCTACGCAGAAAGGACTAGTCGACGTGGAATACGAGCGACGCGTCGATGGAAAAAGATATATATAAAATGTGTAAAATAATGGGATATGAATGCCAAACGCAAGCCAACATCTTTTGAAGATGTAATCTGCATGTTATCTGTATGTTGGTGTCATTCAAGGTATGCGTCTTCTGATGCCTGAGATGCATCGCGATATTTTGAATGAATGGTGGGTTAATTGGCGGACCAACTCTAGCCACAGCCTACATAATAAATGGAGAGGAGACTAGGGCTACCCACCGATGAAGACAGCAAGGAACAAGCAAACATAGGATACAACCGAAAGGTCATTACCAAGGGTATCTATTAGGAGTATTTTGTACGCGGTCTAATCATACTTATACAGTCTATAAATCATAGTTTAACCTTCCCAGCATCCAGCGCTCGCCAATCCTCTTGGGAAAAGAGCTCGTACGTATTGTTATGAAGCCAGTACACTGTCCCCATCGTGCTATCGGTGGTCGGCTTCACGCCTGCCTCGCGAAGCACATGCTTCTGCTGCTTGTTTGTCCCTGTGATCTGACCTCCACCCATCTCGTTCATGATGCGTAGGAATAACGGTCGTGCGTACTTTGGAAGGGAGGCTTGGACGTGGGAAGCGATGCTACGCATGGTGTCGGCAGTGGGTTCGCCTGAGAGGAACACGGCGGCACAGCCTGCACGGCCGTCGTGGTGAGGGAGTTGAACGCCGTAGACGTTGGCTTCCTTGACTTCTGGGTGTAGACATATGCTGTGGCTCACCTCGGCGGTTGATACGTTTTCTGACTTCCATCGAAACGTATCACCGATCCGGTCATGGAAATATACACGTCCATCGCTATCCCAGCGCACAACATCGCCCGTGCGGAACCAAATATCCCCCTTGCGGAACACATCCCGTACAACTTTGGATTCTGTGGCTTTCTTATTGCCGTAGTAGCCCTGGAAGCGCTTAAAGGGATCCTTGGAAGGAAGCCGGAAGAGCATCTCGCCTGGTTCGCCGCTGCGAGGCTTTCGACAGCGTCCTGTGCGGGGGTCACGGTAGGGCATGTCAGTATCCCAATCTATTTCGGCGAGGGCAATATTAAAGCTCATGACGATGTTGTAGATCCAGCCGTTGCGGCCGATGGCTCCGGCTGTAAGTTCGTTCTTGGACAGGTTCCACGTCGCCAGGGTTCCCTCGGTGGCGGCGTAGAATTCGAGGATGCCATCGATGCCGAAGCGCTCTTTAAACTCGTTCCAAATGTCTGGGCGGAGACCATTACCAAAGGCTACGCGGACGTTGTGCTTGCGGTCAAGAGACTCGCCGGTTTCGGGATCATATTGCGGAGGTGCGGCAAGGAGGTATCGAAGGGTCTCGCCGACGTATTGGATGCTGGTGGCTCCGGAGTCGCGGACGTCTTTCCAGAATGTCTTTGTGGAGAATTTGCGGCCGATTGCGGTCGTGGAGGATTCGAGAACAGAGTTACAGAAGGCGAGGATGGAAGCTGAGGAGTGGTAGAGAGGCATGGCCTGGACTTATTAGTGCTGATATCTGAGAACAAGAACGTAGGGGTGGTTACCGTGTACATAACATCACCATTTCGCGCCATGAGCTTTCCAGCCACGGTGCCCCCGACGATGCACTTGCCCCAAGATACAACCGCTGGCTTGGGTAATCCGGTAGTTCCGGAGGTGTAAATCAGGATGGCAATGTCGGACAGGATCTCACCGGAACGATCCGAGTCGGGAGCTCGCGCAGGTTCAAGGGCCAGAATCTTGGTCTCAATCTCAGGCGTCAGGACGAGGAAGCGGATATCGGGATGCTTGTCTCTGACATCCTGACCAACATTATCGGCGATACCGGGGTCGACAATGCATAGATGAGTAGTTGCGACGCCGATGCAATGCGACAACGACTCTCCAGAGAGGTTATAATTGATAAAGGCCGGTTTCGCGCCTATGCTCCAGAGTCCCCACCACAAGAACACGAACTGTTCCGAATTCTGATAATCAATGGCGACAATGTCCTTTTGCTTAACGCCCACATCATTCTTCAGCCAATTCCCATAACGTAGGATCCGGTCGTAAGATTCGGCGTAGCTCCATCTCTTCCCTTCGAAGATGAACAAGGGACGCCCAGCAGTCCTGGGATCCTTGGCAACGGATTCGAGCTTGTAGAAAAGGTTCAGGCGGTCGACATATTCGCGGTAATACATGCGCCCAGCGCCGGTGAGGGCGCATTTGACGAGGAGAAGGTCGTACCAGGCGGAGGAGCGGGCGTTGAGGTAGGCGATTGTGGCCGCGAGAGCGGGAACTGCGGCAGCGACGGGGACTGGACGGATGTTAACTAGTCTGTTTACAGAGCAAAGATGTGAGGATAGATGACTTACGCGGCATGATTGCGAGAGATATGTTTGCTAGTTTGTATATAGGAAGAGGCCGCCGCCGACCTGAGCAGGTCGAGAACGAAGAGAGCGAAGAAGGAGACAAGGAGGTTCTGTTGGTGACGTGGGTCGGCCAGCCGTGGGCTGATGCGCCTATCGATAGCTAAGGCGAATGCGATGCGAATGCGCGATGACGAGAGATCCACCAATACAAGATCAATGTGGGTTGATCTCGCCAGAACAATACCAAGATATCTAGGAACCAGATCGAGAGAGAAGAGACAGATGAAATCAAAAGTGAGAAATGGGGAATCTTATTAGTTTCGCCGTCTTCCACGTTGGACCTTTGGGCTGGTGGCTCCTCCTCTCGCTTTCGTCTCCTTTTTGCATGTCGAAGTCTGACATGCAATGCGGACTGTGTGCAGCCGCTAGAGCTGTCGCAACATTAATTAGGCCATTCCTGGATGGAGAGTTAAGAGACTGTGCTGCTCAGCTCAACTCAGTACACAGCATCACAGCCACTGACTGCATGGAAGTGGTCTCCAGTCAACCGGCAAGTGCTTTCCGAGAAACTAGCACTCGCCTCGACGAGCAGGGTGAATTGCAGGGATATCTGGGCTGGACGTAGGGGTTGGGAGCTGGTGATGCGCGGCAAACATGAGCAAAACGCGTGATGCCTCGGCACGTCGGACGTAAGTAGGGCAGCGGGCTCGATTGGGAATGCGATTCGGCGGATTGGAGTGGAGATGCGGAGAGGGGAAGGACGATCTGGGGAAACATGGCAGGGGACTTGAACTCTTTCCCTAACGGCTTTCGGTTGTGGAAGAACGATGAGAGGGACTTATCCGAGTTTGGGAAGAATTGCGGGAGCTGAGAAGCCAGAGGGTGGTGGTGGTGGTGGTAGTGGTGGTGACGATGATGTTTGTGAGAATAAAGGGGAAAGAAAAGAACGCAGGGGTTGGATGGTATAAGGAGATAAGTACTGATGAGATGAGATGAGATGAAATAGAAGAAGGAGTATATATATGCATGTAGAGCTTAGGAGGATTATCTGGATCTCATAAGTGCTTACTAGCGACGATTAGACTACATTCCCATTCTTACATCGTGACTGTAAGTAATTAATGTAAGAACTGTAAGACGAACATGTGGATTACTTAGTTTCTGTGGATTTCGGTGAATCGCTACGCCATAGAGCTATTGTATCAGCTAGAGCAGGGTAAAGAAATGCTGTTACCCATGTTACAGTCCGTTTTACGTTAATCACGAACATCGAGTGTGTGCGTTTTGAATCTGCCATTCCACACTTCACTGAGAAAATAGATGCAATATAAGTAGGTTCTTTGTCGCACGCTTCATCTATCAATAACTCGAAGCCTGTAAAAAGAATCACAAATAAACCCATCAAAGTCCCTGAGCATTATTTAAACGAAATGCCTTCAACGTGTGTGCCCTTCTACAGTCCATTCATCGGCATGTCGGCGTTTATAAGCGCCGGCCATCTGGCACTCATCCATGTGCACGTGACATCGTGATGTCGTGTCTGGGCCACCGTCGCCAAATCGGGGCGTCGGCTGCTTGGAGGCAGCGCGCGAAGAGCTCCCAAGTCATTCGTTTGCGCGGCCACCTTCATTTTCTCCTCTCCTCCTGATATTTCCCCTAGGACGGCACGATGGCGTCCGGGTCCGTTGCTGAATCGGCGCCGGCACCCGTCGCCGAATCAACCAGCTCCTCAAACTCCGAGCTCAAGCTGCCCCCTCCAGAGAAGCCATTCGATATTAAGCGACGCTCCTTTATTGTCTTATCTTTCTGGCTCATTGTTTTGTTCTTGGGTCTTCCGATCTGGTGGAAGACTACTTCCATTTATCGCGCCAATCTTCCTCTCGATGGCATGCTTCAATGGGCGGAGGGCAAGGTACTAGAGCTTCGATCGCATCTTACATCACACATTGCTGACCACGTTATTCCCTCTAGGCCTGTCGTCCTGTATTTCCCCTCCAGATTTCCATCAAGGCCGATGCTCTCCAAGAAAGCGATGCTCAGAACCTGGTGCGCCTAACTCAACATGTCCTTGACGATCACAACGACTTCTCTGGCCACCATCTGCGCCTGCAACTGGCCCCCAGGAGCGACGCTCGGGGCGATAACACTCCCGCCGATGACGATTCCCAGGTCGCCTTAACTATTCAACTCACTCCTGGCGAAACGAACTCGGCTTCTCTAAACCCTCATTCCGCTATTCTCGACATAGTATATCCGCCCAACTCGATCCCTTCTCCATCCTCTTCCACGTCCGCCCTTGCAACCTACATCGCCAAAGAGCTTCAGTCCACCTTTTCTGAGGAACAATCTATCATTTCCTATCTCCTCTCTACATCCTCATCTCTCGATGGGCGACCTCAGAACTTGTCGCCTGAGATCGCTGAGTCACTTTCCAAGCGAACTACTCGATCCTTGCGATACGCACCCACATACCATCTCACGTTTTCGCTCTTCACAGCCAACGCCGCCCCCAACACGTGGGATATCGAAACTGCTATTGAGGAGTACATGAAGCCCATGCTCGACATCCTTGGTCCGATTCACAACTTTACAATTGATACCCAGGTCCAACTCTACGCAACCCCCGGCACTCAGTCTGAGGTGTTGAGCAAGGCTGACCTGGCATCCTTTATCAACGCGGCTGAGTGGCCTCTTTCGCCCTCGATTGGAGGCGCACCGACTGTAAACTTCGTCATTTATTTCGGAAACCAAAATATTGGTCTCGACTCAGAGGCCGAGACGTCGCAATCATGGATGATCCCCCAATGGGGCAGTGTCTATCTCCTGTCACAACAAGAGACAACATCGCATGTTTCTACAGAGACGCTTAAGCAGCCCATGCTCACCTTTAACCACCACCTCCTCTCGCTTCTTGGCACGCCTCAATCAGGCTCCCTACCCCTTCGCCTATCGACTCTATCACGGATTCGTTCCGCTGATCTTATCCTCCGCGCCTCATCTACTCTCGGCTCCCTTGCCCGACTGTCTCTTGCTCTCCCCTCTATCTCCATTCCCCGCAGCGTAGCTGACGGTGTCGCATCTACAATGGACCACCTGCAGCAGGCCTGCGGTAGTCTCGGCGGCCCCCAAGGTCTGTACCACGCGCGCATCGCAGAAGAGGAGGCTGAGCGCGCATTTTTTGAGAAGAGCATGGTTGGACAGCTATACTTTCCTGACGAGCATAAGGTGGCAGTCTATCTGCCGCTATTAGGTCCCGTGGGGGTGCCCCTGGTGATGGGGTTGCTTAATGAACTGAAGCGATTGATCAAGCGGCGAAGAGAAAAGGCGAAGGAGGCGAAGGAGGCGAAGGAGGCCAAAGAGAAGAAGACCCAATGAATGAGATGAAGATGGGAAGATAAACTCATAATAGATATGACCTAGATGTAATCAAGAAATTATTCCATTTACTGTAAATGAAGCTCATCTGTTTAATTTATCGCCGTTATATGCCGAAGTCGATATAGTATCGCATCTGTAGGTCTAAGGAATTCACACCCTTTCATTCACTCCTCAGACATTGTACGCGACGGATAGCTTCTAGTTAACAAAACTCAGCGGATTGACTACCCACCTAGTCAATAAAATTTCGTCTCTAGTTCTCAAAGTATTCGTAAGAGTAGACCTAATAGATGGTTTTGTTTGTATCTCCACATATGAAAATAAGAAACAGATTGGTGTAATTGCTCAGTTCTTTAAATTTCAAGGAGTATATATTCATAATAGTGAAAGACGTAATTACTAGCCGGTACAAATGAATGTATGAGTAGACAAAGAGAGTAGACGTTTGCTGGACTCCGGCCAATATCTTCCTGAAAATGACAATCTCATAGTCCTCGAGGTATCGTAATTGCTTGTCCATTATTCAAGTCGCATTTATCCAGCTCGGGCATATTCTTCATCCTTGCAACCCTGGGTCTTCTCAATGTACTCGCCAAACTCATTGACGACTGCTTTTGTCTGGTCGAGGTGTGCTCATACCCCGTAGGCACCTCCCTCCAGAATCAAGGCAGCTGCCTCGCCGACTTAATTGCGTTCTAATTTGCCGTCCATTTGCTTAATTTTGCTATAAAGTCAATGTTGTCTCGAATTTATACGACGTTGGTGTCTTCGCCTCCTCGATTACAATATTCCCGTGTTTTCGGCCGCCCTGCTGTGTTTCCATTATCTTGATGAGACTATTCCGATCCACAGCCGCCCATTCTCATCCATTGGTGGGTAGTAGAAAGATAGTTGGACTCACGGCTTGACTGCTTCGTCGAAGATGCCGACCATGCAATTTGTCAGCAGATAATTCGTGATAGCAAACACATTTGGTTTTTTAGTTACAATGGGAGATTCCTGTGTCGAGTACATGCCGCAATTAGAAGTCAGAACGAGAATTGCCTCGTAATACTCAAAAGAACGCAGAAACACGGAGACTAGTGTTAATTCGAACCAGGTTTTGTGCAGCTTGGTCTTTCATCATCGAGGCCGACGGTGTATTGAAGAACGAATTCGGCTTAGCAGTGTTGATTCAAGTGCTTCAGAGACCGTCGTAGCAGCTCAACGACTCTGCGGGTCCATTTTCCGCGATGTCATCATAGAAAGAATTAAGCGATCAGCTTTACATTTTCCATTAAGTATATTTCCTTGATTTTCTGTTCTATCTGACCCTACGTTGTGAAATGGGCCAAAGATCCCGGGCAATTACCGTTATCCCGCGTCAGAATGAAGCCGCACAACCCACATACAACTCTCTTCCTTAGCTTAGCTCGATGCTCGGCTCTGCATTATTTACTTCGTATTCAAATATCTATTCTCAATTCTCTTACAATAATATTGCAGCCGCTCCTCACATATGCTTCGCGAAATGGAAATCCATATTCTACTCAGAACTTTAGTAACTAGGACTAAGTTTACGTGGCGTAAACTCATAAACGCTGCTTCCAATTTTCTCTTTTGTGAATCGTGATTTCTCTCAGCTAAGCATATCGTAGTTGAGGCATCTAGCGGTACAGCACCAATGCTCTTAGCCCTTGTGGTCTTTTATGCCTGGTGCTGATAGTTACACTCAACTGACCAGATGTCCTAATATATATATGTATATACATATATATCTAGAAGTCTATATTAATATAAAATGCAAATACACTTCATGCTTCGCGAGAACGGACTTATCTACAAAGTCCGCTGTAATCTCCGGGTCACTGGCTCCGGCCACCGGCTCATGTTTTCGCCCGGAGACAGATAGCGTCCTCGTAAGACCTTCAGTTAAAGGAACGTAGAAGTAAAAGTTATCTCCGTATTAACTCAAAAAGGCGACTATTCTGGCCTATTGGGTAGACCAGCCTTTGCGTAGACTTGAACTTGTTTCTTACACGAATTGTCAAATACTGGGTTTCCACCGCCTAGCTTCGGGAATCACTTATATTTAATCTAAAACCAGCAATGGCTACCAACCGATCTGTTTGGCAGGACAAACCCGGCGAACCTGGCATTATCCTGGAGAGCCCCATTCCCTCTGATCTCGAAGATGGAAAGCTCGTGGTAAAGGTCCACGCTTGGGCAATAAATCCTTGCGACGCTCTGCTTCAAGACAGAGCTTTACCATTCATCACCTACCCAGTCATCTTAGGCCAAGACGTTGCTGGCACGGTTAAGGCCGTCAGTGCTACCGCCGCTTCTAGGTTTAAGGTTGGAGACCGAGTGTTTGGTTTCTCTTTGAATAATGGCTTCCAGCATTATGTTGTTCTTGACCATACCTTAGCCGCCAAGATTCCAGAGCCTCTATCCTTTGCAGATGTTGCCGTCTTCCCTCTCGGCGCCTTGAGCTCGAGTTTTGCTCTGTTCGGTAAAGACTATCTGGGTCTTCAAACTCTAAGCCTAAACCCTACCAACACTGGAAAGTCCGTCTTGGTTTGGGGAGGGAGCTCTGCTCTCGGTAGTAATGCCATTCAACTCGCTAAGGCTGCTGGTTACGAAATCATCACTACTTGTTCCGCCCACAACTTCGACTACGTCAAGAATCTCGGTGCCTCGATCGCCTTCGACTACAATAGCTCTTCTGTCATCAATGATATCGCCACGGAGCTAGATAAGGGTACCTGCGCCGGCATTTACCTTGCTGTTGGGAAAGTTGGGGATGCTTGTCAAGTCTCGCACAAGTCCAAGCAGAAGTTATTCGTAGCGTCTTCCAACCCAGTCATGCCTGGGGACGCACCCGATGGTGTCGAAGCAAAGATGACTTTTGGAACTGGTGGTGTTAGTACTTTTAAAGAGTTATACTCTACTCTTTTTGGTGGTTTTCTACTAGAGGCGTTGGCAAAGGGTGTGTATAAGGTTGCTCCACCGCCAGAAGTTGTACCGACGAAGGGTCTGGAGGGCATCCAAGAAGCTTTGGATGTTATGAAGAAGGGTGTTTCTGCGAAGAAAATAGTTGTCGTAGTCAATTAGAGTAGCAAGCTAATAGGATGCTCTATGAGGTTGAAGCAGCCATTATGTTGGTTTACACGAACACATAATAACTCGCCAAGCGATTGTCAGCAAAAAAAATCTTCCAGCTACTTATAAGAACTCTCATTCAATCACCGTGAGAATTTAAATTACGATTTTGTACTAGGATATGCTGAGACACGCTCCTGAGGTAGCCTCCAGGTAATAAGATTATTCCTCAGCAATACGGCTTGACCTGATCCTCGCACCAGTTCCAGAACTGCTCAGCGATACCGGTGCCGCCCTCGTCAATAGACTTTGCGGCTTTTTCCAAATCTTTTCGAATCGACCCAAATTGCCCCCAAGGGATAACTACAAAGAGTCAGTGAGAAATTGGAGTTGCTAAGGTGGAGTTGCTTATAGTCTTACTCCATGCGCCGGACTTATCCAGAGTCACCTCCGGGGACAATGCGGCGAACAGCTCGGTATAGGCTCCGAACACTGTTGGGTGTGACAAAACCTTACTCAACAGGAGTTGCGGGCCAGTTGTGTGTCGACCCAGGTTTGATTCGAGATTTCCCGGGTTGAGAGACTGTTGTAGGTCAAGTTAGATGTTTGGCTTCCTGAATTCAAGGCAAGGCATACCACGCTAATAACTCCCGATTCACGGTATCGACGCGCGAACTCGGAGCCCTGGAAATAGTTCCCTGCCTTACTGACCCCATATTTGAAGGCCTGCGACTTGTCTTTCTTGTAGTCAAGATTTTGCATGTCGACGCCACCGGTTGGTGAGACCAAGTCAGCCGCCGAGCTACTAACCCACACAATCCGCGTTCTACCTGGTGGGGAAGACTTGGCTGACTGACACAGTACTGGTATAAGCAGCTTAGTAAAGAGAAAAGGGCCAAGGCAGTTTGTGCTAAGTTGCAATTCGTAGCCCTGTTTTGAAACGCTCCCCGCTGGCGGGACCATGATACCCGCGTTGTTGATCAGGACATCGATGCTCGAGGTTTTGGCTTTGAGGGCGTCAACGGAGGCTGGGATGGTTTTGAGATCGTCGAGATCCAGGATTACATAGTCTATGGAACCGGTGGATGTCGGGTGAGCTTCCCGGATGGCGGTGATGGCGGTTTCCGCCTTTTCGGGGCTGCGGGCGGTTATGTAGACGGTGGCATTCTTGGAGTACAAAATGCCACAGACTTCTTTACCGATGCCAGAGTTGCCACCTGTGACGACAATGGTGCGCCCAGTGAGGTCAGAGATCTCTTTCTCAGTAAACGCGGGCGCCGGGGGCCTGGCCTGACGAAGGAAGTTGAGCATGGCTATGACGGCAAAGAACAGTGCCCGCTACTCCATAAAATCCTTAAGGCTAGATTACAATATATTTATAAAGAATAATGGACAGTACCGAATAACTTGAGCAATTCAGGCTCTAGGATGAGATGCCTGTCTCAGGGTCGATTCAGAAACTCCGCGAAGTCGCATAAAAATTGCCCGATTCGGACAATAGTGTAAGCGTTACTACATCCCTTGGCGTCAAATCCGCACTCGTACGATGAGAGTTTGCGGAGTTATCCCAATACCGGTAGGTCTTCTTCATTTAAATGGTCCGCATTGAATTTGTCAGCGCCTAGGGGTCTGCATCGCACAGACTGAGGTACTTTGGCTTCCTGTTTGCCTGTAACGTCAGTCTTGAGGAGCCGTGTAGCTTCAGGAGAAAACCGCCCGACCTCAATTATTGCCATTTGAATAACGGGAGAACGCCAAAATGTCGCTTTATATTTATAATCAACACACTAGGGAATATATATACGGTCCAGCATCCACGAACGAGTGCCAGCACCACTCAACAACAAAGTTCAGAGCTTGATATTACTGAACTACCTTAGACAAGGTCATCACGATGGCAGCACCCAATATTCCCTTCGGCATGTCTAGTC
Organism: Mariannaea elegans; assembly: GCA_930272665.1. Classification (NCBI taxonomy): domain Eukaryota; kingdom Fungi; phylum Ascomycota; class Sordariomycetes; order Hypocreales; family Nectriaceae; genus Mariannaea; species Mariannaea elegans. The sequence continues at coordinate 46,001 of CAKNEU010000030.1, forward strand.
CGACTAATAGATATCACCGGAAAATATATGCGGAAATTGACCCAAAACGACCAGAGCTTTCTACTAGGGGCAAGAATGTCATCGTTACTGGTAGCGGATCTGGTATCGGTGCGGAGATTGCGAGGGCCTTTGCTAGATCTGGCGCCGCCAATCTGGCACTTGTTGGCCGCACTGCAGCAACTCTCCAGTCAACAAAGATTAACATTGAGCAAGAAAGCCCCGAGACAAAGGTGCACGTCCTTACCGCCGATCTCACTGACGCAGAGCAAATCTGTGAAGTTTTGAACGCCTTCTCTCAAACCGTCTCGAGTGGAAATATTGATGTCCTTGTTGCCAACGCGGGCTACCTCCACGCTCTAGTCCCGTTGGCAGACCTCGAACAAGGCGACTTTTGGCGAACCTTTGAGATCAATATAAAGGGCAACTTCAACTTATTGCGAGCTTTTAAACCCCACGCAGCAGCGGATGCCACTGTGGTAAGCATCAACTCGGCTGTGGCTCATGTAGGCTTCCTTCCGGGTCATTCGGGGTATGCTGCGGCCAAGGCGGCCTCGGCCAAAATGTTCGACTATTTCCACGCTGAGAATCCCAGCGTCCGGCTCTTGCAGTTCCACCCAGGTGTTGTCATGACGGAAATGGCGAGCAAGTCGGTGGACGCCGGTACAGACTTGCCGTTTGATGATGGTGAGTCTCTCCAAAATACGATCTCAGATCCTCTTGCTAAATACTACAAGTGAGTCTACCTGCGGCCTTTGCAGTCTGGGCTGCAAGCCCTGAGGCAGGTTTCTTGAACGGAAAGTACGTGTGGCCACATTGGGATGTAGGCGAGTTAAAAGTCATGGCCTCTGAGATTGAAGAATCAGAGAGATTTACTATTGGGCTCAATCTTTAGCAAGTCCACAATGGAGAGGCTGGGCGGTGATAGTCCAATTTCGTTTAGGCAAGGCCTCAGAAGACCAAAACCTTGGCCTGGAACAAGGGACAGTAATATCTCAAGCCCAATGAGTATAGGTTCTAATTCTACAGAGAAACAATTCTTTTACAAAGGAAATTACAAACTCAGCCTAAGAATAAAATTTTGAGAAATACTTGGTAGATAAAAGACGCCACCTATAGTGATAAACGAATGAAGATGTAGACCCTGGAGGGATATACATCTTTACGACCCATCCTGATGCGAAGAGGATGTATACCTCCCTGTCCCGCAAACGAAGCAGGAACAGCACCCTTTTTAGACGGTAGTATAGGAATTGTTAGTGGTGCCAACGCCTCTACCGCAGTGGCTGCCAACCAGATATAGTTGATCTGCTCGTCGCATCAGCACCATGGAAGCAAATCAGTCTGAGGGAGGGGCAAGTTTGGTACGAGTCATGGGTTCTAAAATGATGGCACTGGCTGGTGTTGGGGCCCCCCTTATTAAACATCAGGCCCTAGGTGCTAAGTTAAGTTATAATTAGCGTTATTCGGCTTGCTTCAGGCACACATGTGGATATGACGAGGTGGACACATATTGGCTCTTTTATTTATTTATTTATATATATAAGTTACCGGTATATAACTGGCAGCTGTTAAGTTTATTTTATTTTATTTTTTTGACAAGAGATTTCATTTCGTGTAATCTGTACTTTGGCTGAGATATACAGATGATGATGAGGATGATGACGTACGTACGCACGGATTACCCACAAGGTACTTTACCCTGGAGCCGAGGTCTTTAGTACTGCGCTCTTATCGATAGCGCATGTCTCCTCCACCAACACCAGCCATCCATTACCATCAAGATCTATCCCTTGAACACACCTCTGCAACAGCTCGAACGTTGGAAACTATGGCTTGACAAAGGCTAAAATGGCGTCGCTTCCTGAACCAACCTTGACCCTGACGCTGCCCAGCATCCACGATGGTCTGACTCTCGACTGCCGCGTTTATCACCCATTCTCCCTTGCTGCGAATCCCCGCGCCCCGCCATGGAAACGCCACGCCGCGATCATTGCACATCCGTACGCGCCCTTGGGGGGTTCCTACGATGACCCGGTTGTGGACATCGTTGCCGGTGAATTGCTGTGCAAGGGGTTCTTGGTTGGGACGTTTAATTTTCGGTATGCAATTGCTGTGATGCCGCCAACTTGGATTCATGACGGTGCTAACGTCGACGGGACAGAGGAGCTGGTGGCTCCGCTGGTCGGACATCGTGGACATCGAGAGCCGAACAAGAAGATTATATGACAGTTATGGCGTTCATAGTTCACTACGTTCACCATCTCGACCCCTTCCGCCCTCATTCTGCTGGATCAGATAGTTTAGAGCCGCCTGTTGACACTCCTACATCGGCGCCTGCTCTACCAGCTATTGGACCGACACTTATCATGGGAGGCTACTCCTACGGCGCCATGATAACCACACACATGCCTCCACTCTACGCGATGCTCCTACCATTCATCTCTCCCGATGCCGGATCCGATGCCGCTGAAGTTCGTCTACGAGCGGAGCACCTCGCAGCGCAGCAAAACGTCATTCTGGCGAGTGCCCGCACTACTATGCTTGAACGAGGTGTTAGAAGTCCGAGCAAGCGGGGTGTTAGAATTGGTGGTGATGAAGGAGGAAGCCCACGGAAAAGCCATGATAGCCCCGGTCGGAGAAGCTTTTCCATTGATGAGGATAAGATTCGTCGCGGCGTCCACGACTTCATGGCTAAAGCAAAATCAGGCCGACACGGCCAGAAGCTTTTCCACGCATCAACCGAGAGCCCCAGTCGTACGGCTCCTCCACCACAGCCACAGCCAAAGGCGGGAGAGAACCTGGAGGCCATCCCAAATCTCACAATGCCTAGACCAGCATATCTTTTGGTGTCGCCTCTCCAGGGTCTGGTCAACCATCTTGCCACCATGTCTCTAGTCCCGTCAGCGCTCTCAAAGAACAGGGACCCGAAGGACTTGGAGGCCGAAGAAAAGTTGGTGCGAAACCCAACTTTTGCGATATTTGGGGACAGCGACGTGTTTGTGGCGGTCCATCGATTACGCGCATGGGCGTCGCGTCTGCAGGAGCGAAAGGATTCCAAATTTCAACGACGAGAAATTACGTCTGCGGGACACTTTTGGATCGAAGAGGGTGTCGCGAACCAAATGAGAGATGACGTTGCAGAGTTTGCTGATGAGCTACTTCGGAATTGATGATATTTAAGCGTTGGTCGGTACGATGTTAAACCGTACTTGATTCTAGGAATTACTTCCTAGGTGCATCGCTCTTTTCCTTTTAGATACCACATCGAATAGTTGTCTAGTTTAGCGATCAGAAGGCATAGAATCTAAGATCAAGATCTCTGTGGTACACACAACACTATTAGCCGGCGAGTTCCCGGAGGTCAGCTACCGCCCGGAGCTCAATGTCGGAGTTGTGGGGCCTACCACGGTCGAGCTGGACGGGTCTGGTCCGGGATATTAGAATTTGGTTAAGCTGGTTGAAGTCATCTATTCCATCATAATAAATACAACACAGATTTCTGCTGACATAAACGGCTCGTAAGAGTGTCACTCTAGGAGGAGAGCTGTTGTCATCGAGCCCATGTCGATTGGACCAAGCCCTCAACAAATCAAGAGGGGGGGAGTATGAGGTGTTTGGCCCAATGGTGCTTTAGCATACTACACAGTGCAGTGTCCATCATGATCATCCAGCCTCAGGGTAGATTGATGATCCAGCTGGGACGGTGAGACTTTTGTGCCGTATGGTTGCTAGACATGTGTCTCCCTAGTTTGTGGTGGGCGTGGACGAGGGATATTGCCGAAACCGACAGGTTTCGGACAGCCAATTCCTTAATTCGGGATGTCATGAAATGCATCTTCGTCGGATTTAGGATTTACACAAACGTAAATCTCGATCCTAGGATCGAAGAACGGACTTTGCCGCGGATTTTGCACCGTCTTCACTTCACCTTGCATCCTTCGACGCTCCACCAAACCACTTGTGAACAATGGCTTGACACAGGTTCCATCTTTGGTAATCAAATTTCTGAAAGGAAGGCAAAAATGGACTGATTTTCGGGAGAAAAACGTGGTGGCGTCGTTTCAGCCGTTATTCGTGTATACGTTTGCAGGTTGCTCTCCACCCCGAAAAGTGTCGGCATCCCGCCCGAAGGTCGTCAAGCGACCAAGCGACCCGAGAAGCCCGACATCGATCGGCATCGAAAGCTCCTGAGCCAACTCCCCACTAGGTTCAGCTGCAAAAGTTAATATACACCACAAATGCGTGCTGTGGATGGCGTCAGCCATTGTGGTATATATGGAAGGGCAAAGGAAGCAAGTTATCGAAATGAAATACAAGCTACACAATAACATAACACAGTAACTTGACTACGCTATTCAAAACGCAAAGCTTAGGACGATTTCCCTTCTTTGGTTAAAAAAAAAGCATATTTTCGCACTCAAAATGTCGTCAGTTGAACCTGCAAACGTCTCCTTCACTGCCCGCGGTCTCAAGATCGCCGCCCACCTCTACCAAGCTGCCCCTGGCTCTCCCGACCGCAATGGCGCAGCTATTATCATCGCCCATCCATGGACGTCAATCAAAGAGCAATCCCCTGCCAATTATGCTCGCCGCCTCACTAAGGCCGGCTTTATCTGTCTGGCCTACGATGCCGCCTACCAGGGCGAGTCCGAAGGCGAGCCTCGAAACTTGGAAGACCCTTCTCAGCGAGTTGAGGAGATCAAGTGTGCCGTCACTTATCTGATCTCCTTGAAAGAAGTAAACAGTGAACAGATTGGTGTCTTGGGTATCTGCGCATCCGGTGGTTACGCACCCTTTGCTACCCAGACCGACCTTCGTATCAAGGCTTGCGCGACTGCTGCAGCCGTGTGCGCGGGAACTATGGCCCGGAGAGGCTATGAGCAGGACTCGTCGAATCTCGAAATTTTGCACTCACAGCTTCAAAACGCCGCCAAGGATCGAAATAGTGACGTGACGGGTGAAAAAGTCGACGTCGTCCATATGCTGCCAGAGAATTATGAAGATTTGCCCGATAACTTCCCTGAATCATTCCGCGATCTGGCAAAATTCTACCGCACGCCGCGAGGATTCCACAAGCGCGCTACGAATGAGTGCATTCCTAGGAGCTGGGATATCATGGCCAACTTTGACGCGTTTGCCTTCAACAGCTTCATCAGCCCCCGGCCCTTGTTGATGATTACTGGCACAAAAGCTGCGACGAAGTGGTATAGTGAGGATGGAATCGCCAAAGCCAAGGAGCCCAAGGAGCTGCATGTGATTGAGGGACTTACACATGCCGATTTGTATGACAAGGTGGATGACGCTTGTGTGAAGTTGGCCGAGTTCTTTGGTAAGAGCTTGGCTTAGGCAAGATAAGGCGTGATAGATGAGTTACTGGGTATCTCCAAAGATGTATATTACGAACCAATCAATAAATTGTCGCAATAGGCAAGCCTTATATACTTCGAGCATGTCCATTCATTCCACCCACATCCCCTATGACGCCCATGCCCAAGCATCCATTATGTATATTAGTTGAGGTCCTTCTTCTGCTCCACCTCCTCGACCCTGCGCTCGAGATCCACAGCCTTGAACTTGGACTCATCCATACCAGGAACCCAAAGAGGTGCCTCGGTGAAGAGGTAGCGCATTTCCTCGAGGGGACGCTTGGCAGTCTCAGGGAGGAACATCCAGAAGAAGATGGCGTTAGAGAAGTTGCAGACCTAGGACGCATATTAGTTAGGGGTGCTAGGGAGGTAACAGGAGGTGACATACAATGAAGAGAATGTACCATCGCCAACCGATGCCATGCTTATCGTCAAGAGCAACGGAGGTGGTCTGGCCAATCATGGTGTTGAATGCAAATGAAATCATAGTCGCAATTGAGACACCCTTGGCTCGAGTCTTTGTATCGAAGATTTCGGCGGGAATAATCCAAGAAAGAGGACCACAAGTAGCACTGAAAGAGAAGTTGTATAGCCAAGTCATGGCAATGAAACCCCAGGAAGCGCCGCCGTTGGCATTTTCAGAGCCAGGAGGGAACTTGGCCAGCAGGACCGTTGCGATGATGAAGGTGATGCCGTTGCCAACATTGCCCCAGATCAAAGGCCATCGACGACCAGTCTTATCAATGAGAAGAATGCAAAGGAACTGAGCGAACAGGGCGATGCAGGAGGAAATGGCCTGGTACTTGAGGGTGTCATCGCCGGAAATGCCAATCTTGCCGTAAATTGTAACCGAGTAGTACTGAATGGCACTCACGCCCGTCATCTGGATGGAAGCTTGAATGGCGCAGGCAAGGAACAAACGTCGGAAACAACTCTTGTCGGTGAAGAGCTCCATGTAACTCTTAGCCGCATGCTCATGCTCGAACGTGATGCTCTCCTGGATCTGATCAAACTCGGCGCGGACCCAGGTGTCATTGGTATCACCCTGGGCATGCAGCTTGGCGAGGGTCTGGAGACCCTCCTCGACTTTACCATTATCGATGAGCCATCGGGGAGACTCAGGGAAGAGCAGGATGAGGAGAGCAAGGATGCCCGCCGGGATCATCTGGATACCAAGAGAAACGCGCCATTGGCGGGAATCGTCGGCATCAAAGCCGATGAAAGTACCTATAACAGAAGTCAGTTATTGTCACGTTTGGAGCCGAGTAGCGGGGTAATTACCCCATGAGATCCAGGCCGCAGCAAGGGCACCAACACCAAGCATAAACTGCTGGAGGGCGGTAACTCTGCCTCGAATACTTGGGTGACATAGCTCGGCTTGGTACAAGGGCACGATCATGGTTAGGAATCCGACTCTAGAGAAGGATCCATGTCAGTCACTCTCTTCTTCATCCGGGACCCTTACATTTCACCAATAGATAAAACTCACCCAGCACCAGCGAGGCATCGTCCAGAGTACAGGTAATTAATGTTCTGAGCGCCAGTCTGTAGAGCTCCACCAATGAGGAAGACAATAGCACCAATGAGAATGGTTAGCTTTCGGCCGAGACGGTCACCAATGGGACCAGCGAGCATAGCACCGAAAAAGGCGCCGCCGGTAAAGACTGAGACGACGGCTCCACTGTCCAGAGGCAGAGTTATTAGTTAGTCTTGGGTGTAGCTTGTAGTAACGTCGTTTCGGTTCATGGGAGTGGACTCACGTCGCATTGGGATCGTCTCCGAACTTGCTCTTGAAGTTTTCAGAGGCAATGGCCTCGGCAATAACACCAAGATCATAACCGTAGAGGAGAGAACCAAGTGAGGCGAACACACTCACGAGGAACTGATACCACTTGGGTGGGAGAGCCATGATGGCGATTGTAAGAGGCTAGTCGATGACAGGGAATAAGTTTGTTCGACCTTTGAATTGCCAATGCCTCCGAAAACTGAAGAAGGTCGAAAAGCAAATCTTAGGTTGAGCTGTCTTGATATCTCTTCAGATAAGCAACAGAAGCAGGTCTGTGAACAAAAATCCAACCTCAAGCGGCGCTGTCCCGGCTGTTTAAGTAGGTATTGGAAACATGTCACTCACTATACTAATCAATTTACCGACTTTCGCTTAACGATCGATGGGCATGTTTGTGTCCGCCCATGTTCTGGTTTAAACGCACCTCTCACGTCTCGTCCCTCCACGAAGCCTTAGCCGTTACCCCGGCCCGCGGCTCCCTCTTCATCAGAAACTGGTGATGGTCACAAAGTAAAAGAACCTGTCACGAACGACCAACCCCAGTCATAGGCCCTCTAGTTAGAAAGCATGCTTCCCCGCATGGAACCTTGAGGCCTGACGTCTGGGCGCGGAAGCGGGTCGGACGGGACACTTTCCGCTTGTGGGATCGTCACCATGGAGATAGAACTCTGCAGACAGACAGTGCAGAGACGATGCGAGGATGGGAGCACGGGCAAGTATTGGGCCAGAAATCATGTGGGATGGAACGATACACCGTAGAATACAGACCCAGCGAGGATATTACCGAAAGCATCAAGCTATCAACTACTAGCCTTGACCTTTTGCGCGCCTCACTAGGTGGGTTTGATGGGGCCCCATGGGATCCCGCGCGCGGGGAATTTGACTTGTGCTTGCATGTTCACATGTAGCCTTGGATATTAACTTCAATAATCTAGCCGTAAAAACTGCCGTTGGATATATCCATACCCACCCATATACCCTTACCCGTACCCAATAGTCTACCTATATCGAGCCAAGAGAGCCGGCTTGTCTCCATCAGGTGGGTCACGCAGCTCCTCGACGCAATGAACAAGATGAGGAATGTCAATGCCATCAACGGAAAAATTTTACTGGTGGAACAGATGTCGATACTGTTTATCCGCCGTGGGACAAGGCTCGCGCCACTCACGACACCTTTCCCAGACTGGGGTCCCCCGCCGTTGTGCTTGTGAGAATAGGCTCTAATTCCCCGCACAACACGAGACTACAACCGAAGAAGAGTCAAAAGTCCGGCAGTTTTGCCTGAAGCGCTCCAATAGAAAAATGTCCCTTACTCGTGCCGAAGCGCACGAACCGGAGCTGTGTCTGGTGTATCCCGTGGTGCGCCAGAACGTAGCGCACATGTTTCGGTGTGGTATTGTTGGTTATCACCACCGAACCATCGAATGGGCCCCCACCCACAGATGGATCATGATGGATTGATGGGTGATAAAACGTGATCGTGAGCTTCAGGCGTGAGAGAGAGAAAGAGACGTACCGCCTTCTGAGTGAGATTGCATTATCTGAAGGGGGCTTGTTTTGCTTTGCTCCTGTGCGGTTGTTACAAACAGCTCATTTCCTATTGCCTCTTCTCCTCCATCTGTTCCTTGTACAACACATCTTGTCATCTCCAACCTCGCCAGTCCCATCGATATCCAATATTGCCATCACCATCACCATCACCATCCATTCACCATGGCCACATTCACCCAAATCCCCGACGGCCAGCGTCCCTCCATCTCCATCGATCCCACAGCAGTCATCTCAAAGATCGACGACAATGTCTACGGCGGCTTTACGGAGTGAGTTCCCGTCTTCCCTGACCCTCATGACTACTCTCCATAACCCCATTCGCCGTTCACTCCCATGGTTCACATGATATCCCCTCCCATTGCAACCCCAGAGAACGGGCCTGCGGTTACTTTTTTACACCAATCTCTCTTTGCTCAGTCATGAATCCCAATAGGCCGGCTCGAGGGTAGTATTGACCAGCACCAGGCACATGGGCCGCTGCATCTACGGCGGCATCTATGATCCCGGAAACCCCCTGTCTGACGAGAACGGCTTCCGCAAGGATGTCATCGACGCCTTCAAGGAGCTGAACGTCCCCGTCGTCCGCTACCCAGGCGGCAATTTCGTCGCCACTTACCACTGGCTAGATGGTGTTGGACCCAAGGAGAATCGTCCTACAAGGTAAGTGTCTTTCATGTCATGCACCCCATACAACTTACAGGACGTGGCCACGCAGCCTGCATGATGGTGTTGTAGTGGCGTCCGCGAAACTAATGCCAGAACCAGGCCTGAGCTAGCGTGGATCGGCACCGAGAGCAACGAATTTGGCACGGATGAGTTTCTCAAGTGGTGCGAGGTTGTAGAAACCGAACCATACCTCTGCCTCAACTTTGGAACAGGTGTGTTATCTTTACCCACCCCATACCCTGGCCTTACGCGTACACCCGGGTTCATGAGGCCGTGTTGCCAGACGTTACCAAGGGGAATGAGAGCTGACATATCATAGGAACTCTTGATGAAGGTTCGATATACTTCAATCATAGCCATCTAAATCCTCACGAATCATACTAATACTACCTCTACCACAGCGCTTGGTTGGCTAGAGTACTGCAACTCCGACAGAAACAGCTACTACGCCAACCTTCGCCGTAAAAACGGTCACGAAAAGCCATACAATGTGAGTTCTTCTTTTTTTTTATCACTAACTTATTCATATCTAACAACGCGCCCGCAGGTCAAGTACTGGGCTCTTGGAAATGAAGTCTGGGGCCCTTGGCAAGTCGGCCAGATGACCAAGGAGGCTTACGCCGACAAGGCATACCAATGGGCCAAGGCCCTCAAGCTGCTCGACCCAAGCATTGAGCTGATCCTCTGCGGCGAGACAGGCTATAGCACCTGGGACTCATATGTTATCAAGGAATGCATCAAGTTCGACCTTCACGGGCTTGGTGGTAGCTCCACTGCTAGTCTTATTGACATGCACAGTATTCACATCTATACCGCCAGCAACGACCATCTCAAGAATGCCACAGGTATAATAAGTCCTTAGCAGCAAGATATTTAAAGATCAACTAACTAACGGCTGCAGCCCCGAGATCTGCGGAGCGCGCTATTCAGATCACCGCCGGCCTGATTGACCTAGCTCGTATCGAGAACAAGGTTCCACCTACGGTGCGACGGCAGAAGATTTGCTTCGATGAGTGGAACGTGTGGGATCCCGTGCGTGCGCCTGGTGAACAGGGCGCTGAGGAGAAGTACATATTCCAATGCCTTCATCCCATCAAGCTTTTTCTTAACCTTTACCGTAGATACACACTCTCGGATGCCCTGGCCGTCGCCGTCTGGTTGAACGTCTTTGTCCGTCAGTCTCAGCACGTTGGTATGGCCAATATTGCTCAGTCAGTCAATGTTATTTCTCCTTTGATGACATCCAAGGACGGTATCCTTAAGCAGCCTACGTGGTGGCCTCTTCTGCTCTTCAGCAAGTACATGCGCGGCGAGACAATTGCTCTCAACGTGCGTTCAGGCGAGTACCAGGGCGCAACAGAGCCCGTGTGGATCCGTGGTGCCATTGAGACACCTTGGCTGGATGCCAGTGCTGCGCTCAAAGATGGCGTTGTGAGCCTAGCCGTGGTTAACATTCACGATGAGAAGGACTTTGAGACGGAGCTACGTGGCGTGACTGGCAAGGACGTTGAGGTGTATACGGTGAGCGGAGATAATGTCACAGCTGTCAACACGGAGGAGAAGCAAGATGTTGGCATCAAGGAATCCAAGTGGAATGGTGAGGGTCTGTTCACTTTCCCTAAGCACTCCTTTACTCTGTTGCGCTGGAAGCTGTAGAAAAATGGAGAAGAGGTGATGGGCTAGGTCACATGCTAGTGATCATGGGTGACGACATATCTTGACGGAATATTAAGCTAGGTTCTCTGGATAATAAACCATCATAGAGAGGTTTAGGGTAACAAAAATGTTAACATGAGGATTCCTGGACTTCGTTGATGTCGATGTTTGACTGCATCGATTGAAGTGGCCTCATTTGAGTTCACACGACTTGGAATAGGAAATAAGATCATGATTCCAGCCCAACTCGTTATACATCACGTCAATATTAGCAAATAAAGCTAATATTGATTGTTTTAAGAGTCTCTAATACTGCTCGACTGGTCCAGGGAGATCCAACTGATGGAATTGCGGTACGCGACGTTTCAAACTATGTGGTCCAGGGTAGTTCTCGAGATCGTCCGTACGATAATTCCGCGTATCGCCAGGACGGGAATGAAGTGTTTCTCCTAGCTAATTCTAAATATAGAAGGCGCCTATAGCCCTTGTGTACGTGTAAACGGACATTATCTTTATCCCCGGCTATAAGTCTCGTTAGACAGCTTTTGCTCCCGCTGTCTAGGCCTAACAATCGACGGCCACACGGGTCACTAGACACGTTCCAATTGTGTGAGCTTGGAATTGGCGATTTGTTTGCGGCTTGTGGTGTTTTCAAGTCGAAAGAGGAAAAAAAAATTACTGACAGCAACGCTCGGCTAGGTAAGCCTCTGAATCTCATCATTGAACACCTGTTTCCCAGCAGGGATGCTGCAGGTGGGCTCCGACCTGGTCCGATGTGCTAATGTGCGAACAGGTGGGCATCGCTTTGTGGCAGAAGAAAGTACGCAGGGTGCCACAATGACTTCACTGGGCCAGTAAAATCGTTCCCCGGACTGTCAACATGGCTCTACTATCAGGCTGGAATAGCATCATCCACTGTCCGGCGGCGCGTGAGCTCTTTGTTCGTTTGCCCCAGTCTATCGCTCAACCGGCTCAGATCTGGGACGACCTGAAACAAGACACCGCTGCCTCAGTACACACCAGCCGCTCTTTGTTTTTTGGGCCAGTTTTAAGACCTCCAGCAAGCGCTTGTCCCGGCGTTCTGGTGGTAGCATAACAGCTCAGTCGTCCAACCCATGGGACGAGTTGGACGTAAAAGTACCTCCCCGCAGTTGCATGGCTAGGTGGTACTTCCATGCACGCCTGCCCAATGAGAGCTGGGGCATCTCTAAAAATAGCGCCGCTAGCCCTTCTCTGGAGCAGACGCTTAATTTGAGTTAGACGCGCGCCTGGAAGGCGGCAGCCAATTGGATGGTTAATTGTCCCACACTAATTCGCGCCCTCATTTCTTCAACAGAAGCCATTCAACACCACACATCTTTGTCTTACACGACGATCCATTTCGCCAGCTCCTCTTCTTACTGCCAATACCCGGCGTCAATCTGTCCCTCGAGGCTATCTAAGATATCCCAGGGGTACATGTCGCCCATCTGTGTCCCCCCTCTAAAATGCCCCTCTTTTGATCATGTCGTCTCCATGATATGCAGCGCCCAAGGTCGCACCAGCTCGTGGCCGATTCGCGTATTGCCGCCGCAGACCTATTCCGCACACAAACTTGTTCGTGGCAAGCTAAAACAAAAGTCTCTTTACTCTAATTATCAAGTCAGCCGCATTATCTCGATCCTCTTCTCCATCTCTTTGCCCGTCTGTTCCCCACCACGCCACACCCTGTGCCCACGCCCATGCCCTTGCCCCATGCTGCCATGCAACAACCCCGTCCCAATTTCCTTTAGGCGCCGCTTCTATTCGTCGCCGAGGGAGAGAAGACCCTTTGTGCTTGTGTCATGGACGTATCCGAAGCCTGCAAAACGGCTGGCTGTCAACATGTTTCGAGCTTTTCCCAAGGACCCCCGCGCTCGTCTGCATTCATTCTAACGCTGTCTAAGTCTATCTCGCCTTGCCCTTTTTGACCGCCACGCCGCAAGTTGCAACATTTACTCCGGGCGCTTCCTCATACTCCTCTGTACCGTACCGCAAACCATTTTGTCTTCTGTGTTGGTCCCTCTCTGCCCACGGTCAGGAGACTCTGGTGCCTCTAGCCGTAGCCGCCCTGTCGGGAGACCCTCCTCCTAACCGCCCGACTCTAGACAGCCGCCTTCCGGACCAATATCCGTGGCCCATTCGTAGTATACTCTCATTCTCAGACACAAGTGTGTCGTTTCATTTCCCTTTTTGCCATTCTGTCTTGTTTCAGCAACGCAGCCGCCTAAAATGAGATTGGCCTTTGTCGTCTTCCTCGTTATGGCGCATTCACTCGTGATGGCCCCGCGAGCTTAAAGCTGCTTCATATCCGGCCTTCTGTTGGCCTTGATCCTTTTCTCCTTCCAAACACGCTCTCGCTCAACAAACAAGTTCCATCTTTTTTTTCCTTACTTTTCATTTTCCTTTTCTCTTTCCTTTCGTTTGTCTCGGGTCACGAATTTCCTCTCTGTCGCTTTCTTGAATACTGGCCTATTCGAATTCGTTTCTCCATAGAGCCTCTGGCCCCATTCGCTATTCTCCTTTATACGACCTTCTGGACCCTCTTGTTGCGGCCAATTCCCCAGACCGCGGTCGACCCCGTCCGAGACAACGACAGAACTGGCCGGTTGATCCGAGCCTTTACTTTCTATCTTCACGCCTAATCGGTAATTCCTTCTTTGATATCGTATTCCAAGCTTGAGTCATCATTTGGATCAGCTTCAACTCCACCTTGACACAACAACAACCACCAATCACTATTCTTCTTTCACATACATATCCATCAACCATGCCGAAACACGTTCGAACCCCCAGCACTTCCCACCGAAGCTACGGAGGTCCCTTGCCAGTATCTCTGGCCCCATCTCCCTTGTATAGCCAGCAGCGCATGACTATACCCAGCAACTACTATGGTGTCCCGTCTACGACTTCGTCCATGACTCTCCAGACCCAACCCACCTACGACTCTTATGCTTCAACAACCCAACCTACAGTCTCTGTGCCTCCTCCCGTGCCACATCGTGCTAGCTCAGGAGCCTGGACTCCTACCGATGACCAGCAATTGCTCAATGCTCGAATGCAAGGTCTTAACTGGGGCCAGATTCAGGCAAACTTCTTCCCAACAAAGACACCCAATGCCTGCCGCAAGCGCCATGAGCGGTTGATGGAGCGAAAGGGCGCTGATGACTGGGATAACCAAAAGCTTCAACGCTTGGCTAAGGAGTACATGGCTATGCGGAAGGAGATCTGGAGCGGACTTGCAGCTCGCACCGGAGAGAAGTGGAATGTCGTTGAGCAGAAGGTGAGCTTCCTGTGTTCCGATGATACATTTAGAGTATGAACTAACAAATTGTTCCTTACCAATAGTGCATGTCCAATGGTCTCAAAAATCTACAAAGCGCCGCGCGAGCCGCTGCCCGCCGTGACCGGCTAGAGTCCGGCGGTACTCTCTCAGGGTATGACGACGACAGCGGCATCTCCGGCATGGGCCTGACTCCCGTTGACGAACTAGACACATCATATAGTAGCCCCGAGACGACCACCTCTGCCCTGCACTCGGCGCACTCAAGCACCGCCTCGGCCTCGGCCGCCACCTACCAAGCGCTGCAGCATTCTCACTCCGCTCAGCTCGCCGCCCTCGGGGGTGCCGCCACGGGTCACTACAGCATGGGCTCCGCGGCGGCCGCTGCGGCCGCGTACGGAGGCGGATACGGCGGCCACGGCTACTCGTCCAGCGTGAGCTCTACTGCCAGCGCGGGACACGCATATGGGGGCCACGGTGGGAGCGGACAACACCAGAACAACAGCCCTTACATGAACACTCAAAGACCACAGAGCTCGGACTTGGCTATTCCAGCTCTTATCAACAGACCTGGCGGCGCTGGCGTCTAAGATGGCCAGCTGTAGTCCGGAGTAATACCTATGAACCTCACTTATACCCTCGCCTCCGACCTCCTTCCATCATCCATCATCCATCATCCATACCCCACGCCCTCTCACATCACAGCAAATGCTCTCCCCCCCCCCTTTTTTTTTTGTGTTTTTTTTTTTGTTCAAGTTTATTGTCTCCAGCCATTCCTTATTTGTCATTGTTCCAACTAGAACTATCAATCCTTAACACTTAAACTGGTATCAAACACTCACTCGGTCCTGGGATTTTTTTATCTCTCTCTGCATGGAGCAGCAGCAGCAGCAGCATGGCTAGGGCGTTCACGGCGCAAGGATTTAATGAAACGATGACGAACAAGCAATCCCCTTTTTCTTCGTTTAGGAGTTGGAGTTATCCCATAATGTTTTTTTTCTGTTTTTTTTTGCTTTCGAACAAAATGGTGGTAACTGGACCGAGACGACTTTCACTTGTCTTGTACGGAGTACACTAGAGATAGAGATACCAGGACAACAAGAGGGGGAGGGAGGAGACCGCGATTGGGATCTACGAGCTAGATTCCCTCCGTCATGAAGAAATACAAAGTTTTCCTATTTTTGTTACCTTTTATGATCCTTTGGTCCTAGTTTCAGCATCAACTATTAGATAAAAAAATAATAGTCTACAACGGTATTGAGTCGTGAGCAAAAATATACAAAATGTGACAAAATAAAAACCGCAGTCGGCTAAGAAAGATGAAAGGGTAAATGCTAGGTCTGTTTATATGTCACAAAATCCTATCCTGTCTTGTCAATCATACAATTGTTTTTACAAATGCCATCACCTATGTGGCTTGGTGTCTCCTAACCGATCGCCCAAGTTCTCTGCCGCCATGATTACCATCTCGTCCAGCTCCTCTTCTTCCCATTCACCCTCCTCTTCGCCAAAAACACTCCTCCAAGCCCTGCTCCACATTCCCTTCTTGTGCAGCAGGGCTAGGATCATAACTCCGGGCAAATGCCAAACACTGGCCCAGAAAAGACCTCTAGCGCTGCCCTTGTGGCCTTCAAATCGCCAGAACCGGACTGCCTCTCGCATCAGCCAGGCATTGATGGGGAAGCTTGTCACGGCAAAGGACCACTCTGTGACACCAGAGGCACAGAGACCAAGGCAAAGAGGTATGAAGACGAAGCTGTATCGGAGAGCGACACGGGCGTTGCGTGCAGGGTTTGTCCAGCACAACATTCGAAGACCGGCAGCCTTGTACTCTTCACGAATGGGCCAGCTGAGAGCCATAAAGTGTGGGAACTGCCAGGCAAAGAGCAGACCAGCCATTACCCAACCGCCAATCGAGGAGCCATCGCTTGCGAACAGAAGCTCCCTCCATGAGCCATCTTTGGTCGCAGTTTCACCAGCTGCAGCAGCCCAACCCATCAGAGGAGGAATTCCACCGACAACAGCGCCGATCCAAGTATTAAACGCAGTGACGGCTTTCAACGGTGTGTAGGCACCAGCATAGAGAGCGATATTGGCGAGACCGAGAAATGACACAGTCGGGTTAACACCAAAGTATAGGGCGCCTACTCCAGTGGCCCCGGCTAGGATGGCGAAGATAGCGGCACTCCGGGTCGAGATGAGGCGTCTCACAAGAGGACGGTTTCGTGTTCGGCTCATCTTGGCGTCGGTCGCAGGCTCGTACATCATATTGAGGGCATTGGCGCTAGCTGAGCAGAGCGCAGTGCCAGTAGTTAGGAAAAGCAATGTGAGCGGGCTTAGACTTGGCGTCTCGGTTATGCTCGGAGTGAGCAGCTCGGGAACGGGATAAATAGCATATGAAGCCATTGCTGTAAGCACGACGAGCATGGTCAATCGGGGTTTGGAGAGGGAGAGAAAGGTGGAAAAGCTTCGTCGAAATGAGTCTGATGGTTGCGCGGCGGCGTGCGAGGTCAGAAGTGACGAGGCATCGGGAGGGAGAGGCTTCTCTCCATTAACAGCGGCTTCTGCAGCGGCCTTTTCGCGGCGCTGAGCCTGTCGTCGACGATGAGGAGCGAGAGCCGGTTCGGATTGAGTATGTTCGGAGGAGGAGGAAGCAATTGCGGAGCTGGTGGTTTCGGGAGCAGAGGCAGCTGCTGCAGTTGACGAAATGCCGCCATTGGCCCGGCGAGAGATGAGGAAATCGAGGCAATTGGATCGCTCGAAGAGTCGGTTAGATAGAAAGAAGGCCGATCCTTTCAATGGTGCAGCAGAAATCATTCTAGGAGCCTGGAAAGCAGCCGGCGACGACATCCATCGTCTAATGGTCGGCGCAGTGGCAATGCTGCTATGAGGGGCTCTGGAGACGGCTTTCCAGGCCGGGAGCTCGGCGGCGAGGACGAGACATCGTGTTGGTCGCATGATCGCCTTGCGCTTGGTTCATGGCGTCCCAATGGGAACTCAATCCATTGTCGTTGCGCGGAGCTCGAAGAAAAAGGAGATTTGCAAGAAGCGAGGGCTGACAGTTTGAAGTGGTACGACTTGGTGATGGGATGGCAGATTTCTTGGTTGGTTTGTTCCAAATACGGAAGTTCTGGGGAACCGGAAGGTAAACGTGATCTGTCACGTGCAAGTTCTAACGGCCAGCAAATGCCCCCACGTCCTCTCCCTCAACCCCACTACGAACTTGGAAGAGAGAGGTCCCCTTTCATGATCTTGGAGAAGGTAAAGATCATGGACTTTTGCTGCTATTTTCTAGCGTCTGGGGACCAGGAACCGATTGTGATGATTAATGGATGATTTGTATGGCATCAAATTAGGTAACAGAAGTATAATGTAGCTTCATTCCCTCCATCTCCCACATCGTTTTCTTATCAGGGTAGTTCCCGACCTGGTTATTCCGCATCTCATATCGAAATCGAACCCAAATATCTTTGGCTAACCTGCTTTCTCAACCACTCAGATGGCTCGAAAATGGTAGCCTAAAATGGAGAATGAGATTTATACTCCGTACACCAAGATGAAATGTGGAGTGATCTTTTGGCTCTCGTTCAAATCTGTCTCCACTGCGACAATGTTTGCTGCAATCGGGACTTTACTTGGCAGTTGTAGCCGATGGACCAGGGCATAGAGAGAGTCACCTGGAAAGAAAAAAAAATATACAACGGGCGGATGGCTTGCCACATGCCGCATCACTGGAGTGTTAGTGTAGCGTTGAGAGCGGGGGAGACGTGTCGGCGTGTCAACGTCAGAATGGTATCCCACAAAAGAAAATGCATCACTCGGCCGAATCGGCCTCTAACTAGCGACTTCTTAAGTAATCGACTTCGCCAACTAGTAATTCATTGTCAAGTTCTCCTCTTCCCCCCTCCATAACGCTTGTCTATCCATCCTGTAATTTGGCGCCTCAATCGTTTTGGCTAGTTCCCGCTGTTACCCTTGCCATTTCCACAGTATGCCTACCACTCTGCTAAATGCCCTCCGGCAGATTACCGAAGTTGATTGTGATACTCTTGATGTAAATGGTAATGGACTGCGCTGAATGTTCACGTATCAACGAAAGGTTATGACTGACAATTGACCTAAAGTCACCCATGATTTAGGTCCCTTTGTGGACTGCACTTCCAATCAGGTAATTGCAATTATTTCCTTGACCCCTACTATCTGTGATCCCAATACTGATAACAAGTCTACACAAGGCTATTGCCTTCTTTGAGCTTTCAAAGTTGGATGAAGGACAGTCTGTGCTGCGTCACGAGGCACTCTTCAAAGAGGCAGTCCAGGATGTTCGATGCCGGCTCAAAGAGCACCAAGGCAACACGACCTTTGAAGAGTTTGTGGTAGAGACCTTGGTATGTAGAACATCTAAAAAGTTCAGCATGCTTACTTACATGAGTCTAGATGGTCAAATTGCAGCTCCTCATTGCTCGCAATGTGACTGGCTACGTCCACATTCAGACCAACCCCAAATTCTCCTACTCAGCTAATGCAACCGTGGAGAATGGTCAGCGTATGTTTCAAATGTTACACAAATCCCCTTATTATTACTCATCAAGAAAACAGGCATCGTTCGGATCTTCAAGACTCTAGCCCCCGACTTTGACACTAAACGAATCTGCATAAAGGTCCCTGCAACTTGGGAGGGCATGCAGGCATGTCGCATCCTGGAAGACAAGGGTATTGCGACCCTTGCAACAACCATGTTTTGCATGGAACAGGCAGTTTTGGCCGCCGATGCACAATGCACTTATATTGCCCCATATGTCAACGAGCTGAAGGTCCATTTTGTCCCAGGGTGAGGCACCCTCCTCATTGAAACTGAACGAGGTTTAATATTTCTAGATACATTGATGAGCACAGGGCTTTCGATTTCTGTCGCGAGGCGCAAGCCTACTACATCGCCAATTCTTTCCGCACTCAAGTGTTGGCTGCTTCACTGACCTCAGTCGACCAGGTGATGCAGCTCGCAGGCGTCCGGCACATCACCATTTCCCCCGATCTACTCCGGGGTTTGGCAGCGAGGGATGCATCCTCCTGGGATGGTAAACTTGGCGATTATTTTGCTCAAGGACCGGAGAATAAGAGCTGGGAGAAGCGGGATTACCAGAAGATGGTCAAAGACGAGAGTGCGTGGAGACTAGCCTTTACCCGAAGTGGCTTTGGCACGAGCGAGGGGAAAATCATCCAAGCCATTAATTACTTTGTAGACTTCCAGGAGAAACTGGAAGAGTTGGTGAAGCCGTACAAGACATAGTGGGAATGAGTGCAGGAATTTTGCATTGCTGGTTCAGCAACTAAACAAGGGGCTCGGGAGCATATACCGTGGCTGAGCCTCAAAACAAGCTTGAATGGGTGATTGTATAGGGAAAATAGACGAAAAGAAGCCTCTTTAACCGTTTCTTTGTTTCGACTTCAACGTGGGCGAGCCTCAACTACCCCAACAGCGTGATCCCACACTCCGCAGCAGCACGGTGACAGTAGATTTCTTTGTTCCCGGAAGATATCCCGTGACGTGTTGAGCGCATCAACGATTTAATGTACCCAGCCTCGTGTGAGCTGAGAAATGATTGCTCTTTGTCAGCTCATCGAGATGGAGGTGTCCCAAAAGTCAAAGGATAGGTTGGGTGAATACATGCGCCTGTCCTTTCTTTCAAACAGTCGGCTACCTACAGTCAATGTCCCCCTTTCCCGCTCAATAATTTAAATATTACAATTGTAGGGAATATGACGTATTAACTCAAGTTCTCTAATGGTGAAAGATAGTTGTATATTGAAGGGGAGGCGCACTTCCAATGTATGATATGCCTTTCCGACATACCTTTCCGGGTTCTCATCGACAGCCATTGGTCTGTTGGCGTTTACCACTGTACCCTAAAGCAATGATCGTTTTACGCCGGTAGTATGTCAATTTGTTCAAATAGAAGTTTAACCCGCCAATTGTTTGCTGTTTGTCACCTGCTCCTAGTTTGTTCCCGAAATTAGGCGTTGCATATTGTTATGCGAATTGCCGCCAAATGTCTGTGGATCCCCCCATCATCACGGCATGGCCCATGCGGAGACTTGTTGAATTGAAAAGAAAATCCTTTGTTTCGAAAACTGGCAAGGCTATTCTGTAATACGCCGACGGCCAGCATCAAAGAAGGATGAAGTTGCGCATGGGTACACGAACCAACCACCCCTTCTGTTTGCTCAAAGGAATTTTGATGATCGTGGGAGTTAATAACTTCCTAAGATCCCCAATTGTAGCCTGCCACTGTATTCATCCTATGTTTTCTCTTCACCATATTAAATTTCAACTGAATCCACCTCTACCACTTAGTCTCACATCTTTACTATCTTTGGCGCACTACTTTGCCCTTATACCGCCAGCCTTCACTCTTCTTGTTGTATCTACGAAGATTGTCGCCTACTCGTGCTCAAGTCTTTTAAGCTATGGCGTTCCCTAGCATCTTGGGAGATGGGGACGAGGCGCCCGAACTGGCTGCCCACCGCCCCAACCCAGCTATAACCCCGAACGATGCCAAGTGGCAGACTGTATACCAGCATTTTTCCGACTTAGTCGAAGGTGCAGAAAAAACCGTGGAGCAAATCCTGGAGGAGAATTTTACTCGTCACGAAGCTCACATCTTTGTTCGGAACGATCGCCCAGACATCAAGGAGCTGCAAGATTCCAACACGGAACGGTACAGGTCTCTGCTTGAGTGTCGATTCAAGGGTATCGAACAGACCATTGCCACTAAACTGACGATGATGTACTTTGGTTTGCCAGTTGAGCCGTTGAACCTGTCTGCTGATAGGATGGACTTGGACTTAGATGACAGCATGTCAGAAGGTCCCGATTCCATGATGAATTCTCCCCTGAGTTTCCCGAACGTACCCAAGCACCAAAACTGGGTAGGCAGCTCTCTACCAGGCGCATCTATGGAGACGCATAAATTCACCAAGAGTACCCTGTCATCTTGCAAAGCAAATGAATACCCCACGTCTGAGACGATAGTCAACCTTCGTGGAGGTGGTTCTTTCGACGATGATGACGATGACGGTCAGGAGGGCTCTAAAAAGAAAAGCAAAGGAACCGAGAAGCCCAAGCGCAAAGAAGGGAAACGGAGCGGGGAGCAGCACCAAGGCCAACCTAATCCAGGGACCTCCTTTCAGTCTGATGCGACAAACGAGTTTTCGGATAGCGAAGACTCCCGTCCCTTGAATCGCAGAGATGAGAGGGAACTCATCGAGCTTATAGACTACCGACCCCCTAATGAGGAGCCAGAAAACTTGAAAGACAACTGGATCTGCCTCTTTGGTCATCGAGGAGCCCTTCCCATCGTACCAACTAAGTACCGTTCATTCACCAAGGCGGTCAGGAAACTGCTCTCCCTCCCATTGAATATGGAACATGCTGAGCACGACTTTTCTCTAGTCCATTTCGATCTGGAAACCATGCAAAGAAAAGACCTAGTGGACAAGCTTCCCCTGCGCCAAGTTAGCCGCACCATGTATCATCTCCAACATCACTTCCAAGACCGGGGAAAGGATCACTCAAAATGCTGCGCCTTTTTCGTCAAGCTCGCCACAGAAGACACTCCGCATGCATGGGAACCTAGTTCGGAGCAGTTCCGGACAAATGTGACCAAAATTGAGTTTCCAATCTACAGCGAACGGGATGATCCTGAACAGAAGTTTTTCAACGTTGCATACATTGCCTTTCCCGAGGTCAAAGGGCAACCGTTCGACATCACTGGTTTTGGCGCCAATCAGTATAACGTTCATTTCAAGACCGCCATTGAAGTCTTACTTGGTTTACCACAGAACGGCGTCACCCATCACGGCGTCTTTAGTGTTTATGATGCGAACGATCCCAATAGTAGCCAGGGGAGAAGTGGTACCAACGGGGCCTTTGGCGGGATTGGCGCTCCGATGAGGGTGTGGGAACAACTTCATCCTCAAAATAATTCTGAGGCTCGCTGGATGTTGGATGTGACCCAGATTGAAGGCGCTGAAATTCCCCTGGTCATACCAAATCACTACCCCATTCCTATTCAGTTTCCTACTCTCCAATATGACGATACGACAGACTTGGATGGCAGGGGCCGCAGTTTGGTTGATGAAGTTTGGCCACGAGAGGAGAAGAGGGACATGCAGTCGCTTACGCTAAGAATTTACCCTATCGTAACTAGGGGAGCTGTGCCGTATCCTACTGAACTGGATGTTGATGTACGCCCCTTAGATCCAACGGTCGCACATATTTGGGAGTCGCGGGGAACGGGTCTCTTCAGAGCATCAAGAAAACTCTTTCTCCTAACCCTTCCGAGTTGGACAACCGCAGAATACGAGCCAGTCCTTCTTCCGGGTTGGAAATTTGACGGAAATGGAAAAGTCCCAAAGGTCAACTTACCAGAATCAATATGCAATCTGGAGGTGCTTCGTGAGGCAGTCAAGGACTTGTGTCGGCAGACTCATAGAAAAATGTACGACGAGGCGGTGGACGGCATCTTCTTGAAACCAGTTATGCGTCTTGATCCAGATGAACAATGTGGCCTTGACAATGTGTCTTTCCTCATCAAGCCGAATGCAACTGATCAGGAGTGGTCTCGCGTTCGCGAATCCATTGTCCATCGCGAGGTAGAGGTGGACATTGTCAGTTGGAAGACTAAGGACTGGGATGAGATGATTCAGAAGAGTAACATCTGGGGCCCCAGGTTATCCCAAGGTAAGAAGAACCTGAGACCTCCAAAATGAGATTCATAACTGACGATTCAAAGAACGGATACTGCGGCGCCGCCCATCGACAGAATTTGCGAAACTCCCACCGGTGCCTCTATTTCCAAATCTCCCCCCTCCTACAACACGTCAATCCTTGGGAGGACCGGTGCAGGAGGAACGGCTCCTGGGAGAACAGCCGATAGCGATTGAGCTCTCGGAGGCCACGCAAGGTGTTCGAGACTCTGAAGCTAACTGGGGTCAAGGCACCATATATAAGGGCCCTATTCATCCCCAATTCCCATCAGATGAGCCACCGGCCGAGTACATGCTGCGGAATTCCCGTAACACTCCAATGACCAACACGAGCGCCTTGACGCCAACTGAGCAAGCGAGGCTCGAGCAGTTCACCCGACTCCAACGTAATATTCTGCTGCATCGCGCCATGCCATGTCCGTATGCCGATTGTGACTACGAGTATGAAGTCAACGATTGGGATGCCATCCACAGGCACCTCGAAGAGACGCACCGTAGTATCAGGTGTCCTTGGTGTAATATTACGATTTGGGAAGATTGGGCCAGTGAAGAGCGAAACGAACATCTTCGGGAAAAGCACACGGGCAGATTAGCTGAAATTCTGGTCGGTAGGACGAGTGTTCAAAAACTCCTAGAAGCAGTGGCCAAAATACGAGATCCGTCTCGAAACCAGCCATCTCCTACGGCCGGGCCAGCTATCGAGGTCCAAACTGAGAGAGATGAGTCTCTCCAACTGCTAGACGGCCGCCAATACCTGCCTGCTGACCGTGGAAGACCGTTGAGGGAGCTGAGCGATCCTCTGGAGTGGTACGAGGAGATTGGCCCTGTCCCAGATATCAGTTCCTGCGAGGCGTGTCCTTTCCAAGGCTGCCGAGAACCAGATCTCAGTGCATATAACGCTCATAAAGTATTCCTGCACTTTGATATACTTCATGCCGATGAACACTACAGGTGTGCGTACTGTGAATTCGATTTCACTAGCGGATGGGATGGCGAACTTGAGGATTTTCAAATGAATCGTGGTCCGGAACGTGATGAGGACATGATAAGACACTATGAGTGCCACGTATACAAACTGTGGGATCGTCTAAATCAGATCAGAACGAAGTGTCCCTTCTTCTCAAAATGTGAGGCTTATATACAAGACATGGACGAGGAGCAGCTCCTCGAACACTTGTACAAACATCACCAACTCCGAAAGGACAAGGGTAAGGGATTGGCGAAGAGACGATCTGGCGTGGGAAGCTACTCGAATACAGTCGCGAGACGGTCGACTAGTGGTGATGAATCTAGCATGGGTGGTCCAGGGAGTATACAACGCCGCTCTGCAGTAGCTTCTGGACAGGCTGGGTCTACTCGACCACAGCTAAGGAATAGACGGGAGGCTGAAGACCTGCGAACACCGGTACCACAAGCAAGACCATCAGCAGTCGCCAACCAAACAGAAAGCACTCCTCGGACTACTCGGCCTTCTCGAAGAATGCCAAGGGAAGTTGTTACTCCGGCAGACGCGCCTGCTCTATCTACTCGATCTTCTCGACCGAAATCACGAGTGGTTGAGACCGACTTGGGTACGACCGAAGCAGAGAAGACTAATGAATCTGCCCGGGGAAGAGCAGCCTTGAGACCGGCACCTGAATCCCAGCCCTCTCAGGGTGGCGTTCACACCACTCGTAGAAGGTCTGCATCCCCAGATTGGAATGAGAAGCTTGGCCCTGGAGACCCTGACTACGAGCCGGATGAGGGCATGTACTGCTCCAAGTGCCTTCGAAGAACGCCCAAGATGCGTGATCGAAGCCCTCACCGCGCCGGCATGGCACGTGCCGTCGAGCTCGCATTCCACACAGATCCGACCAGAAGCTGCAGAATCCGCAATGAGGTCGGTGAGGCCTCGAATGTTCCCAATCGCAGTGGTTGGCTCCCAGAAAAGACAGTTCGCCGCAAGCTGAAAGAGATCAAGGAAAAGTTTAAGAAGCAGTATCCTGCTTACCAGTATACCCTCTATCCCACGAATCCGATGGATTTCAACCAGAGTGTCTGGAGATCGGATCCCAATAACGACAATAACTCAAACTATTGGGATATTCCGTGGCCGCCGTACGAAGGCCCTGCGCCCTTACCTAGCGGATGGGAAGATCCTGGCCCTCCCATTTTTGAGACTCCCTCCAAAAAGCGACCGTCTCGGCCTCGAGCAGAGCGTGATGTTAACTATCGGCCCCAGCCAGAGGAACAAGAAACTGAAGAGGATGCAGCGCTGCAGGAGGCTGGGCGCAAGAAGTCACCAAAGCGAAAGCGCAACGCCACCGAAACCGAAGGATCTGGATCTCGACAAGATGATGACACTGGGCCTGTTGCGAAGAAGCCTAGGAATCGTAAGAACAGGTGATAGTGATCCTAAGGCATCCCCCTAAAAGCGGAGGTAAATGAAAACGGAAAGGAAGCAAAAATAAGCTAAGCAAGCTCTTCCAAGCAGTAATAGCGCTGTGATAGGAAGTGTTTTGTGCTTTACTTAATATTGGGAATTTCTTACGCTGTTGTGTTTGGGTCTGAAGAACTTGTTGGTAGATTTACCTTCTTTTGTATTTCATGACACTGTATTTGGGTTGGGTTATTGAGACGATGGTAACTTGGTCTTGAGTGCAGTCCGAGAACAATGGTTTAGTATTAGAATTGCAATGAAATTCGGTTTGGCAAGTAGTTTAAAACCCAAACTCCCGTTCCTCCAATTACCCGTTACGCAGTCCATTGTATGCGTCTATATACCGTCTAGAGCTTACAACGTTGCCCTTCAAATTTTGTACAGACGCCAACACGCCTAAGTATCCTCGAGAAACCCCAGTGTTTCCCTCATGCCTAGTGAATAATTTCATCCACAATTATAGTGCCTCAATGGCTTTCAGCAGGACGTCAACACCCTTGGGTGTCATGTCACCCTTGTCTCCGAGCAAAGCGCCGACATCACTAAGGATGCCTAGGGGAATATAGCATCCTGTCTTGGCCTGGTCAAGACTATCTTTAAGCTTGCTCGTGTGTTCCCATTCCTTGGCTGCCACTTCGGCCCGCTCGATGACTCTGTTAGAGATACCGCACATGGCAGCGCAGTGCATACCGAAACTGCCCTCAGCGACACCATCCTCAAGCTTGTACAAGAACGTGACGCGTCGCTCTTCTTCATCAACATGAATTTGCATCCTACGAGCTCGAATCTCGGGATGGTTCTCAAACTCGGTTGCCAAAGAGTGGTAGTGCGTGGCAAAATAGCCGATGCAGCCAATGTGGGTGGCTACATGGTGAAGCACAGCCTGGGCCACAGCGACACCATCATATGAACTGGTTCCTCTGCCAAGCTCATCGAGAATAACAAGTGATCGGGGTGTGGCTTCTGAGAGAATCTTCTTTGTCTCAGACAGCTCGACGAAGAAGGTCGACTGCGCGGCAAAAATGTTGTCATTAGCTCCTAAGCGAGACATGATACGGTCGACAGGAGTGAGGCGGGCTGAAACGGATGGCACATAGCAACCGATCTGCGCCATGATGACGGCAATGCATGACTGGATTCGCGTTAGCAACTTATATTACCAAAGTATATCGGAGGTATTAACTTACCATTCGAAGGATAGTGGACTTTCCGGCTGCGTTGGCTCCAGTCAGCAGACTGATCTTGGCCTGATCTCCACCAAGCCTAATGTCGTTAGGTATGAAGTCATCCACTGAATTCATCATGCAAGGGTGTCGTAGTTCCTCAAAGTCGACGGTGCTTCGTTCCTCATCGACGAGTTGGGGCCGGCAACTTGGATGGCCAAGCGATGCGGAAGCCTTAGCCAGACTGACTAGACAATCTAGCTGCGAGATAATCTTAATAGCTTGAAGCCAAGTGTCGTAGTCAACATCAAACTTCTGGAAGAACCTCAAAGCCACATCTCGCACAAGCTGCGAGTGAGTTTCCTCGGCTTCCTGTAGCTCCCGGACGAGTTTGGTCAGGTCCCCGAAGTACCACCGCCTGACGTCCTTCGTCGCAGACATTTGACGCCAGCTAGACGGGACCTTGACACTCTTGGGAGCCTCCATTTGGTAAATCTCCTTGCCAACATGTGTGTATTTGAGGTTCTTGCACTTGAACTCCCTCTTCTTCTCGCTTAGGATAGTGTCTAGCTGCTGCTTGATCTCATCAATCCGATCCATGCTCTCATCGAAATCTTCATCGATGCCCCGTTCAGGGATTAGAAGCTTTTCATCTCGGGCCTTTTGACGGCTAAAGGCAGTCTTCCAGTAGCTGAGGGGTTCCTCAAGACTGGGCATGGAAGAGATGAGGCGATCAACCAGGCCATTTCCACCCTTGAAGGCGCTGAGTAGGCCCATAGTGTATTCAATTTGCTCAAAGCCTTCTAGGACTCGGACAAAGTCCTCTGGCTTGCAGGCTCCCGCGTGGACACGGGAGATGAGGCGTTCAAGGTCGGGCATCTTTGTAAGTTGTGAAGCAAACTGTTCGCGGACGGTCTGGTCAGCGTTCAGCATCTCAACCGCATCCAAGCGCTCGTTGATTCGGTCAATGTTGCATAAAGGATGAGCAACCCACTGGCGAAATAGTCGTTTGCCAAACGGTGTCACACATTTGTTCAGAAGGCTGAACAAGGTACCTTCCGACCCCCCGTTGACTGAGTTCGAGAAAATTTCAAGGTTGATGAGTGTCTGCCCATCTAAAATCAGGGTGCCGTTGCTCTGGATAGGGTTGTAAGCCTCAAAGTTGCCTTGAGACAACAGAGGTCGCTCTAGCTTCAGGAAGCGCAAATACGACACAAGAGCGCCAACAGCGGACATGATGAGATCATCCTCTTTGACTTGCTGGAGAGCCTCTGGCCACACCTTGTCATCCCCATTCTCATCGAAATAATTGCCACAATCGAGTTCACGTCGGGTGACGTCGGCGTCCCAAAATTCGGTACCAGGCTTTAGGTGTGTCCATATTGTGGTAGGACTAGTGTTGTTTTTGAGGATGCGCAGTGCCTTCGTTGACAAACAGGATTTCTCAAGAAGCAGTTCTCGAGGGGTAGTTTGAGCAATCAACGTCTCAAACTTGGTCATGTCGATGTCATCGATAAAACTGGAGAGAAAGAATTTGCCAGTGGCAGTGTCAGTGAAGGCGATACCGAACGCAGGGAGGTCATCAACGATAGATTCCTTGATGGCGACACAGTAGGATGCCATATCATCTTGAAGCATACCACCGTCGACGAGGGTACCGGCAGTCAAAACACAAGCAAGTTCACGAATGATAACCTTATCTGCCTTCTTGGCACCCTTCTGCTCTCGCTCTCGCATTTCCTTTGCCAAGTTCGTCTCCTTCTGATCAACTCGGGCCACCTTGTACTGCTTGGCGATGAACTGGTTGACCCAGTAGTCGAGAGAGCTCTCAGGGACTCCAACCATGCGCATGTTGACGCGGTCTGTCATCTTCAGGTCGAATTCTTGGTGGCCGACAGTAGCGTCGTTCTCGTAAAGCTCGTAAAACTTGCCCTTCTTGAAGAAGAGGATGGTGTCCCAGAGATTCTGTTTAATCTCCCAGTATTGTTTCTCAAAGGGGGAAAACTTATTCCAAGCCATAGGTGGAATGAAGATTGTCCTCTTGTCGTACTCGGGATCATCTGGAGTTCGCTTATCCTTGTCCATGATCTTGGCAAGCCATGGATATCTATCACTGGGCTCTTGTGTGTATGCCTTTCTCTTTACGTTGGGGTCACTGACAGAGCGCTTGGCAGGCTCTATGACGGGGCGTTTCTCGTTGGACGCGGGATCGTAGTTCCACTGAGTAGCGGTAGAAATTTCGGGCATGTCCTCCAGGAGTCTATCATCCTCCAAACGGCCATGCTTCATACGGATATCATCGTCCCCAAGTTCCTCGGCAGGGGACGGGATGTTGGATCGCTTTCGAGGTGTCTGGGACTTGGTGGGTCGCTTGCGCTTCTTGGATCGGGAGCCGTCTTCTTCTGATTCGTCAGATACTACGAAGTCGTCCATGTCATCTGTGATGGTTAGGACCGGTGATGCCAGGTGGGAGTGCGGAACAAACCGATATCAACCTCAGCCACATCATTGCCCTCCTCATCATACTCGTCATCGTCTTTGACAACCTGTCGCGCTCGTGTACGGCGGCGAGTAGGCGCACTGCCAAAATTGAATGGCTCGTCGTCATCGGAAGATTCGGCGTAGCTAACGACCTTTTTGATCTAGGAGTAGGATAATGTCAGCAAGATGGGTCTCTTTGAATCGTTCAGCGAAATATCTCTCCTTACCTTGCGAGTCGGACTGCTGGGGAGTATATTACTCTTTCGGGCCTGTTTGGATGAGGATTCAGTTGGGGTTGCAGAGGGTGAAGGCATGAATTTGTTGACTACCTTGATGCTGGAGCCCATGTTCTCCTGGGAACTCGGGGGGTCAAGAGCGTCGCTGCTAGGGACAGGAGTCGAGAGATTGACAGCTCGTTTCATGGAGGGTTTCGCCTTGGGAAGAGAGTTGGCTTTGGTGGTCTCTTTTAGTGTTGAGGACTCTTTGGCTTTGGGGGTAACCTTGGAAAGAGGAGACGAAGCAGCAGCGGCAGGAGTTGAAGGAGCCGCTTTGGAGAAAAAGGAAACAATAGATCGTTGTTTGACTGAGGAAGAAGAGGCAGCTGGTTTGGTGGCCTTTGCAGGCGTGCGCGCCGTAGCTTTGTCGGCAGCCATGGCGATAGTGACTGGCCAATGGCCGTAACTCGATCAGTATTAGTGAATGATGCCCACAGCAGATGATATATGGTAGTGAATCACAGAAAAGAGGAAGCAAATAGCAAACGACGAAGAGAAGAGAGAATCAATTTGTGGATAGAAGATGGGAGAAGGAGGATGGAGAGTGTCGACGGGGATGGCACTTTTAACGGGACGCCTCCTGGGGGATCGCGTCGCGGGTAGGCGCGTGCACTGCGCGTTTTCGCGTAAAGACGTATGGTTTCTGGGGGAAGGCACCACTGCCTGCCTGCAGTGGGCACTGCGACACGGCAGTTGCGACAAGTTCTCCACTTTGGACGGAGCGCTGATAAGACCTGGTGCACGCGCTAGTCAACCATAGGGATAGACTAATTAGCCCGAAGGTGCACAGCCATACTCGACAATCATCATATTAAACGCGATGTCCTACACTCGAAACAACGGGTATCTTTAATAGCTTACGACGCTCAGAAATGAAAGTATATCAAATTTCTTCCATGCTTCAGGTCACCTGTCTCCCCAACACCCATCCTACAAGCCTGCCCACCACCATCATAAACCAAAATACCCAATACTGGAGCCCCGTGCTGTGTCCAGACCTGAGCCTCGCCCGCGAGTCCTTGAGAATCTTCCTGGCCCTTGGCACTGCTAACTTATCGTATGCCGTGATGGCTGCCTCTAGAGAGCCTCCTTTGCACACCTGTACCGCCAGATCCCACGCATCGGCTAGAGCCAAGTTCGCCCCAAACCCAGCAAAGGGAGTAACGGCGTGGTTGGCATCTCCGATGAAAACGACTGGTAACTCACCTATATTCTCGTGGGCAAATGGCTCTTTGTCCTTAGCGTTAACGCACAGAACAGTCTTTGGATCAGTATGCTCGACAATCATCTTGAAGGGGTCTTGAAAACCCGACCCAAGTTCCAGACCGCGCTTGATGACTCCTTGGACTTGTTCAGAATTCTTCAAGTCTAGCCGAGGTTCTTGAGTATCTTCAAGATGGCCAACTCCCCATACAAGGCTATTTTTGTCGACGGGTGAGAAGAAGCACGAAACCCCTGTGCCTGAAAGCATGAAGCCCCAGTCCTGATCAAGAGGCTTTGGGGGTGGCCCTTCGAACCGCGATACACCACCTCGTAGAATGGCACCTGCAAACTCTAGCTTGTCGTCCGGTCGTAGGCATGATCGAAGTTTGCTGCTCGCACCGTCCGCCGCGACGAGAATGTCGCAGTCCTCTTCGGTAATCGTTTCGTTGTCTGGGCTTCCTCTGACTACTTGCACTCGCACTCGGCCGTTGTCGAGTCGTTGAGCTGATACACACTTGACACCCCACTGGACCGCATCCTCGGGCCGGAACCCTTCGTGGATGACTTGTCGAACGTCTTTCCGGGCGATTCGTATGCTAGATGCTGGTAGTCCTTCAACAGGCTTGCGGCGAAAGCTAAGTTGTTCTTTCCACTCTGCATTCCAGATCTTGAAAGCTCCGTTGCCTTCCAACCCAGAGATGGCCTTTTCTAAGATTTGGTCAAGGAGGCCTAGACGCCGGAGGGCTAGCAGACCACCAGAAGCAGCATGGCCAACGAGTGACAGAGTGTAAGTTTCGCGCTGGGCAGAGGTCTCTTGAGAATCTCGATCGTAAATGTGAATAGTTGGGACCTTCCAGGCCGGGTTCCAGAGTTTCCGGAGGCCAACAACGAAGGCGGAGCCAGCAAGACCACCACCCGCGACGATGATCGTCTTGCCCTCCAGAAAGTGGCCCTTTACATTGTTAGCCATGGTGACGTTTCATTCAGGTAGGCCAAAAGGTAGCAGTAAACGAAAAAACGAAGAGTTTAAACATCACGGGAAAATTGTCCAAGTATGGGCTAGAACTCTCGTTTATATGATCGATTTGATGTCGTGAGACATTCGATCCTATCCAGACCTCGAGTCTGGGGGACAAAGGAAACATTTGGCGGGGCCCAATACATGCTTCTCCACACATTCCGGGACGGTACCGAGAGGCGCTGCAGACACGAATTTCCTTTTCAAGAGTACGAGTTACCATTTTGAGACATTCGTGACCTTGTGAAACTTACGTAGCTGTCCAAAATTTAACTATCAAGCGCCTCGGGTGATCGCTTCAAATTTTGTTTATCAAGTCACGCTAGAAGGTGAAAATCTGAACTGGCCAGAAGTGAATCTGGTAATTCGTACGATTAAGGGTGAGCTGCTGATGCGACAGCTGAATTAGCGCTCATAAGGTGGCTTGGTACGGTTGAAGTTACGCGGCGATGATACCACTGGTAAGCTTTCGTAATACGGTTGTTGTGTATAACTTCTTCAAGGGATTTGTGACTTTCGAGTTAGACAGATAGATTGGTCTGGAAGGGTTGTTTTATGTAAGTGTGAGGTATGGTATGTTGGGTTTCAGGAGAAGTACTTTGCACACTTCCGTTGGGTGAATGTTGCGGATGGGCAGCAGTGATGGGAATTGAAATCAAATATCCCACCTCTTAGCCGTATCTTTAAAGTCAAATTCAGAAAAAGGTATTTAAGGATTTCCTCAAGTTGAAAGACAAGCAACTGTGGCAGGCTGTTGGATGCCCCTCAACGATGAACCGCATCCGTATTTGGAAATTCGTACTACGAAAGCTTGGCGAACTATGAGACCGTGATGCTTGTTGGTTCATCCACTACGAGTTACCGTTTTAGGGGTACCCCTGGGTAGTAATTTTGTAAAATAAGGCAACTGAGGAGGATAATTAAAGAAAGAAGCATCATGTCGCACTTTTCTTGAGGTTATGTTCCATTGCATTTCTTACGAGATACCGTTTCCAATTCCCGTGTGGCCAATCCATGATGTGTTCATCATCTAGCCTCAGCTGGCATCACCCCACCTTAAGCTCGACAACGACTTCAAAGAACCAATTCACCGAGTTCAAGAAAAGCAATGATCCGCAGTGAGGTTCACTCAGGCTAAAAACATAATTATTTTGTGATGGCCTGGTTTATTGAAGTCTTATTCGGGCATATCACGCTTTCAGCGATCATACTGTGTGCTCTACCTAAACACTCTGAACTGCCCACAGAAGCACGTACTTACTCCTGGCTAGAGATGGTATTTACAATCTTATACTGAGGCGGTATCAATCCTGTTATATCAAGGTAGATCTACAATGTGGGAGAAAAGCGTTTGTCGATTTTGGTGCAGGTACATAGGGACAAGGTCCCGGGGTGGTACCAATAAGGGATCAGTCCTGACGTTGGATGGTGATCTCTAGCTGCATCTAGCGTAGATACGGCCAATTTCAAGCGAGGGAGTATCGGAATAAGAGAATTACCTGTAAAAGGATTTACCTTGAAGTTCCATCTTTGAGCATTTGTCTAAAACACGGTGTTAAACCGAGGTAAGTTATAACAACATGTGTTGGTATCAATCATGATATCACTTCGGCTACTTTTCTCCAAAGAAAATGGCTTAATACGCTTCCAACACTCTATTATGTGTCTATCTCTAGAGCATTCTCCTATTTTGTGGAAGCCTTAACTTGGCACATACCTTCTTGGACTCAGTTGAGACCCTGGCATTTGAACGGAGTGAACAAATGGGGATATTCGTGTCTGTACAGTACTAGTGTACCAGTACTCTGAGAGCATGGCGCTCTGGCTCTTGCGAGTACAGACGTCAATACCCTCTACACACCCTCCGGTTCGGTGTACCCACTAGAGCACTTATCGGCTTAATCGTGTGACCCTTTCCTTCAGCCCTTGCAGCTAAATGGAATAAAGCCTCCCTCTACCGAAACTTACTTGAAGGGGTGGGCTAAGCGCACCTGAGCCGAAGTGCCCAACATCTTGGGTCATGGCTCGTTGGCGCCCTACTAGCCCTTGTCAAGTATATTTTACAGATCGCATGATTGAACTGGGATGCCGATCCTGAGCTCAGGCATGGAGAAGCATTGAGCTAATATAATGCACACAATGAAAGCGGATAGGACGACCAGGTGATGGAAATGACGAGTCTTATAAGTTAGGTTACACTTTCAGAGCAGACCTTCACCGTAGGTGTATTGAACGATAGGACGTAGAAAGATTAAAATTTTAGTACTTATATATGCTAGAGGCTCTCGAGGGCTAGGATCAAGTCACCCTAAGTACACTAGCACTACACATGAAAGCATATTCGATTGACTACAGTATAGATTACCCAGGCTGAGGCTCTCGTTATTGCCCGTTACTATCTTCGATATAGTGAACGTAGTTCAGCAGCTTTTTCAGATTATCGCGGTTAACCGTAAAATCGGCGATGAGATTAAGCTAGACAAGAACAAGATTATTGTTCTTTAAAACTTCTCCACACAGAATGGGCATGGGGATCTCAGTCAGCCAGTGATGCTGATTCTAGCTTGTTATCGGCTGAGCAGGTAAATGCCATACCACGGAGATATACCGTACGGTCGCCGTTGAAAGAAGATTGACGTGACTAGGCCTGCCGTGTTAGTTGGTGTCAGTTTTCGGGCGCTAAGCAGCGTATATAAGTGTCATTAGAAACACTTCGAGATATAAGAGACCTTGGTTCCTTAGGGCGCACGAAAACTTCAAAGAGTCAGGGACGTCCCTTTTTACTGTTACTTCATCCCATTTGGCAATTTTCTTAAATTACTAGCTCTCAAAAGCCAGTGGACAGTGAAACTACAGGAGCCAAAGAATAGAGCGAAAAAAAAAGCCGATGCAACTAAGATTGGTTCATCAACGCACTCCCTGTCCTTATTTCGCCTTTAATGATATACCGAAGACGTTAAGAGAGGCGTTCACGGGAGACGTTGGCTCTCGCAAGGCTGGAAGAAATTATAAATTGAGAATAAAAAAAAAGAATCATCCGGCAAAATTATAGAGATAGCAGAAATGGCATATTAAATGGCAGATTAAACGGTAAGGTGTGGAAGATATGTTTTAAATATTCCTAAGATGGAAGTTGAACCTGCGACCCCGAAGGACCGCAGGAGGCGGAGGAGCTCAGGAAGGTAGCTCTTGCCACCTCCGTCACTGCACCTCCGCCTGTTAAGAGACTTGTTGTTTGTTTTGATAGATAAAGGTTCTGTCCGTGAGGCAGCTGTATAACAGTCTCTCAGGCATTCATGAAGCTTCACTGGCCCCTGTGGGACAGATCATAGTGTAGACCCACTACAATGTGCGTGAGAATATCAAATTCAACACGCTTACCCCACCTTGACACAGGGTGGATACACTGACCACCCCTCCACTCCAAGAGTCAACCCCGCGATGATGTTCAAACCTATCAAAAAAATTTCAATAATAATCAACACTGAATTCATCCTTCCCTTTCCTCCCTCCAACCCTCACGGCCACACCATGTCTTCCGACCTGGCCGCGCCGCCTGTGCTATCGACCCCCGACGACCATATCCTCGAAGTCGAGATCCCTGCACCCGAATCCCTCCAAACATCCACAATCTCAGACGATGCCCTTAAGACTACGTACGAAATCACCCGTACCGCCACTGAGATCCTCGCTGGCGGCTGGCGTCGAATCGGCCTGCAGTTCCCAGATTTTATGCTAGTCGACTCATCCCGAGTGGTAGAAGCGCTAAGTAAAGAACTCGGTCCCGCAGGAGATGGTGGTGCGGAGAGGAGGATATATATCCTGGCGGATAGCAGTTACAGTGCGTGTTGTGTGGATGAGATTGCGGCCGAACATGTAGGCGCGGATGTTGTGGTGCACTATGGGCGGACTTGCTTGAGCCCCACGAGTCGGTTACCAGCTATTTACGTCTACACGAGCCGCGAACTCGAC
This sequence comes from Mariannaea elegans, assembly GCA_930272665.1. Classification (NCBI taxonomy): domain Eukaryota; kingdom Fungi; phylum Ascomycota; class Sordariomycetes; order Hypocreales; family Nectriaceae; genus Mariannaea; species Mariannaea elegans. Next base: position 81,627 of record CAKNEU010000030.1, read on the forward strand.
TACGAGGCTACAATGACCGAGATCGAAAAGGAGTTTGGCGACAAGGAGACCAAACTAGTTGTCATGGCCGACCTTCCGTACCAGCACCATGTCGCAAAGCTAGTTGAGCTTCTTAATGACAAGGGATACGCAAATATGGTCGCGACGGACGTGGAACGGGATCCTGCAGCTCTTATTCCAAATAGGAGGATCCTCGGGGAGCCCACGAACGAGGACCACTGGAAGGCATACTCACTGGTTCACATATCCGACCCTCCCGCTGCGCTCCTCCTTGCCCTCCAATCCCGGTTTGCCTCCCTCCACATCCTCTCAACACCCATTTCCGAAACTCCAACTCTCTCTAACCCGACGATGCGAACCATGGGCGCCCTACGCCGACGCTTCGCCAAGGTTCTCGCCCTCGCTTCTGCAGGTGTTATCGGCATCCTAGTCAATACGCTCTCCGTCGCAAATTACCTGTCTTCAATCAATGTCCTGCGCGAAAAGATTGCCAAAGCCGATAAGAAGAGTTACACTGTTGTGGTTGGCAAACTGAACCCGGCGAAGCTGGCCAACTTTGCCGAGGTGGAGGGCTGGGTTGTGGTGGGGTGCTGGGAGAGCGGACTGGTTGAGGAGGATGCTGCATACTGGCGCCCAGTTATTACGCCGTTTGAGTTGGAAGTTGCGTTGATGAGTGAGGAGGAGAGGATTTGGGGTGGGGATTGGTGGGGAGGCATTGAGAAGCTACGTACTGGAGACTTCAGCGAAGAGAAGGAGACCGAGCAGGAGAACGGAGTGGATGATCAAAATAGTGATGCCAAGCCGGTGGAGGATGATGTTCCAGGCGGTGTCGAGGGCGAAGAATCCGAAGCCCCAGAATTCGACCTCCGCACCGGTAAACTCATTAGCCACAGCCGCCCGATGCGTCTTCCCGTGCGCAATGGTACATCCTCCTCCAACGGCGCAACCTCACATGATACCAACAGCGTCCGACAGTCTGATGCGCTGATCAAACGCTCTGTCGGCGAATTGGCAAGCATAAACGGCGTGGCCAGTCCCGGCGCCGAGTTCCTCCGGTCGGGCCGGACGTGGCAGGGTCTAGGGACTGACTTTGATAACGAGACGAGTACGGTTGTGGAGGAGGGACGAAGCGGGATTGCGAGGGGGTACCATGTTGGCGAAGATGAGGACAGACATTAGCATTGGGTTGTAACAATACCATTTATTTCGTCTTGGAGTTTAAGGTGCGGAAAAGAGATGGGCAAGGCATTGATCTTCACAATGGAAACATTCCTCAAAAATTGGCCCCAACTTTGTCAAACTTGATCATATTCATATTTTTTTTTCTACTCTTTGCCTCGTATAAAATCTTCACGAGAAAACCCCCCCCCAAAAGACTAAGTTAATAAATCATTAACGCTTATCCCAATCATGCAACCATTCCATGGCCCATTTAACAGCGTAAAAAAAGAGATTTAGATCTGGAAGCCCCTTTCAGGATCACGATCCGCTCAACCTATAATAATAGTGAAAATATCAACATGGTAGAAAAACATCAAAAAAGGGAATTGATGTCAGTGTTGGGGATTCCTTCATGGTCCATCCAATATTCCGTCTCGTGTAAACAAATAGGGAAATCGTTTAGGGAAATTTCATCGTCGCATTGGCTCATCATTTAACCTGCGTGTGTTCCATCATTCCATCTTTCTCTCTTGGAGATAGACTGGACTTGAATGGGGATGTGTATGTTCCGTGTCATAGTTGCACGTACTTCAGATCGCCCATTTTGTGCATCTTCTCATACCAATATATAGTCGTAAGGGAATTAGCGACAAAGACAGCCGCATCGTCATTATTGTCTTAAGTTTGATAGGGAATAGGTGTGCTGGATTCAGGGTCCGCCCCGTAAAACAACCAAGGGCGTTTTCGGCGCAAGACCCGGATAATGTACCGAGTACAACCGGCGGGGTTTCGGAGCAGTGGAGACACGGCCCGGAAGCTTCGGGCCGCGACGCCTCTGCCTGCTCTATTACGTTCTTTTGCGTCAAGCATGCATGAGCTCTTGACCTCTTAGACGTAGACACGACGGTGAGGGCTGCTGCGGTGGCTGTAGCGTGAGCCAGACCGCGAGCGGCTTCGATGGCTGTGACGGCTGGAGTGGTGCGAGCGATGGGTGTACTTGCGATCGTAAGCAGTCAGGCGATCGCCATGTCCGAAGGCGACCATGGAGGTCACAAAGAAGAGAATGACATTGATGATTCCGAAGGCGAAACTAGCCTTGAGCATAGCGCAGGGCTTATCGGTAGTCCAGTTGTAACCGGAACCAGTCACAGTCACGCCGCCGAGATGGACAGTCCAATCGTCGCTACGGTTGATAGACGTGCAGTCGACGTCGGCAATACCGCGCAGTTCGTACACAGCGGCAATGAGGGCACCAAAGATAAGAATGTCGACGATGCCGACAAAGAAGGCGTTCTGTGAGGAGCGGTGGTAGGTGAAGAGGGTGAAGAGGGCCCAAGCGAGGGCGATGATGGAAACGATAAAGAGGACGAGCATGGAGACGGGAGTAAGGGCGTTTGCCTTGTTGTAGCCGTTTACGAACCAGGAAAGCATGCCCATGGTAGGAATCTATAATGGTAGGAAAAAAAAAAGGGAAAAAGTCAGTGGAATGCGGAGAAACGGTTTGCGCCGAGCGAAAGTGATCAGACGTACCAGAGTGATAATCTGAAGGATGCGATTACACACGAAGATGAATGCGAAGAACATGGTGGCGGTGTTGTTGCTGTCTCAGCCGATCCTGGGGGAAAGAAAAAAAAAAAACCGTCCTTCTTGCAATGAGGAGAGGAGGGAGAGGAGAGGGGAGGGGAGGAGAACGGAAGATTGCGCCGATGCGCACTAATTGCGAGAGAATGGAGAGCGGAAGAAGAGGAGAATAGATGGGTGGATGGGTGGATGGATGGTGTGAGAGGGCGGGTGATATGACTGATGATGTCGATGTCTCCCAGATGGCATGCACTTGATATGCAGAATGATGCCCTATATCTCAATAATTAAATTCAATAAGGAAAAGAAAGGAAAAGAAACTTCCTGCATGATGGAGGGTGGGAAGCAATTTGTATTGATTCATCGGCTTCATAATCCTTAGTACGACCTTGAATCTCTCTTCTTCCGTCTCGCAGTGCGCGCATGGTCAATTGCATGCGACCCAGCTAAAAAGAAAAAGGCTGGTCTCTCCAAACCGGATGGTTGGTGATAGCCTAGTTCGCTAGCGGCCGGGGGTCCTCTTCCAGCGTCTAAAACACTCTAGTGGTCCAGGGCCATTACTTTTAGTGGGTTTAGTGGGGGGTGGAAGCCATCGGGGGAATGGGTACAGACAGCGCTCCGTCCTCCGTGTACAGATTACCGGGGGGGGTGGAGGTGGCCCGGCTTGGGGAGGCCTGGTGGGTAAATGGGGAAGAATACGTGGATGGACATCAGGTACCGATGCGGGAGTGGTGGATGCAATAGGCTGGGGAAAATGGAGGAACGAGTGGACGGAAAGATGTCATGATATTTCTGCATGTTTGGTGAGGGAGAAAACACGAGGACATGAATGGTGTCAATAGGCGGTCTTTGTTGGTGAGTACTATCATCGACTGTTAGGTGGTTGGAAATGCATCCCTCATCCATCCATCACCAACTTTCACCACCTTTTCCGTTAGCTAGCTTCGGATATCCCGCTACTCTTCCCAAGCCCAAGACCCCAAGAGCTGCAGTCTGAACATTTTTCCGGCCAATCACAGTTCGAGCGCAAAAAGAACGTGGCCCCCCTCCGTCTCCCATCTGGGCATCGCCATGCCACACACACACAGCTGAAAGAGCCCGAACGGTGTGAAGGTGGTCAGAGAGAGAGGGATATTGTAGATACCAAGCAGGGGTCATGCCCAGTTTTGGCGATATCTCTTCATAGGTACTGCCTAAATTCTTCCCCATCTCCGTCTTAATTTCTTTGAAGAAATCCCCCCCCCTCCCGGGTCTGAATCAAGATACCATAATGTCTACCAATGACGTCGTCGCCATGTTCAAATTCCAAAGGTTTTTTCCTTATAAATTACCTGAGTGCATCAATGCGCTCGCCTGTTTCTACAAGGGATCAGTGCGCAAATGAATCAAATGACGAATTCGAATGCCCCCGCTTCTTCTAGAATCTGGTCCTCTGTTATTTTTACAGATGTACTTGTCTAAAATATTAAAGACATGGTCCAGACCTCAAGTCTCGCCATCTCTCTCTCTGCTTGGGAGTGGGGGATGCGAGGGGCATCCGATGCGACGTCATAAAAAATGGCGGGGGCTGGGAGAGAAAATAGAAAAAAAAATTGAAGAAAAAAAAGGCTGGCTGGGCAACAACACCAACTTGCGACGCCTTGGACAGGGATCTTAATGGGGGAAAAAAGTACCAACCACGTACTTTTGATCGAAAAAATCAATTAAAATCTCTTTAACTACCAGACCCTTGTCTACGTAGCTCCAAGCTCCAAGCTCCAAGCTCCCAAAAGCTCAGAGCTCTAGCTTCTAGTCAGGTCTAGGCCCCGGTCCCGGTCCCGAAGAGCTTTGGAGCTTCCTCATGCACACCATCCCTCCCCCATCACCACGGGAAGCCATGCCTTTTCTATCCGTTATTAGAAAGGACATGTCTCACGGCAAGACGGTTGATTCTTTTTGATCCACTTCTAAAGGCACCTTGCCATGTTTCACCCCTCGATATCACCCAAACCCTTGGTCAACGTGCCATATTGAGAGGCGGGATATAGTCCTTCATCAGTTTGGGACTTCGGCATCACGGACTAGTTCGTTCATACAGTCTGTGTCCTGACGCCTTAATTGTGGAGGTTGGCTTGAGCGAATCGCACAGACTCATCGTTCGAGCTGCCATCCTTGGTGATACTAGTCCTTGGTACAGATGTGATCCCTTTTTGTATTCCTAATTCATGTCTTCATCGGCCTAATTACCCGTCGTCGCTTTACGCATACTATGTAATTACACAAGTCCCAGTGTCTCATCACAGTGCCGTGATGAACGACTCGACAGATTGCCTCCCATTTAGTCCATTACCATTACCATTTCCATTTCCATTTCCGTGATATCCCATAGCCGTTCCCCTTCCACTCCGGTTCCCACCTCTACTTGCTCCCTCCCTCTCCCGGGCTGACCTCCGTGTCCGGACCGACCCTCCAGAACTGACGCTCGCCGGCCCCGATCTCATCGCCGCCTCCGGTCTTAAAAAGGTCATCTTACTCCTCCGACCACTCGGCCCACCCATCTCTGACCCATTGCTGCTCTCTACCATCCCCTCCGGTCCTTCAAAGTACTCCCCAAACTCATCATCAAAATCGTCGTCGTCAAGCTCGCCCTCACTCTTCCCACTTCCGCTGTTACTGCTCCCCCACCTCTGTGGTGCAACCCAGCAGTATGACCTCTCATGAGCGCCATCGCCCATGCCATCGTTACCGCTTTTGCGTCCATTGCGCTTCCACGGTGGGGTCCTCGTGCCCTTTAGTCGCGGGCTGAGGTGGTAGGTTACCCCATCCGTGTATCTCACGCGGGCATCGTCCACCGAGACCGACGCCAGTGTCTGTAAGATTCCGTAGATGAGCACCCATCGACCACGACGAGCCTCGGCAGGATCAACTTCGCCGATACGATCGCTCTTCTCGAATCGCACGTAGGCATCAACCAGGTCGCTCTGCACAAACTCGCTCCCCAGCACGTAAATATTCGTGCTCTCCGTATAAGCGAGTTGCACGCGTCGCTCAATTGCTCCGCTTCGCGCGTTGCCGTTGGAACTGCCGCTGCTGATGCTTGGCTCGGCCTTTTTGCTCTTAAACAAGCCTCCACTTTCTTTGCCAATAGGAGGCGTGACGATTGGTGGTATGGATTCCGGGATCATTGGATAGGGATGTGGAATGTGCGGGAATCGAAACTTATTATCAAAGTCGATGAGCATATCCGTCATAGGCGCATCAACTGAATCGGCTTCAAACCCTCTGTTTCCACTCTCCGATGCCATCATCCACTTGCGTCCTGATCGTGCCTCGGACACATCCCATACAATATCCCGGTCAACCAGGTAATCGTACAGCGCGCCAAAGTCCTTCTGGATAGCCATGACCATGGTTCGTGTAAGCCACATTTCCTCTCCGATGTCGCCATCAGATCCGCGTGTCGATCCTCGGTTTGAGGACGAAGAAGGAGGCCATGATCCATATACACGCGTGTAGTGGGTTTGCAGCATTTCTTGAAGTCTATCCGCAGCGGCACGAGCAGGGCTGTTCACTGCCACTCCCGCTGCATCCCACATTTCGCCGTACGAAAACTCGCCCAGTCGTTCTTCAGCAGCCTGCACACGCAGTTGCGTTTCCAAGTTCGCCCGTTCCAAAAGCGCCCTTGCGATGGGCGTCACGTATTTATAATCCGGACACTTCTCCAGCTGCCCGTCCATGCCCGCGCAATGAGTAAAACACTCGCGCCAACCTTCTTCCCACCGAACATCCTGGCTCTCAGCCCAGGCCAACAGGGAGACGGCAGTGGCGGCGTCGTTGCGCATGTCGTCGATGCCACGGACTTGGAGGTACTTGACAATCTGGGCAACGTTGTCGTTGTCGGGGGGCATATAACTGTCAAGACGTGTATGCAGGTCTGAAAGAGCTTGGTAGAGGGACATGCCCACTAAGGAAGCGTGGTATAAGACGGCAAAGACGTTCCGCGTTGTGATTTGGTGGCGAATTTGGTCAACGCGGTTAAGGTTAGCAGGAGGAGGGAAGTACATCTCATAAGAGATCTGGCCTTCTAGTTCATCGCGTGAACTGGCGTCTTCGGAAATGGGAGGAGTCAGCAAGCCGTCTCGCCCGGGGCCGAGATGAGACCCGTAATGGGCCGGCGAGGGGGGCAAGTAGATGTCCTCTTCATTCGAGCCCTCACGTAGCAGGGTAATGAGATGACGACTCTCAGTAGCTTCGATAATATGTGAAGACAGACGAAAGCTTGGCGGTTGTTTCGAAGCTTGACCCTTTCGGCCGAGGAAGATGAGCACATCGCCATTAGGATCCCATAATTCTGGATCCTTTCTGAGCTTGTTCCATCTCGCCACTGGCCTTCCTGCTCCCATCCAGCGCTTGATGGTGGGCACAGATGCGCCTGACCCCTGAGGAATGGGGGGTAGTTTTGAAGTAGGCGGTGGTCCGATGGGTTTGGTGTCCCAAGGGTTGAGTGGGCTAGGAGGGGATGGTAGAGGCTGCTGCTGGTACTGATAGGGAATTGGAAGCGCCGTCGTTTGGATTGGAGGAACCATCCTCTCATAGGATTTTATTTCCTCTTGACTTGGGACACTACCAGGTCTAACAGTAGCAGCACTCGGAGGCCGATCAGAGCTCCCTCGCCTCTCGTGAGAACCCTCATCGTTGCTATCCTTTTTGCGGAAGGCAAATGTTTTGGCGAGGCCTCTTCGGACTCCATCACTCTTCTTATCCAACATGGATCGCAGTCCACTCTTCTCAATACCACTCATATCTTCCTCATCTTTGATGGAAGTCTTTCGCGGTCGGGTATGGCCCCAGTCAACTGGCGGATATCCAGCCTGACCGGCCATGTATCGAGGGTCCATCATCATGTGTCCACCGTGCATGGGCATGCTTCCCCAGCCTTGAGCAGCAGCATATCTAGGGTCCATCATCGGTGGCATCATCTGTACTGGATGGTTCATGAACTGGTGGCCGGTTGGGCTCATCGCCATGCCGGGAGGTCCCGGTGGGAGAGGAAAATTGGGAATTTCTTCATGGCCCGATGAAGCAGCAGATGGGGGACGGCCACCCTTTTTTGGTTTGCCCTCCCCATTCTTCTTGCGCACAGCGGCGCTTCGACCGGACATTTTAATTTTATTTTTCGTTTGCCGTGCGTGTGGACAGTGGTGTGTAAAACAGGAACTTAAGTAAAAGGGTGAGCTTGGAATAAGTCCAAGTGCGGCAGTTCTGCGATAGGCCAGAATAGCTTCGAATATTCAAGAAAAAGCCAATATTGCAGACTCCGGGGTATCCGAGAAATAAGATATAAGAGCGGGGAATAAGGATATATGTGTAAGAATGCGCAACGCAGTCAGTTTCGTCAATAATGCGAAAGTGACCTTGACCTAACAGCAAACGACTATTTCGTAGAAGCAAAACAGCGATGATCGTATCCTACCAAGTCGTTTAGATTTCGGTCGATCCTTGCCCTTGCACTCAACAGGCCAATCGGTGGATACCGTCGTGGAAACAATGGAATTGTGATATATCGCTGTGTCGCGTCGAGGTCTTATTAGCCCGTTTGACTGGATGGCCCTCGAAGACGTTGCGCCCGCTGGATGACGTATCCAGGAGTGCGTTGGTGAGACTGCCAATCCTTGGAATCGCCGAGGCTTGTTTCAAACGGGAGGAAGGGCTGGCAAAGGAAAAAGAAAAGAAAGCAAAGAAGAGGGTGAAATGGCACTTATTGGGTTTAAAGGAGGGATACAAAGGGGAGGAAAGCCAAGTGTATTTGTGTGCTTAGCGGCCGGGGAAGGGCTTGGATGGGTGCATGGCAACAAGGTATCCCAGCCGTCTAGATCGATGAGGCAATGCTGTTGGTGAACTAGACCTTCTTGAAATGGTCCAGAACTTTTTTTATTCGGTACCGGGGGCGCCAGAAAAGGCGATTGCTCAAAATGAGGAATCGTAAATGCAAAGATGCTGTGGTTCAAGTTCAAGGGATCGCATCCTGATCAATGTAATACTTGCATCTGGGGAGCCATGATAGTGGACACCACCTCTCATGCAAGTCCTAGGAACCCAAGGCTCGGCAAAAGGGGGGGAAAGTGAAAAATTGGCCTTAAGATCGGTAAAGAGAAGAGTGAGACGGGAACACAATTTGCAGCAAAGTCATTGATTTGGGCAGCCCGGATAGGCATCTCTAACGGTGGATGAGGTCTGTGGCTGATAAGGATCGCATGTCTAAGACCCCAGACCTAAGAATTTGGAGGCAACTGATAAGAGCTTTCTCACCAATGACGAATGAGGAGGATGACTACATCCTGCTACCACTCCTACGAGCTTGTCATTATGCACAAACCCTTTTTATTGCAATATTAATGACAATGCAACTAGGACGTGGCGCGGTCGAGCCTACGGAGAGACCCCCAATATCCCGACTCTAGGTTGAAGCAGCAGTATCAATGGCACGACAGCTACATGACTTACAGCTCATGCATCTGACAACCTTTTGCAACATCACAACCATCTTCTTTTATGGAGACGAAGAAGAACCAGACGAAAAAGATGGAGACAAAGATGATCGATCTGCCCTTTCCCTTCCCTTGGGTCGTCATGACATGGACCATCCAGCGACCTTGTCATGTCATGTCAAAAAAAAAAAATTTGGCCTGGGGAAGCAAACGCGTCAAGAAAGCACTTGGGGTTCCGGTTTGTCATGGGGCTCACAAATACGACCCCTGTCACATCGTCCTCTATCAGTGACGGCGGCCATTTTTTCTGCCCCGCGCCGTCGTTGCTTTTTCCCGACTTAAGTTGGTGGGTTCTCTTGGTCTTATCTCTACCTCCGTACGGAGTAATCTGGACGGTAGCACAACATCCCTACCGCCCATGCACCACCGACTGAAAAGGGTTATTCGAAGTGGGCAATCCCAGTCGGTGCGTGGCTTGAATGGTTGCTTGTCGGGATCCGGCCGAGCCTATTTCGTACGCCAGGGGAACCAAGACGTTGGCTTTGAACCTTTCGGCCAAAGAATGCCGTTCTGTACCCAGCGAAGCTCCAAGACGGCAAAGCCCGTTGGTAGCGCTTTCGATGGCTCGGGAAATAGGGTTTGTTATCAGGGAAAGGCGGCACAGCTAATTACTGGCAGCAGATGTAAAGTAAATCACACCCTAAGACCGGACATTATCACACTATCATGGACGAGTCCCCTTGTTTCAGTCGTTGGCACAGCAGACACCATTTTGTGACGACAGTGACGAGAAGATTGGTGGTGGAAAAGGAAAAACTCTTGCGTCCAAACAGGGATGAGAAAGCAGACGGACCAAGACAAGTTATTATACTGTATTTCCTTGTGTCGTGTTGCTTGTGGGAGCGCCCGTTGCTACGCTTTGGCCTCTCATCAAGCTCACGAGGGATGAGGCAATTAAGATGATGCCATCACATTCCCGTGATGCTATTCTGTTAGGTCTTTCACCAGACCGAAAGGGATCTCCTTCTCTGGGTCTCCTCCTTTCATCCCACGGTCTTGGTTTCGGTGGCTGTTCGGACAACCCCTGTAAGCCGTTCCAGCACCCCGGCTAGTTGTGCCGTGTCACCAATATGGGCCTCAGCGTCCCACGCCAACGGGATCAACCGTCTCAGCAATCAGTCTCAAGGGAGAGCAATCTACCCAGTAATCATTAATTAACAGACACGTCATGTGTTTATGTACTCTGTACTACGTGGGCTACTTTCTTTGTACCTGACGCCAAACCCAAGCCACCGGTGAGAGATGGGGGCAGTTTCTCGGTACCGGGTTGAGATCCGTCTGTGCCGCAACCTGCTGATTCGCAAGAATCCATGCCGCACACGATATTTGTACATACCTACATTCTTTACCAAGATCATCTTGCCCTCCTACCAACATGGATACGTACATACATGCTCACAAGCAACGGTTCGAGGACTTCTTTCCATTTCCTCCACTAAAACTGGACTCAACTCTCTCACCACCTCAACTCGCTCAGTTTCCGCCTTATTCTCTCCCTTTTCTCCTCTTCGGACCCTAGATGTCCGCACAGTCCCTAATTCAGTCATCCGACTTAACCCTGAAATCCCCCTCAAAATAGGAAATTCCGCCAATCGGCGCTGCCAAACAGCCATGTCGAGGTGTCACTTCTCCGTTCGCATCGCAACAGAGCCACAATGTCACTCCGCCCGACGTCCGTAATTTGGGCGCGTATAAGATAATGTCTAAATGGGGTCATTGGAGAAAAGCATAGACCGTAAATGTTATTATAAAAAAGAAGAAAGAAAGAAAAAAAGTCCGCCCGTTGACGTTTCAGAGTGCGATTTGCGTCCTTATACTTCCTCTGTTTCCTGTTTGTTGCCAAGGTCTCCAGGTGAACCTCACCATCGTCAACTTTTTCCTGATATTTTTTCATGTTACGATGAAGATCTGGAATTTCTTCAAAGCTGTGCTTCCCTTGGCCCTCTTAGCCACCGAGGCGTCTGGTTACGCTGACCCTGGTGCATGCAGCGGTCAATGCTGGTCTCATGACCCCAGCGTCATCCGACGATCCAGCGATGGCGTCTACTTTCGCTTCGAGACGGGCAGCCTTATCGGCATCTGGAAGGCTAGTGCCTTGACAGGACCCTGGGTTTATCAGGGCGCTGCCATTCCCGCGGGTAGCATCATTGATCTGGCGGGTAACGACGACTTGTGGGTGAGTGACACTTGACAGATAACGATGTGATTAATCAACTCTTTGGGAAGTTGGGGGATCGACATGATCACTTCAAGGGTGTAGATTATGGTGATTTAGACGGCGCAGATCTAACGTTTTAGTATAGGCCCCAGATGTCCACCAAGTCGGAGACCAGTACATCATGTACTACTCTGTATCGACTTCGGGCTCGCAATCCTCAGCTATCGGATATGCCACGTCGTCGACCATGGAATACGGCAGCTGGACAGACCACGGGGCCACGGGCATCAAGTCCGACTCATCCAAATCGTACAACGCTATCGACGCCAACCTCATCGCAGATCAGTCAGGCAACTATTACATGAACTTTGGATCTTTCTGGGGTGATATCTACCAAGCCCCAATGAATTCCGCCGCTACCAAGGTCGCTAGTTCCGCGTATCAGATTGCTTTCAACAGTACTGGCTCGCAGGCCCTCGAGGGCTCTTTCATGTACTACCGTTCCGGATACTACTATCTCTTCTTCAGCTCCGGTGCGTGTTGCGGCTACAACACCAACCTCCCCGCCCATGGAGAAGAGTACAAAATCTTTGTATGCCGATCAACCAGCGTCAGCGGATCATTCGTCGACAAGAACGGGAAGAGCTGTGTCTCTGGCAATGGCGGGACGTTGGTGCTTGCGAGCCACGGAAATGTGTACGGACCAGGAGGACAGGGTATTCTCGCAGATCCCACTTACGGAACGGTTTTGTACTATCACTACGCAGACAAGACGATTGGTCTGGCGGATTCGCAGTACCAGTTTGGCTGGAACACTGTGAGCTGGAGCAGCGGATGGCCAAGCGTGTAAGTGAAGCGGCAAGGTGAGGCGGATACAAGGCAATCGAGCCACGTATCAAGGAGGAGTTTCAAGTAGCGGCCCAGGAGGCAACTTGTGGTTCACTTCTTAGTTGTATATAGTTATTTCACATATGATCCAGGATACGCAGACATAAATGTCGCAATATCACCTTACCAGAGACCGGTATGAATTCATATTTCGAGTTTCAGGTACACATTTCCATTTACATATTTCTGTGAATCAATTACATTTAGTGATGATTTACGAGTCATAGGGGAAAAGATTGATTAGGTGACGGGACTTATTTGAGGTTTTTGTATTTAATGACACAATACTGAGTTAATTCCGCCAATAAGCTAACCGTTGTCATAACGTTCGCGTAACACGAAAAAAAAATACAAGTAATCCCAATCACCAAGTTAGTATCATACGAGTGTCCTAAAAAGATGTAAAGGACTTGAAGGGTATCTTCCCGGCCGTGACGTCCCTTGTCACATTAAAGAGGACGAATGAAAAGAAAGGAAACATGAACATAAAAAAACAGTAGAGCGTCAAGAGAGTAAACAAGAGGCCATAATATCCTCCTAATGCGCCGCGATGTCCAGTTTTGATGCATCATTAGCTTGCCAACGGATAGCAAGCTATAGGTACGGTGTCCGAATCCCGTTCTCTAAGGATAAGAATGACCAGGCTTGGCAGTCTCGACATGAGCATTGTTACCGCTGCCGCGCATAAAGCCCATACCCTCTATTACGGCCAAGCCAAGGAAAATGGCCCAGATGAAGAAACCGAACGCAATAGCAGCTTGCGCACTGCCGCAGGGCGTATTTCCATGGCAATTGGGAGCACCCAGCTTAGCGGCCATGGCAATGGAACCAGCGAACCAAAAGATAGTTGTAATGACGAGTAGGCCAAGTGCAACCATGCCGTGGTAGAGTCGGGTGATGAAGAGGGTGGATATCGCGAGGTAGGCGACGATGAGGATCGACCAGATGGTGTTAAAGAGCATAAAATTGTAAGAGGATGGAGAGTGCCAGAAAATGTCGACGACTAAAATGCGTGTTAGTTTTTGAAGCTATGGGACATGTATTGAAGAGCGCATAACGTACGGTATGAGAGAAGGCCGAGCTCAATTATGAGAAAAACCGTCAGAACGGCGTAGGCAATAGCTGGGATTCCGAGAGCCATGGTGACGAAATGCTATTGGCTGGTGTCAATCGGATCGTTATAAACAATGATAATCGTCGATAGGCCGAGATGCGCAAAATGTCGATGGTGATGGTGAAGACGGGAGGAGAGAATCTATCTGTCGGATGTCGCGAGAAGTTATCTTTAAGATGAGACAAGAGAAGATTGCAAGATTAGCAGCAGAGCCAGGTGGGTTGGGTAGCATTTAAGAAACACGCAAGAAAGCTTGGGTAGGCCATGACGTTTTTATGCCTTGGACAGTGAATGCAAGAAAAATGCCGGAATGGGAACGACCCGGGTCATGCGGGACACAGGAATTGTTAGACAAGCATGTTTCTAGGCAGTGAGTGAAGGGGGAGCGCTAAATGGAGAAAACCGCGTATTCGTAGTAGGTAACTTTGTTGAATGGACGCTAACACATCAAGACAAGAAAGGCAAGCTGACAAGGCAAGTCGAAGACGTCGTGTCAATCGTCATGCCCAGGGAGCCACGCTTCCATGCCTGGTCTGCGCGGAGTAGAGGGGTGTGATGATGATGCACGATGGACAGGGTGGAGGGTGCAAGGAGCTATGGCACATGTTGGTTTGTTAGCTTCTCGGCACTGAGTCCCAGGGTGCGCGATGCCGTTTTGGGTTGAAGATGAGGGCACCAGACGAGATATGATTCGATGAAACAACGAGACTGTGGGCGTGTGAATCAGGGAATTGTCTCTCGGATGGGGCGGCTTTCGCTCTTTGAGCCAACGAACCGGCCTTGGTAAGGATGAAGTGTGGAATGATGACACGACAGGAGACTCGATAGTGGTGAGCAAGGTTGGGCGATGGAAAAGTGTGGCGCCTCAAATAATGACGTTGACAGTCTGTAATGAGGTCATTGGCCGTGGCTTGGATCGGAAAGCCGTGGCTTGGCACCAAGCCTCGAGGTACTCAAACGCGTTCGACTGTATGCGTGGCGTTACGCCTCATTTCCATGCGATCGACTCGTTCGAGCTGAAGACAGTGATGGGTTATGAGAAAAGGGCACATGGCATTGATCCCAATCGTTTCAGAGAGTTTGGTACTGTATCACAGCGCGTATCATCATCGCTACTGTTCAGCCAACCAATGCTTCACTTCACCTACCTGCGAGATTCGTGACGCGCTGGAGATCAATATTCACCTGACGAATAACTTATGGAATGAGCTAATGATGAAGATTCCTGCTAAATTGGGGAATCATCCTAAACGCCGGTCCTTTCCGTCCGTGCCTTCACACACTCTCTCTTCCCTCCCGCTCTCTCCAAATTAACTAACGACAACATTCCTTTCCGTCCTTATTGTTCCGGATCATGATTCGTCGATGACTGCCTGATAACCAAGGCTGCCCCACTTCCCATCCTCCCACTCCATCCATCCAACTGCCTCGCCTTTGAGCAAACCCGAACACGAGGTCACCACCCAAACTCCAGGATTCGTTCTATTGAAACTCAACGTGACTCCATTTCGACGCCTTGCACCTAACTGATTGCGTAACGACCACTGAGCGCTTGCTTGACGATGACCGACCAATCACCCGGCGGTGGCATTTCCCCAGTGCACAGCCTTCACAGCAGCTGAGATGAAACGCCTGTCGCAAACACATAGCCCATCAATCAACGTATGCAAGTGCGACAATCTCCGACGGCCCCGGGATATGCGACCATGCTCTCTCAAACTGCTTTTCCTTCTTACTGAAGTCCTTTTTGGTTGGCTCCCTCAATGGAACACCATTCCGGAGGCGAACTCAATTATGGCGATCACTGGAATTTGGCTCCTGGGTCCCATGAATTCCCACCAATACCTTGAATTCACAAAACTAGATAACCGCATATGCACTATTGCTATCTCCTCACGGCGACATTTTAATTTCAGTGTTTTTTCCTAACTACCACACGGTCGACATGATTCGTCAGCGGATTTAGTTAATCCATTCACAGCCCAATCTAATGCGTCTATATCATCCTAAGGATTTCTGTTGCACAACTCATTTCTTCAATGGCTTTCACAGTCTGTTTTCCCATTATCGTTCTTGACCATCACTCACCGTTTGGAGGATAGCCCATTCCACATGAATATTTTCACTAACTACTAATCTTTTATCCAATATTCATATCTCAGAGCTCCCGCAAATGCTTCATAATGGATCTTTAAAATTTGTCTTTTTCCTTCCTTATCGTCTCTGTTTCTATTAGCGCCTCTTGTCCCATTATTTGGAGATCGATCCCGGGTTTCTCATCGGCCGTCATGCTGAATTTTGTTCAACCTCTTCCGCGCCGCTTTGCCTCCAATTAACTTGAACCAGCCATCAATAACCTCTCACTGAGCCGTTGAGGTGGTATCCTGCTAATACCTCGCGCTTGCTGATTAGTCTAGGTGCTACGTGAATGAAGAATCGGCGAAAGTTCGTCAATGACGAGCGCATAATTAGAAGATCTGACTTCACAAAATTGAACTACGTTGTTCGCAGCATGGTCAGAATACGACATCGCCCAAGTTACATACAGACTACGGTATCAGAAATGGACCAGATGACATGGTCGCCGCCGTGGGGAATAGGCAATAGCAGTACCATGCCGGCAATGGAAGTAACTAGGTTGCTAGGGTACCTTCAAGACCAGAATCTACCAGCGTGGATACTCTGACGCAGGTTCGAGTGAACACTGGCGCTGATCCCGAATAGAAGAATGACGCCAATCTTTTGTCGCCGTGTTATCTGCAACTGCGCAATCATGGAGATCAGCACCACTCGCAGAATCAAACTTGGCAAGAATCCAAGTGCAGCCATAGCGATGTAGATCTTTGGCTTGTTGATGCAGATGCCCTTGAACATATTGACCTTCCAGTTAAGGTCAGTGGGGAATGATAATGAAATCACTTGTTGGATTGGATGGATGAGATATATTAGGAACAGGACGTAATTATGTAAATTTCTCTTTTATATTTTAAAACAAGTTATGAGAATCTGAGTTTGGACAAGGGTGGTCACAAGAATTTAATGTTCCCAATTGGTATATTAGACGATGATCGCCACGCAAGACAATTGTTTCCAGCGCCGTCACGCTTTCTCCTTCACGACATATTAAAATACTATATAATGCCTTGGATCAATTACTTGCTGTTATACACCACATACATACATCTATACCCTATCAAACATTTCTGCTTCTTAGGCTGCAATTATATACTCTTCTGGCTTTAATCTCACCACGACGGCAAACGGCACCTAAAGGCTCATGTAACGGCTAGCGTGGTGTGATTTTCAATGCAATACCTAGACCAGTCCAGCAAAAGCCCAAAAGATCAGCCAATTATCTCACGTAGTGCGAAAATTGCACCACACATCATCAGTTGGTATATAAGGCCAACTCCTTACAGCTCGGTACCAAGCCTCGCCTTTCTCAGCCAAGTCATGGCCAATCCCTGCCACCATTACAATAGAAATGCTAAGTAAACAAGATGGTAGAAGAGTAGGATAAATAGTAAATACAGCTTCAATTGCAAAGTGTCATACGGATAGGTTAATCCAGGGTTAGAGGTTATTTTTATGATGTAGTTCGCATCTTGTGCCCGAATACCACCAATCTAGACACCCAATCCATGGTATACTGAACCATTCATCCCCCTCAAGTCCCTCACAAACTCGGAGATCGAAGATCTTCTGTTTATTATAAGACAGTTTGAGACCCATGTGTGTCGAGTCTTGCACTTCAATACAGGGTTGAAGGAGGTCTAGACGAATTTGCCCAACACTTCTTTCTCGGCCATCCTTATAATACAGGAGTAAACCAATAATGGCTGTAACACCATCAACCTGGCATTGACAGGGACACACGAGAACTACATCCGTTAATGGTGCGGATGTGTAAAAAAAATTATCATATCTTCCCGCAATAGGATGTGGAGATTGCGGTATTTCGATCGGGCCGCTGTTTTGATTTTCTGCTGGTTGAGGAGTTTTAAAGGCGATTTGTCTAATGCCAAACCAGTTCTCTTCAATGAAAATACGGTCTGGTTCTTCCTTTGGCTGATCAAGTAGAATCCAGGATTTGGCTTGTGGGTTCTTCAGCTGTGGCCCGATTGTCCAAATACGATCCCTGTTTGTCTTCATCTAATGGGTGTTAGAATTGTGCGTTAACGGCCACATTATACTACCTACAACAAGGTCAAAATCTCGAAACTGGCTCGGACGTTTCCATATTTCTGTAATGAATTCATCTTCATCTACAGGCATATAAAGCCAAACCGCGTTTGGGTGCCATTTGGTCCAGGCTTGGTAAAACTTGAAATCCTCCTCTGCGTGGGTGTGCGTGTGTATTGTGATGATCCGATGACGCCAGCATGCAGAATATGCCCTGATATTGGAGGCATTACACTCGAAAAAGTTCATTCGAGGTGTTTGAGGGCCTCGAGGACGAGGGCATAGCCTGGAAAATCGCAGGGATGTGGAGTATGGCCAAGGGACAGCCCATAGCTCATCATTATAACGAGGTCCAGAATCTAGTCCATCAGGGTTAATTCTTCGTAGCTTAACGCCCTTTGAACTGTTAGCAGTTGAGCTATTCGTAGGGTCGCTATCTTACGTCGGAATAGCACGCGAGTTGAGTACGTCCCTCAAGCGGGATCGTCTCCCACCAGAGACCGGGGCATCTGGAAACTTTTGTCACGTCCATAGAGTCCGCAAACAAAACGTTCCTAATGCCCAAGTGATCGTGCGCCACGTAGATTGAGCCAATCGTCCCTGATGGCATCCGTAGCATCGATGTGTTCTTGTACGCTTTCTCTTGATCTCTTGGATAGTCATTTGACAAGGTCGTGATGTATAGAACACCTTCAAATGTAATCCATCGAGCCCAAACCTTGCTTGTGGTCTGTACGTGATTCCGGATTCCAATAGCAGCAGGTAAGCCAGATCTAGATTGCAGGTAGACCAAAGCAAGCTCTGAAAGGCAATGTCGAGTGATCCGAACGGCAACGTCCTGGTTTAAACGTCCTGACTTGATGCATAGTCCGGAGGCGGATCGTTGCTCCAACCAACGACAGCGTCGTTCGAATTCAAGCGGCGAAGGGGTAAATTCGTACTCAGTTACCTCCATGAAATTGGAACGTGGGGCCGAGTTGCGTTCAAGGTAGTCAATACATACGGAATGACATCCCGTGACCAATTTTTGTTGTGAGATTTCTCCCCAGAAAGGAAAATACAAGTGTGCGAATTTTTCCTTGGTTTCGGTCAAGCTCACCGGGTCATACTTCAAACCCTTGAGCACATCGTTCTGATCCACTGAGATGTTTAGCCAACCGTGGCGTTACAGTCGAGTAATGCCCAACTTACCCACTGTAATATCATCTCCACCATCGAAAGGGAACCTACAGAGCCCGCACCACGGTCGTATATGCTTCATGGTGCCAGTCGATAAAGCGCTTCTTACGGTTATAGTCAGAGAAGAAGGAAGTGCACCGTGGCCAAATGAAGAAATTGAAGAGAGAAAGAGGGGGGAGTGATTCATATGCACGCACAGGATACAACCGGGAGCCAATCAAATTCAATATCCCCAAGTTTGCAGGACCAACACCTTGGGTTGTCGCTGGGAGTGTAGCGATAGTAGCCATAACATAGTTAGCTTTTCCCAATCACTGTTTTTCTAGTAAATTTTCTCGCGTGGGTTACGCAAATATCACTTGGTAACATTCGTAAGGTGAGGCTCCCTATGAATATCAAGAAATGGTCCTTGCTTACAGGTTAGTTACGGGGAGAAGAGGCGGGTCACTAACAATTTCTTACACAAGGATGTTAAGCGGGGATGGCGACACTGCGACCAACAAACAGCTCTTTTTTTCAATGTGATGAGGAATGATCATTGTCTATATCTGGCCGTGTTCATCTCTCATTATACTATCCCTCTATCAGCCTAGCCTGTCTCATCGCCCTATCTTTCAGCTCAGCTCAGCTCACTTCATTACCCTTCTTGGCAATTTTCAGTCTCTCCCTTGTTTGACGCCTTTAGCCACTCACACTCAGACCTTGATCTTGAAGCAGTTGGCATAGTAAGTCACTGTAGCGCTCCAGTCAGAAAACAAGCCAATGATGCCAATCTGGCGCCAGAGCACATCCACCAGCTTGTAAATATCACCGTCTCTCTTGAGAACTTTAGAAATAGAGCTATAATAATAATCGTCCTCGATACCGCTCGAAATCGGGGGCGATCGATCCAGACTCCACGAAATAATTTCCAGCCCCAGCATTTTAGCCTTGATAGCGTATTCGCTGGGGACAATCTCGCCGTCGTCGTTATAAGTAACAAGATAAGGCAGCGGGGGTGCGACAACACGCACACCGTCCTTCTTGTATCGAGTGAGGTTCTTAACCGCGAGGGGGAAGGTCTCCTCAGTGTCGCCGTTCTCGTCAAGGTAAATGGCCTGCTTGGCAAACTTTGGCTCCTTCTTGAGCCAGTACAGAATATCGTCATACAAGAAGCTCTGAGTCCAGACACGCGAGGGCTTGATACCCATTTCCTTGAACTCGTCAATCAATTGCTGAGCATACTCTTGCTGAGTGTAGTCGCCTTGGAAAGGCATTTTGACTTCGGGTGTCTTAAGCTCGGGGGTGAAGTCGAGACCGAGTGAGTCAGTAAGGGCAATGTGCTCCTTGAGAGAGATAGTAGTGGCGCATGTGCCATAAAGATCAGTCCTCCAGGCCAGAGTACCGTGAAGGTAATCCTCGGGAGTAGTGGCGGTGGTGTTAGAACCATCCATCTTGGCACAAAGCGACTTGAACTCCTTGAGGGTGATGTCGCTGGTGCAGCACTTCGCCGAGGCGGCTTTTCCTTTAGCAGCGGGCTGGAAAGGTTGGGTACACTTGGCATTGAGCTCAGGAATATTGACAATGTTGGTAGTAGTGTGCAAGTCGCATTGACTGTGACGGCACACGAGTTGACGGTCCTTGGTGAAAGCAACATCGCACTCGAGAATTCCGGCACCCATGCGAGCGCCTGCAAGGGCAGACTCGAGTGAATGCTCTGGAATCTGGAGAGTGCCACCGCCACGGTGCGCAATGGACCACTTGGAAGGCTTCATCTTGTCGTTGGAGCACGACTGAAGCTTCTTCTTTAGAGGGCCGTTGTCGAGATCGTTGATCAGATAGTACGGACGAGGACCAAGCTCGATCTGCGTGATGGGCTCATACTGGAACTTGCTGTACTTGTTGTTGGTGTGTGGAGCAGCACTCACAACGGCCAGCCCGGCCATGAGAGGGGTTGTGAAGCGCATCCCGAAGCTGCAGTGGGATCAATTGAGGCTTGAGGATGATTATGAAGCACAATTGCAGAATGACTTGACAATTGATTGCCAAGCGGTTGCAAATGCAGATAAACTAGACGAAAGATCAATCAAGGTAATGAGAGCTTGTCTGAGACTGAGTCTGGCTTAAACCAATGGCCAAAAACCAGCATCATCATGGGCAGTCGTGCAGTTCTTATGGACTCAACGATTCGCGTTGGATAGGCCCGTTCGGGAAGCTGACAGAAATGGCAATGAACCAGTATCCAAAGATCTTACACGAGTGAGGATTCGATCCCACGTTCTCTTCGGCTTCATGCCCTTTGTGGGCATCTTGGCCGCGCTCGGTCTATAAGATTGGCATAGCTTGAGGTCCAAGATACTGGGACTCATCATGTCGATCATACCCCTGCGCCTGTATGAGAAACAAGGTTACAAAGTTTGTGGATAAGCTTAGAGACCATATCGCAGAGCACGTGTGGGGGAGCTACCGTTTCACACACCGGACGATCTATCCCCAGTCGAAGCGTGTTGCGACTGAAGCCTTTGATTCGTCATGGCGGGGAATCCTACCAGACCCCGGTACAAGTCATTCTTGACAACGGCCGGTGTCTCCGGAATGGTTTGCGCGATAGTATCAGCAGTCACGAGCTAAGACCTACGTTGCGGAGCTTCAACGATTTAGTTCGTTACGGGACAAAGCGTCGATATAGTTCCCCGCTCGTAGTCATCTCTCGTCAACCTTCTCCATCTACCATACCTCAATTCAGAGTTCATCCTTAGCTACCTTAGCATTTCGATGCTTCCGAAGTCCCTCAATCGTCGCTTTCAAATGCTCGAATCGGGGAGCATCCTCTCCCAGACCCCAGGCGAACACGCCCCCCACTTCAAGCTGTGGTACAACATCCTGTAGCTTGCGTTGGATGCTACTCGCAGAATCGAATGACCACCACCGCCATTCCTGAGAATCCCAGTAGTAGTAGCTCCCGTCATCATCATATCTTCCTTCCGTTTGCGCACGTGAAAACGACGCCGCCAAATCCTGAGGAACCTTGTCATGCCAACTGAAGGCGCCCGTCTTGCCCAGGTCTGCACCAGCCGTCGGGTCTTCCATCAACTGGGTGGGACATCCTCGAGGATCGTTTACATTGCACTCTTGCGTCATGAACCACTTGGCGTAGTATCCCAGCCCCAGGTTGAGCTGGTGGGGCGGTGCGCCGCGGTTGATATATCGCTGAATGGCATCGCGCGAGTCGGCAACACCACTGTGGTGTTTGGTGATGGTATCACGGCGATTCATCAGATCATAGGTCATGACATTGAGAAAATCGACCATTTCCATGAGTCGAGGAATGGTAGAAGAAGTATAGGCCATCAAATCAATCTCTTTACCAGGAACCGCAATGGAGAGAAGCTTGCCTGGCGCTAAAGCGGAACGAAGATTTTCGATGAGTGAGATGAAAGCCTGAATCTCCCACGCGCGTTCTGAATTCGGAATTTGCTTATAGTCGTCACGGTTTCCTCTAGGATATAGTCAGTATCAAAAATGTCATCTCAGGTCATGGTAACTGTCATTACCCTGGATATTCCCAGTCGATGTCGACGCCATCAGCACCAACCGTCTCAACCATGGCAGCTACTTGCTTTGCCCAACGCTTCCTCGAGTTGTCAGTCTTAGCCGCCGCCTCGAAACCAGCGTTATCACCCCATCCTCCAATGGCTACCGTAACCTTAGTCCCAGGAGCGAACTTAGAACGAACTTCCTCCACTGTGGTAAATAGTGGGAATTCGGACGGAGTCTCGTCGACGTTGAAGACATCGGAACGCATAAAGGCCAGAATGACGTGTGTGACAACAGCCACAAGTTCTCTATCAGGTACGACATGATGCTGCCTGAATGCGCACATGCTGCTCGTCAGTTTTCAGTCCGCCCCTACAGCAGATGAAAGGGCAGCTTTACCCGGTGAGGTACATGATACACCGAAGGGATTGCGTGGGGAGTTCTTCGGATGCCTCAATCCCAGCTGGCCAGAGCGCCCAGAGCCACAGCCATAGCCACGCACGACCATTGATTGAGAGTCTCATTGCAGCTTAAGAGTGAAGATGATTGAAGTAAGGATGATAGATATACAGCCGCTCAAGATGGAATGCCTAAGCTGGAGGACAGCGGTGGCAAGAGCGCATGTTAGCATGCCGGTTAGCGCCCGACGCTATTCAATGAAGCGAAGGGGCTGTTTCATGCAGCCACAACAACCCCGCGCCACAGGAGTTAAGCCTATCTACAGAAGCCGCCCTGGTCTATTCGTACATCATGGAAATTCACTTTTATTTGTTTTATCCCGGACTACAGATTAGTTAAGTAAGAAAAGACGGAAGATGTTGGCATACGAGGATGAAAAATTCCCGTTATACCTGCTAACCTAAGTCAATACATATTTCAACATTAGAATCGAGTCGGATATTCATCTGATTTCTATTAATTATCAATCGTGAAGCTCTTCCACCCATTTCTCATGTGAGCTACCATAAACTACCGTCTACCTCTTAGAAACCCCCATCACCGTAGCTATCAATCAGAATATACAATTACATTACCTTGAAGCTTCGGAAGGTCGATTCCAGGGCTGTTCAGCGCGTTCATAAGAGCTGAAGAAGCGCTAGACGTCGAGGTTTTGCGTGCAGTAGTGATCAAAGTCAGCGTGTTCTCGGTTGCGCAGTTGTTGGGAGGTGTTGCACTTCAGACGAAATGATTGTGAAGAGGCCGCTTTACTTGACAAGGACCAGGTATAACAAGCAGGTTAACAGGTCCACTATGAAGCCGCATCGCAACCGTGTCGTTATGACGTTACCAAACAAAAACAATAGGAACGGAGTGTCCAAGTTCCAATAGCTTGATTCCCGCAATCGCTTTGTACAAATGAATCGAACCCTTGCCCTAGTAAACGGGAATTCTGGAAAAGGGCCAACAGCCCAGTAACCGTGACAGTAGATGCTTGTTACAAGCCAAACAGGCACAAATAATAGAGAATACAGGGTGCAATTATGATTTAAAATACAAACAGGTCTTGCGCTTTGCTCGGAATCAAAATTGATGTTTACTTTCGGGAGGCCCATCTCGGTGAGTACCAGGGCGGGTGCTTGCGAAAGCATTTCAAACTCGACAAATGTCTACACGATCAGCAAAAATTACCACCTTCAAAAGCTCTACAACGTAGTATGAACCACAAATAAAATCTACACAACAATTCTGATGTTTTCAAACATTCTTTCATTCTTTATCAATCAAGCCATCCAGTTTAATATGTAATTACTAATTTGGTGGTCTTTTTATGTCGGTTTTGGTGATTGCAGCCACAATTTGTCAGAGTTTTTGGTGCTTTTGGTGGACCTGCTTCTATCAAGAGACAACACGCCGTAATTAGCCAAACCTGTGTTTTCACGATGAAACATTGTAAAGTGCATCATTGGCTGATACGTACAAATTGTATCGGAAAGCGAGCATTTGGGCAACACGAAGGACATCACAAACCAGTTATAGCAAGCCGTGAGAAGCGTGCGGACGACTAGAAGGGAATGGAATAGAATATAACCGTCGCATGACATATATTTAAGTCATATTCGCTCTTCTTCAATCATGAGGTCGTTTGAATTCCCCAATTAATATCCAGTTATACATTGAGTTGAACAGTGGGAGGCGGAAGAGCTACTGAGACTTATGCTGACAGACATTCACTGTCACGCAATCCTTCCCTCCGTTATGCCTCAATATCGTCGGTGCTGCATGCAGCGTCGAATCTATAGAGCCCATCTACATCAGCCCCAGATATCATTTGAGTATCGGCTCAGGTTACCGTATCGTAGGGCTGCTATATGCAAAGTCCCTTCGATATTGCGATGCTTGGTATTGCGAGCGTTGGCTGAGCGTCATACACATCGAGAGATATCAGCTAGAGCAAACGACTCTAGATTCGATCTGTGAGAACCTTCACTCCGCCCTCAGCTTCTACTTCGGCCTTAAGTCTAAGTGGTGGCTCACGGCACATCAAACTGGTGTCCCTCTAAAGTTCACCTATATATCTCTTCGGAACCCATTGAATCACCCCGGAAGACAAACTAGCTTTCTATAGTAAGTGAGACTTATCTTTGCTTCCATAAGATCTCAACTGACAATTCTAAGATCTTTAGAAGCAAGAAACCGGCCAACCCAATCAACCTTTCACACGCTTTGGGCACTACTCAAAAAGATGTGTAGAGCAATGTTACACGCAGATTGTCTCCCGCTTATATTAGCCTTTCATCGTCATCAATTCCATCAATCCCTGGTGGTGGGCTTGGAATAGCCTTGCGATACATCTCTCGCCTTGGCTTGCTGGACTCCTTCTTGGGCTATTTCAAATGGACGCAAACCCATTCGCCGATGATACCCTAGACAGGCTAAGGAGAGCCATCAGGCCAAATAACTCCAACCCACCGCGACAAAGTGTAACGATCACGGACCAAGCCTAAAGGTGGATCTCAGAGTCACTCGAATCATCCAGATAATGATACGGTGAAGACGCTCTAAGTTCTCTCTATATACAGACGTTTGCTATGGAAAGCCACCACTCCAGCACATCCGAGACACCACTGGTTCCAATAAGTGTGAGCAGGACCCTCCATGTCACACTCCTGTCGAGGTCGATCACTGCATCGACCTCACACCATCGACATGTCCTAGGGGTGAGGGTTAGAATGGTGTCAGTGCCTAAGGCTCCCTGCCAAAATTACTCCTACCCTAAGCAACTGGGTAGGTCGGGTCGGCCTCGCTCTGGTGCCCTGCTGATTTACTTCCTCCAGGTTGCTGATTCCGTTCAGCGTCAACTTTGTCGAGATGTGGTCCCGGCCCGGCAGCGGCTCGCCGGCTATCGTCGTGACTTTGGTGCTGGGCTACTAACCGAGGAGCAGCAAGCAGTAAGTCCCCCGACCTCCGGCCGAATTCGCCTTGACGTCTCCTGACGTTTCCAGGAATACGATGTCCGGTTCCACCAGTTCCGCGGTTTGTGCATCAAAGCTCTGCAGGTCGTCGGCTACGGAGCAGGGGCGAGAACTCGCCCTCGGCACGGCGTCGCCGTGGGGCCGATCCCCCCTTCTCCCTCCGGTGCCCAGCGCTCCTTTCGCCCCTCCACCCTTAGAGAAGATGACCCTGAGGACGTCGGGGAGGCATCCGCCCGGCACACGTCCGAGCAGCTTACGGACTTAACCCGTGAGGTTCAAGAATTACGCAAGTTGGTTGAGACATTTGCTGCCCAGTATGCGCATATAGTAAGTCGGCCTGCCCTCGCCCCGGCATCCCAGCTGACCCTTTTAGCATTCCCAGGAACCTCGCTCTTTTTCGCAAGCGTCCGTGAATACCACTCCGCGCCCGGCAACCCCAGTGCAGAAGTTCCTCGCCCCGAGGCCGTGGTTGCGCAGAGCGATGAGGGTAGCAGAGCAGCAGATCCCGCCCCGCCCTACGATGACAACAACTTTGAGTTGGCCATATTTAAGCGCTTTATATAACTGGGCAATCTATTGATATGTTATCTCAGTTGTTGTCGAGGGTTTGGGTCGATGGAGGGGAGATCATGTGGCGAGCCACCCGGAGGAGCACCTTACAAGTTTGGGATCGAGTGTGTTTGTATTAAGGGGGGAGTAACCAAGTTCATCAACAACCGTTTAGGTTGCCGGCCTCAGCTTGTGGCTGCGCCCGCCAGGTGAAAAACCTGGATGAGGTTCTCCTTGATGATTACCAGTTGCGGGTGGCAACAATCCACCAAGGCAGTGTACGCGCGGTCTCATGCCCGAGCAAGCGTAAGGAAGGGTGATTTCCTGCAAATATTGAGCATCTCCTTCTGGCTCAATTTTGTTATCTTGGTTGGTAGGCAGTTATTGAAGGTTTAGTTGGGCAAGGGGTTCATATGAGTGATAGTTACACTCAATTTTAGGGTCTGGGGTGCAACAGGGGATCAACTGGAGTGGAAATTCTAGGCGGCGAATATTAAAGCCCTCTAGCATAAAACTATCATACTAGGAGGGGAGGATCATTCTATTAATAACCTAAAGGAACCAATATTGTATTTTAATGAGCTTGATTGATCTTGATTCTATTGCTTATCTTATTTCTCTACTCTGATGATGTCCGCATGACCACGCATAACAACTTTTACTCGATTCGTCTCTTTACAATACGGAGCCAGAATCCGCCTTCGAAATCGAACGGACTGAGTTGGAGATAGACTCTTCGAAATCTCGTTCAATATATTTTATTATTTATTCTATGTTAATTTATATAATTTACGCTGCTTGTAGTATATGTCTAGGGTAGTTTAGGAGGAATTACACAGTGCCGTATTGAGCGCTACTTTTATTCGCACAGTAAGGACCACCCCAGCCTTCCGAAACTTCGTTTTTTCTTGGATGGGAGAAAAGAAGCGCTGGAAACATATTTCCCAAACCACCCCTCACTTACAAACTTCGAACGGAAGCAAAAAGAAAACACTGAGCTTGTTTTCTCTGGGCTCTTTCAGCTTCTCATGGGCTAATTGAACGCTCATCTCTTCATCGCCGTCGTCAGAACCCTTGGGTGTCGCTTTTCCCATCGCCGATCTTCAGCCTGATCTCCTCGGCCTGACCACCATGTTTGAGAACACCTGCACGCTGCCTCTCCAGGCCGACGTCTTTGCCACGGCACTCCATCCGACCGAGCCTTTGCTTACCGTCGGGTTGTCAAGCGGCCATGTCGAAACCTTCCGATTGCCACCTGGCAAAGGAGCTGACGAGAGCTCGGACGGCGATACGAGTACTATGAGCGACGGCAAGAGCATGATCGATACGGTTTGGAAGACAAAGCGACACAAGGGGAGCTGCAGATCGCTGGTGTATTCCAACGATGGGTCGGGTTCGTCCTCTCTGCAAAACCGAAACTGTGTGAGTGTGCTAATTCATGATTTCAGCCATGTACTCTGCAGGAACAGATTCGCTTGTCAAGCATTTTGACCCTCACACCGGACGTGTGGCTTCGAAATTCGCCATTCCATCTGCTACTTCGCAGCCCGATGCACCAACCCTCCTCCACATCCTCAACCCCCAGAGCCTCCTGTTAGGTACCGACTCAGGCGCTTTACATATTGTCGATTTGCGAGATAGCGCTCCTGGAAAAAAGCCTGCCCAAACCCATTTCCCCCATGCCGACTACGTTTCCTCCATCACTCCTCTGCCGCCTACCAAAGAGAGTACTAGCGGCTTCCCAAAGCAATGGGTTAGCACAGGCGGTACCACGCTTGCCGTCACTGATGTGCGCAGAGGTGTGCTTGTGCGCAGTGAGGATCAGGAAGACGAGTTGCTTACGTCCTGCTTTGTACCTGGAATGGGACCTAAGAAGAACCGCAACAATGGCGTTTTGGCGATTGGTTCTGGCTCAGGAGTCCTCACCCTGTGGGACAAAGGTGCTTGGGATGATCAACAGGAGCGAATTATCGTCGATGGGAACAAGAAAGCTGGCGGCGAGAGCATCGATGCTATGGTTGTGGTCCCCCAAGAGATGGGTCTTGGCAAGAAAGTTGTGTGTGGTCTCGGTGATGGAGGACTGAGGATCGTGGATCTCATCCGAAGAGAAGTCGACGCCTCGATCAACCTGCGACATGACTTTATGGAAAGCGTAGTGTCGCTTGCATTCGACTCCGAGAGTCGATTGATTAGTGCCGGCGGCAAGTCAGTAAAACTTTGGGAAGAGCTTTCCGAATTGCAAGGAGGCGAAAGCGAAGAGGATGACGAGGATGACGATAGCGAAGAGGAGGGCCAAGGTCAAAAGAGACTCGCTGAGAGCGATAGTGATGATGATAGCAGCGATGCGGACCAAGTCGAAGAAATGAAGCGTCGGGCCAAGCGACGCAAAGAGATGCAGAAGAACAAGCTGGGACCCATGGGAGCTCATGGTGTAATGGGCTTTGAAGATATGGACTAAGGTCTTGCATCCTGTTACATGAACGATGTATTAACATATTTAGGAGACTAACGAGGAAGGGTAAAATTTCGGAAGGAGGATACTCTGTGATACCCTGAGATACTGGAACTAGCTATGACGATTCCATTCTAGCGAAAAAAAAATAAGGCAGGTTAAAACAACACGAATTGGGCAACGACTTGGATGTTTGGGTGTAGATGATTAGTAGTACCTATGTCTAGTTTCACTTTACTACCGGAGGGGCGCTTAACCTGATGTAAAAATTCAAGATCAAGTTCTTGGGGAATTTTTCCTTAGGTTACCTGTATGCATATTGTGAATGCCTGCATGACTAAAACTACCTCATCGTGGCAATTTCGACTTGATTTCGGCTGGTAGTATTTGAATGATCGTCGGAATACGTCAAAAGAGGGCCTCGCGGCCTCGTGGTATCGGCCATAGGGGACTTTAACTAGGTAGCCTGATTCTAATTTCCTAGCTGCTCCAATCGCACCCTAATTATTCTAGACACACGGTGTCTCGTAACTCGCTTTTGATGTTTGCAGCTGTCTTGATTCCCGAATCTGGGTGCGAATCGAAAGGGGCGAGAATCCTCCGTTCCTAATTCCCAGGGGACACCTGCTGTGGTTTTCCTCAATATGACCTGGTCGTTGGCAGATAGACTAGCGAGGTAAGCAGACTCTGGACAATGTCGGGGCATAATCGGTCGAACAGAGTCTGCTTACCAACAGTCATGTTGTTCGCCTGTCTGGCGCTTGTGGGTTATTCGCCCACGTGTTTAGGTTTCCTTGCAACCGTTGAGAGCGATCCTTTCGGGCCTTCTGCACTTCTAGCAAAGGCGGGGAGATTGCAGAGTATTAGTGAACCTCGAAAGGCGCCCTTGCAATCTCATGACTCTCAACTGTTATTCAAGACAAGCTCTCGTTAGAACAACATTGACACCGGTAAACTGGTTGTTTCGGGGGTGGTGATGTTAATGTAACGGGTAAGGAGATGTTGTGAAGCGGTGCGGGTCCATGTCGATAACAAAGCCGTGATGATATGACAATGGGAAAGTTGATGGTGTAGCGAGATGGGGGTTTGCTAGACACCTGGCAGGTGTATATAGCTCCAGAGTTTGGCGTCCTTGGATCGATGGCTTGACTCACTAGAATGAGCGATTGCTGCGGTGCCAATCGGAGCAGGTATCGTTCTAGAAAAGCTCATTGTTAGCTGCTCGTCATAGATAATGACGGCTGGCTTATTAAGGGGCTCCCGTCTTCCCCTGGCTCGCTCCTTAGTCGGGCTGGCACATGAGGGCATCGCCATCATCAACTCGTTCCCGCTGTAAGTCGTGGGGATACAAATGTGTGGAATGCCCTTGCGCAAGCCAATTATTCGAGCCACGGCAATAGCTGAGCCCCCTCCGACGCTGACGACGCAATCTCGGCCGTGGATCCTGGCGAAAGCCTCATCGTCCATGTCCTGGGTGGAGAAATGTTCAACAATTGAGGATTCGAGAAAGCGCAGGTCGAGATTGGGGATGTAGGCCTTAACTCTTGCTATGAGGTCTTCGCGAGAAGGGCTGCAGACGATGAGGGGTGCTGAGAGATGTAATCGGCCGAGCTCGGCCGGAAGTCGAGCGAGGACCCCGGGGCCAAAGACGATGCGTGGAGACGAAGACTTGGGGCTGCGGGTTGTTTTGCCTGGCAGCGAAGTTGAAGATATTGATCGGGCCTTAGACGGTTTGCTGTGGCGAGATGTCGGTTTGGTGCCTGGAGTGATGCTGCTGGATGGCAATGCAGTCATTTCGGGAATGTCGATAGGGAACAACGGCTTGATGGTGGGACCAGGACGTTTCATGATTGTTTGTCTTGTTCACGACTGAACCTGTTGATGTATGAACGGAGTTTGGGTCATGGTGAAGTGAGGTGTTCGATCCTCGGCATATGTAGTCTACGACTGAATCTCAAGGGTCAAAGGGCGGGCGGATCAGAGGCCAAGCTTGGAGGGGATTCAAAAGTGGGAAGAATTGCCACTTTGTGTCGATCTTTACCATTTAAACCAATACATAACGGTCGACTACAGGGTAAAAAATATTGTTCCTTGTCACTAACAATTGAAAAAGTGGCTTGCAAAAGGGTCGCAGCTTTATTTTTCTGAATGACGTAAAATTATATCATGTCGGTTGCGTGAGTGGTGGAGGAGGTTCTTCGGCCCGCCACATCTCCATTAAATCAGGGTCCAGCGGGAGCGGCGCTCTGGGATGACGGAGGACTGGCTCCGGGCAATTGTACTACCCGCACATCGATTGGTTCGGGCATTTTGTCTAAGTTCGAGGATCTTCATAAAAAAAATCAGGGTCTTGTGGCTTGGTTTGAACCACAATGACACAACGTTCGGAGAGTATGGCTGTGCTAGCTTGGATTGACTCTTGCTGTGGCGTGATTAATCTTGAGTTGGAGGATGGATGAGTAATCGGACTCAGATTAGCCAAGCTTCCATACCTGGTCACCCCCGGATCCTCATTGAGGGGATAGATAACCACAATCTTGACATTCGATCTCGGTTCGGATCAATATGCCCACAGTTTCTCTGAGAGTGGCGTATTAACACAAAAAAAAAAAAAACCATAACGACAGCAGGTAGTATCGTGCATCTTTAAAGATCAGATTTCGTTTTCCATTATTCATGGGGATGATTAACACTAGCCATATATGGTGTGTGTGACGGGCTGCCTTATTCGTTTGGGCGTTAAGTAGCTCTTATCGATTGCTGATTGCAACCTCCCTCCTTGGTCCGGGGGATAACAATCTGCTTTGAAATTCTCAAAAGCCCTGCAAATGAATATCCTTACAATCCTGGTTGTCGTGCGCCTGTAGGGATCCCCTTGTCCGTTCCCTTCATCCGTCCCCGCAGTTGGTTGCAATTAATTACTGTATACGATACTGGTGAAGCTAGAAATCTGCTATAGGACTATGTCCTTATCTCTCCCATCGATGCTTCTTTATCTCGGCCTTGATTTTTTCGTGGCGTTACCTAATGCCATAATCGATCGTACACAGTTCCTCCGGAGCTAATGTAAGTGCCCCGGCTAGATCCCAAAGGTAATACAGTAGCTGGGAGCAGGCATGTATGCAGTCCGCTTCTTCCGAGGTAGCGGTTCCATGTACGCTGTATTGCAACTGTAGATCTGGGGAAGTCGTGATGGAGGCAAGCTCCTACTCCTCTTACGACCGGAGATCTAAAAAATAGAGAGACACAGTGAAGAAGGAAGTTGTCTTCGTCAAAGCTGTAAATAATAATAGCCTTCACGTGAATTGCCTGCATCTTCTCAGTCCTGTTCTCCGTTGATGCCATTTTCCCTACCACTTCCCATCGATATCGCACAGTAACCAATGCCATCAACAGCATTCGATGTGTTGTCGGATCAGAGAAATTATCTTCGACCGCCTGCCGACTATCGGACCTCCTTTCTTCCCGCCGAACCCGTCTGGACCTGAGTGATTCCATCATGAGCCGTATCAAACAACGAGCGCGGAAATGAAATTTTGGGGCATCACCAAGATGGCCGACGGCGACCTTCAAATTTAAGCCAGCATCACGCCGTCATCCGACGACAGAAAAGGTCCTCATAGAGATGTCGTGACGGACGCGGCCGATGCCCGACGAGAGTACTGTACACCTGAGCGGCCTGGGTGTCTCACCTTGATCGCTGCGCTATCCGTAATCCTCGTCGTCCCCGAGAGCGAATCGAATGTGTACTATTGAGCGAAGGCCGCTAGCAGCAACGTGCACTAACATACATATCTTTCACGGCAACCTAGTTACTTGGGTCGAACACCTTGAAGATAAACAGACGCAACTTGGATGGCTGATGAACTATGGGGTCGGCGCCACCTTCTCCGCCCCATGTCCTGCTTCAGCATCTAGTCTGGTCTTAGGGTCTAGGCATCGTGCAACTCCAACCTTTTTTGGTCGGGATGGCGGGGCTCCTTGTTTGAAATGGCTGCATCTTCATGTGCAGCTCGTCCATCATTTAGAGCATTTATCTACGCTAGCGACTCTTCCGCATCGGGGGTGGCGATTTGCGATGATGGACGGCATCCTCCCCGAGCGACTCCCAAGCCTAGTTTCTCGAGTCGAGCAGAGTTGCATCGATCCAATTGGTGGCCAGCGAGGCGAGAAACAATGCAGCCGAGAAATCTTTCCCCCCACGCGCGCGCACCCTTGGCCAAGTCCCCTGCTTGACCCCAGCTTTGATAACGACCAGCTTGACTAGGGATCGGGCGCTACCAGAACACCAAAGCTTTCGTCCGGGAGCGCCCATGGTCCTGCAGGTGCTTGTCTATGCTGTGTGCATCCTTCTTGACCGGGTTGGCCCTCGCTGACCTAGTTTGCTTGAGCGACACCGTCGTTCGATGCCACTTTTAGCTTGATCCAAGGTCCCTCTATTGCGTCTTGGACCCGCAACGCCCACTTGCACCTTGCATTCTGGCCATTCACTTGTGCTCTTTGAGGCTGCAGTATCGCTGATAAGCTATCTTTTTGTACACTGGAACTAGACGATCGGCTCAGAACTATCAGCGAGGGCTGGCCGCCGGCGCCAGAACCACGCGACTCGGCCCCATCCGACATAAATCGTTGCTCTGAGGATCGTTGTAACGCTGGAGATCCAACTTATACATTAGCTGGTTCATGCCCGTTGTTTGAACTTTTAATTCAATTCAATATTCAATTAACTCACCTTTTCACACACCAAACTCGGAAACACGATAGTTTCACCCATCAGGGCAGTCAACGACTCTATCGCCACTCCACCCCTGTTGGACTGTCGATCTATCCGCTTTCCGCTTCCGACCTCAGTATAACATTTTCTCAGACCACTCTCAACTTCAGCACTAGCAAAAACCATGGATGAGGATCAGGGTCCTCAAACTATCGTGCCTGGTGAGGCACCACCCAAGACTTTTGGCCAGCGACTCAATGCCCTCAAGAAGGCCTTTACGACTCGTGAAGGTCTCATTGGCGACTACGACTATGGATTCCTCTTCCGTCCGAACCTGCCATTCATGAGGAAGTCGACTCAAGCAAGCCCGTTCTTTGGCGTTAATGAAAAGATGCCAGTTTTTCTAGCTATGCTTTTAGGATTTCAACACGCCCTCGCCATGTTGGCCGGTATCATCACACCTCCCATAATTCTCAGTTCCGCAGCCAACTTGGACGCGGCGCACCAACAGTATCTAGTTTCAACTGGGCTCATTGTTTCGGGTATCTTCTCGTCTGTTCAGATCACTCGCTTTAAGATTTGGGGCACTAAGTACGTATTTTGCTGAAGATTGATCAGATGAGACACCTTACTAACCTAACTCTAGGTATTACATTGGAACCGGCCTCCTTTCCGTCGTGGGCATTTCTTTTAGCACTATCCCAGTCGCCCAGGGAGCTCTCGCTCAGATGTACGCCAACGGCTACTGTCCTTCAAGCGCTGACGGCACTGCCCTCCCATGCCCCAAAGGCTACGGTGCTATCATTGGAACATCTGCAGTCTGCGCGCTCTTCGAAATCCTCATTTCCTTCGTCCCCGCTAAGATCCTGCTGCGAATTCTTCCTCCCATCGTGACTGGTCCTACCGTCATGCTTATTGGTGTTCATCTTATCGAGTCAGGTTTCCAGGACTGGATGGGGGGTAGTGGAAGTTGTCTTACGGCTACTTCGGGCCTCTTTGCACTGTGCCCTGATATCAATGCTCCCCATCCTCTGCCCTGGGGTTCCGCAGAGTTCTTCGGCCTCGGTTTCTCGGTGTTCATTACTATCATTCTTTGTGAGCGCTTCGGCTCACCCATCATGAAGTCCACCGCGGTTGTCATCGGTCTCCTGACGGGCTGCATCATTGCTGCTGCTTGCGGCTATTTCGAAAGCTCTGGCATCACCTCCGCTCCTGTCGCATCTTTCGCCTGGGTTCACACTTTCCCTCTCACCGTCTACGGCCCCCTGGTTCTCCCGTTGATGGCCGTCTATCTCATCGTAGCTACCGAAGCCATTGGTGATATTACGGCCACTTGCGATGTGTCGCGACTCGAAGTTAGCGGAGAGATGTACGAGTCTCGAATCCAGGGTGGTATCCTGTCCGACGCTCTTACTGGCTGCATTGGTGGTCTCATGACCATGACTCCCGCCAGTGTTTTCGCCCAGAATAACGGCATCATTGCCCTTACCCGCTGCGCCAACCGCAAGGCCGGTCTTGCTGCTGCCATGTTCCTTCTGATCATGGGCATCTTCGCCAAGTTTGCCGCCGCCCTCACCGCTATCCCATCACCGGTTCTTGGCGGAATGACAACTTTCCTGTTCACCTCCGTCGCCGTTTCCGGTTTGGCTATTATCACCAAGGGCGTTCCTTTCACCCGCCGCAACCGATTCATTCTGACTGCTGGTCTCGTGTTCGGTTACGGTGCTACCCTCGTTTCAAATTACTTTAGCAACATCTTCACGTACAAAGGAAACAACCACTCCCTGCAGGGGTTCTACAACGCCATTGTCCTCGTTATGGAGACTGGTTTTGCTATTACTGCTTTTATTTGCATGATTCTCAACTTGGTGCTGCCTGAGGAGTTGGAAGACGACATTGACGCCGCTCAATCAGAGACCAATGTTGTAATCCACGATACACAAAATCTTCCCGCCCCTGGATCCAGCAGAGATCAGAGCATTGAACACCAGAAGCAAGAGAAACAAGGTTAGAGCTGAATTGGTTGTTAAAAGTTGCAAGTTTAATGTTATCTTTCTTACGGTATGACGAATGGAGGCGTTGGAGGATAGGGGTACACACGAGAATTCATGATGACCATCGTACATATATACAATAATTCTGGCTTAACTCGGAGAGTCGAGTCAATCGAAGGCGATTGCGCGTCAACAAATAAGATACCCCTTAACGATTACACAAACAGCTTTTTGTATGCTCCTCGTGATCGTAGTCCCATCTAACCTTGCCTTGCCCAGCCTAGCCTATGTCGGCATCCCTTAACGCCTCCCTCCCAGCCTTAACAATGATCAAGTGCTGATTTCTAGTAAATACATTCCTGGTATCTTTCATGTCGCCCATCCTAGTTTATCCTTCTACTTAGTCCGTCATGATACCATTAACAACCTGCTTCTGCGCGCCATATCTCGTCTGATAATAGGCGTTCGACTGTCTCCGATATATCTCTTGTACTTTGCCCCAGAGACCACGATGACCCGCATTTAAACAATTGGTAAGCGAACCTTGGTTAGTATTCTTGCATTGACACTTCTGTGGTGTGCCGCAGAATCTTTCTCTCGCAACGGCGTCAGGAAACATGATGCTGACGCGGTTAAGCTTCTTGAAGTTGAAGGCATCGCTGGTTGACTGCGGATTGTTGAGGGCTAAGCGCGCAAGATTCCAATCTAGTCCCTGG
This sequence comes from Mariannaea elegans, assembly GCA_930272665.1. Classification (NCBI taxonomy): domain Eukaryota; kingdom Fungi; phylum Ascomycota; class Sordariomycetes; order Hypocreales; family Nectriaceae; genus Mariannaea; species Mariannaea elegans. Next base: position 117,771 of record CAKNEU010000030.1, read on the forward strand.
CTGGACGGGTCTGTGCTCTCAAAGCGTCTTGCTTCGAGGTGGGTGCTGCCTCTGCGCTTTTCAACGGCCGCGATATTGCAAGACATTCCATCTCGTCCTGATCTCCGACAGTCGCATCGGTCAGGATTGATAGCGGTCTCCTCGTCAATTTGGATTGTGACAAATGACGATTTGCCTTGCGAGTCTTGAGTGAAGAGCACGAGCAATGGCTTCGGTGGCCGACGATGCAAGAACCCGCTAATGTTTGACCCCTTGGAAATAGTTGTGCGCCCATCACTGCTTGACGAGTTGCTGGTGGTAGAGGCAGCACTGGTAGAAACTACGCTAGAAAAGCTCGACGTTCTCCTGTTGTTCCCGTTTTGCCCATTGGTGAATTGCGTACTACTTCGGCGTGGCGATGGCTGTCCCACGGGTCTCCGGGTTGGTGACTGCAGCGAGCTTCCCATAAAACCCCCTTGGAAATCCGGCGGGGGCGTACCTAGTGGGCTTGGTGAAGTCTGCCTTGGCCATGGAGTTTGATAAATACTCGGGCTTGGCGTTTGGCGTTGTGGGATAGGTGGTAGGTTGGGCTGATGTGGCGGGCTGCTTGAGAGACGATCTCCGGATCTTCTGAACGGGTTGCTGAGAACATCACGGCTAAACAAGGGCATTGGTGTGTTTTCAGACATGGCCATTGAACTTGTCCGAGTTGGGGATGTTATTTGCGCTGTGTCGGTCGCAGCGTCACTAGTGATGAGTGTGCCCTCGATTTCTTTCGGAACCCAGAGCTGAATGCTCGCTTGCTCGCAGATAGGTTCCTTTTGGCTGACGACGAAGCTGACGAGGGCATCGAATTGGTAATAGCCGTCATACGGCTTGAAGCCGGTAACAGCTTGCTGAAACTTGAGGATGTGGCTCATTTTCGTAAACGCCATCTTTGCAATTCTTTCGTCTCGCGTCAAAAGTATCTCTGGGATTTGCCGTCCACTGCTTGGCATAGCGTACAGAGGGTTAATGAGCACAGAGGTGATATCAAAGTCAATAACCTCAGCTATAATGAAAGTCAGTCCTGAACTTCAGACGTACATATCTAGGACATACTCTGTCTTCTTGGCCGACCCGAAGAAGTTTGTTCGATCCCTGAGATGATGACTCTGTATCTTCGACCATCCGACCCCATCCGTCGGAGCAACTTAACCTTCCGTTCAATGGTTGGCCCATAGCCTTGAAGTGGCCTAGGAGATCGTCAGTATAAATCATATGAGGATTGGTCAATCAAAGAAAATTTTACACACGTTTCTAGTAGCTGCATCATCATTTCTTCTTTAGTTACGACATCGACCAGAGGAATTGGCTCCCTGTCTGGCCATATCGAAAATAAATCTCCTCTCAACTGTGACGGAGCGAATCGCGGCTCAACAAGGTCTTGACGGAATCGCGTGCATTCCGACGACAGATTCTGCAGAAGGTTTAGCATCATTTACTTAGACAATCACTCTCAAGGGGACCATACATCTTCAAGTTGGTAGACAAATGAGGGCCAGTGTGATTCTTGCCCCAAGGTCTGGCTTTGGGTGAGAATTCGGATCTTTTGGAAGATCCAAATACACTTCAGCAGGTTGACATACTGATCCACGGGTGGTGTGCGCTCGGTGACTACCAAACCATGCCTAAAGTTGATAGTTCCCCGGTCAAAGTTCAAGACAAATGCATCAGACAGTTCTTCTAGCTGAAAGTCGGCGTCTGTAATGTACTCAGGTCGGTCGTTAAGCGCTGCAGTTCGAATTCTGTCGGCAATGTCGTTTGGGAGGTCGATGAGGTAACTTCTTCGTTGTCTCCTTTGATTAAGTTCCTGATCAAGGTTTGGAACGACCACACCCATCATCCGCCGCACATCGTTGTGAACAGCTGTGATCCTGTCGGCAAGGTCCAAATGCATGTTTTGTATGTCCTGTTGGACCCGGCATAATAGATCGCTAGGGGGCCGTGATTAGCTCCGAGCTTGGTACTGGAGAGGTTACTGAGCTTACATCTCGAACGGTTTTAACACTTGGACAACCTTAGAGTTGTGCAAGGCAATCCGTTGGCGTAGCTGGTCGGCTCTGGGCTGAACAAGCACGTTCCATTCGATATTGCGCAACGGATTACTGCCTATATTATATCGCATGTTTGCCGCGATCAACTCTTGGCATTCATCGAGCGTAGTGTGGTAGTCACCGATGATCTGGTACAGAGATACACTATCCCATCGTGCCTCGCCATCATAGACACCTCGCCCGCGAAGCTCGGCCGTGGCCCCGCCAACCACCTGGGTGAGAAGATTAAGGTTGTTCGCGAGGCCCCTAACATCGTTGAAAAATTCTCTGTATTGTGTCGCTACGACGAGGTCAATATTAGCAAGGAGACACGGAAGCTAGGAGATGATCTTCGGAGATCTGTAGGATTTGCAGGTGGACTGTGCTAGGTGCTTCGTGCAGGAAGCCTAACCACGGCGATTGCGCCTGGGGAGCCTCGCAAAGCCCACAAGTGGAAGGCGTTTGCGAGTAGGATTGGGTGGCGGGCACTCACTTGCGCTCAGATCTTCGGACCAGCCATAGCGATAAACATCCCAGGCTAACTTCGCAAAGTTGATAAGGTCTCCGGGCTGCACAATGCCCGCCATCAGGAACTGTTCCTGGGCAGAGGGGAATGAGGATGGGACAATGTGAGGGAAAGGTATTGATTAACGGAATCGGTGGGATTACAGAGAAGAGATGGACAGCCACATGCAGGGACACCCAGAGGATGGTCACTGTTCATAAGAAGTCCAATCCAGGCTCCAGGTAATGAATGGTCACACACTACGTAAAACCACTAGGACGGGTAAGGTTGATAAGGTGCGTCAGTAGGACGATGAAGGGGGGCACTGCCTTCTATTTGGTGAGAGAGGAAAGTGAGGCTGGCCAAGATTCTCGATTTGTTTTGTGTGGCAGAAGAGGTGTTCGGTGGGAGGCAATTTGGGGTGGGGGATAGGACGAGCTCAAGACATTGACTGTCGCTTGGAGAGAGTGATGAGTGACTTGCTGAAGCGGACATGTGCCGAGAGTCCCGTCGGGCGTATAGCCCAGACACAGTTTAGGTTAGATTAAGAGACAAGCGTGTCTGTGAGCGAACTGGGATGAGACATGTCAATCAGTCACAGTCGGGAAGAGAGCTGGATCCCGTAGATGAGACATTCTAGATAACCCTGCGTAGAAGGGGGTTCGCGTGCAGCATGGAAGAATAGATGGATGGATAGAAGCACGAATGATTGGGCGTTGACCACTAATTAAAGGCGGGCCATCGAGCGACATGGGTTCCAAACCAGGATAGCTGGGCGAGAGCGGTGTTGATGGCGTCAACGGATCAATGGAGAGAGCAGATTGAGGGATTTCATCCCGTTGGTCTCTTAAATTGGTGACTCGCTTGCTTTAGCAATTTATCAACCTTGTTGAAGGGGGAATTGGCTTATCGGATTGCAGGGTTTGATACTGGTTGGCGACTGTCGCCCAAGAGAAACCTCGCACGCGCTCAGAACGACCCGCTTCCCCGCGCTGCGCTTGTAAGATAGCGTCTCTGGTCGGTCATTCAGCTCTGGCTTGGCTTCTATCATTTGTTGGAGGCTGTGCCAATGCAGGGGGGTGGACAGCCCCGATGTTGTCCAGCTGGTAGAACGCTTGCCTATGTTGCTTTTGGCAATGTGAGGCGAGCAAGGCAGACAAGACTAGCCTGCGTCTGCCTTGAGAAGGCCTATGAGCCCAGATCGGTTACAGTCAGGCTCACAACGAGTCTCGCAACCTAACAGCTGTCACATTCTCCCTTTGGCGTCCCGCCAAGACCGTCTGGGACATGGCTCGTCGCCCGGCTCTGGTGCATGTTGGTGATTTGGGTGAGGCTTGGGTCGGTCGAAATGAGTTACTTAACGCTTCAGACCCCGAACCCTCCATATCTGTCTTGTTGCCCTGCCCTTTTTTCACTGCTTCTTGTCCTTGGAATCATTATCGAATTATTCTCCCACGTCATTTCCCGGCCACAGCCGGTGAGCAAACTGGAAAATGGACGACTTCCCTCCCGACGTGAACAGGTTCCACAGTGTTCCTCCTCCAGCTGCTGCTGACGACAACGCGTCTCTGAGTAGCGGAGGCGACATCCCTGAAGTGGAGAACCCAAATGAGATTGTGATGTTTGCTCCCGAGGAGAGGTTTCGCCTTGGGTATTTCGACGTCATGTGCTTGGTGATAAACCGCATGATAGGTGAGTCAACGTGACAGAGCAGTTGATGAGGAGGACGTGTGAGAGATGAAGGATGTTGAGGCTTCCCCGTCAGCCATTGTCGATTCCTGCCAACCATCGCCCTGTTTTCCTTTCTGATGCGCGAGATGGAGCAGAATTGGAGTGGAATGAATCGTGGTTGAAGTTGAATTTGCCTTTGACGAAGCAACGGCAGATCGCCGAAGTGGGGTTGCTTTCTTAAGTTTCTAGGAAGGAACCTCATCCCAGGCCATCAGCCAGCTTACGGACACACCAGCATGGATTGTTTCTATTAGCCAAATATTCTCCGCATCCATCTCAACTTCATGTGAATCTCACATCATCCTCAGCTGAGCTTCATTTTGATGCTTATGAAATGGAGTCGAAGCGGGTTGTCGTTTATTGACGGCTTCACTTGCACCCTCACTCAGCAATTCTAGACGAATCACAAATCGTGCAAATGGCTAACACCGCTTGTTAGGAACTGGTATCTTCAACTCACCCCAACGCATCATGCAAGGGACGCATTCAACTGGAGCCTCTCTTCTCCTTTGGCTCGCTGGAAGCATCTACTGCCTGGCAGGTGTTCACGTCTACATTGAGTACGGCCTCAACGCCCCTCGATACATTTTTCGAGGCGTCGAGCAGAGCGTTCCTCGGAGTGGCGGTGACCTGAATTACCTGCAATACGTCTACCGCAAGCCCGGCTACCGTAATGACACGGTTCTTCTCAGCACATGTCTCTTCGGTGTTGCCTTCATATGCCTGGGCAACATGGCTGGAAACTCCATTAATTTCGCCATGCGCATCATGGGGGCCGCCGGAAATGACAACCCAAAGAATGGGACCGTCAGAGGTATCGCTTTGGCTGTCGCGGTAGTGACTTGCTTCATTCACACCGTCTCTCGTCGCGGTGGCATCTTCCTGAACAATGCTTTGGCCATTGTCAAGATCATGATCTTGCTCCTTATCATTGTTACTGCTATCATTGTCGGCGCTGGCGGCTTTGATACACCCAATGTAATTGGCGAAAATACCAAACCCTCCAAGGCATTCGACGGTGCACTGTCAGATGCCAACGGCTATGCACAATCGTTTTTGGCCATCATTTTCGCCTTCTCGGGATTTGAACAGCCCAACTATGTTATGGGCGAAATCAGTAACCCTCGGCGGAAACATCCCATTTCTATGATTGTCGGCGTGTCGACCGTGATCGTGCTTTACATGGCTGTGAATATCTCATACGTAAGTCCTTGTCTTCTTGGATAGCGCATCGGAGCTAACTTGATTGTAGATGGTAGTTGTTCCCTATGTGCAGTACATGAATGATGATAGAACCACTGCCCAAGTCTTCTTTGAATTGACATTCGGGAAGATTTCCAATACCAATCAAGGCAAACGCATCTTCGATGCCTTCCTTGCCATTGCGAGTCTAGGTAACATCATCGTGATGACCTACACCGCAGCCCGTGTTAAGCAGGAGATCGCCAAAGAGGGTATTATCCCTTGTGCTAAATTCTTTGCACAGGATCGAGATATGTCCCTCGGTCGCCTTCTAAAATGGTTTCAGAGGAAGGGGTGGTTCACCTCTCTTCTCCGCATGCGCTGGCTTTCTCCGGATGAGCACTCAGAGAGGACCCCTGTCGGCGCCTTTGTCCTGCATCTCGTGTTCGTTGTCATCCTTCTCTTCTCCACCTGGGGAATGGAACCAGATGACGCGTACACGCTGCTTACTAGGCTGAGTGCATACACTATCAACGCTTTCTTTGGTGTGTTGCTTGGACTTGGTATTTTGATCTTGCGCTTCCGAGGTCCCCCTCCTTCAGTACAGGTCGACGACGTTCCTGTCCAGTCTCCCGCCCCGACCACTTGGAGGGAGATAACGGGGCGGCACATCAGCCCTTTTCTAAGCGTTCTGGCGGCCGTCGTCTATATTGCTGGCGGTCTCTGGCCCATTGTGACTAGCTGGATTGCGCCAACGGGTGATATTAAGAAATCTGACAAAAAGACGAACCAGGGCATCGCCTGGTACCTTGTACCCGCAATTTCCTGGTCCGTCATTGCTGCCGGCTTCATATGGTTCCTCGGATTCGTCGCCGTCGCGTGGTGGACCTACCACAACTACCGTAGGGTATTCAACGTCGAGAAGAGACCTCATTTCGAGGCTGCCGACCCCGACGACCAGGCCGGGGAGACAGGAGGTCACAGTAGCGGTGGCCTCGTGCTCGTTCACGAAACCGTATATCACAGCTGGACTGGCGGAGATTTCCGGCAGAGAAAGACCGGCCAACCAGTGCTTAACAACGCGATGGACGAGACCCCCGGGAATCATGCAATGAATGATTTCACGGGGTCGGGCTTTGATGCATTCTTAAGGCAGAAGGAGGCGCATCAACTTCAACAGCAACAATTTGATAGAGGGTATGGGTCAGGATTCAGATCATAGGAGTTATCGCGGTTGGCATTAGTGATTATTTTGATACCACGGGATAGTGTGCGAATGAATGGGTCATGATTAGATATAAAATAAATAACAATTAATAAGTTCATTGATGATGATTGATAGCTTCCTGTCACCAAAGTGAAATGTTCTGCTAGTTTGGAGAAAACCAAGGAGCAGGAAAATGAAGAGTCTTTCCCGGTACAACTCTGTTGTTATCAAACATACTACATTACGACAGGTATTGATGATGAACGGGCTCCAGATTTATATCACGACAAAAACGTCGGATCGACAAATTGTAAAAGAGACATAAAAGCCCCGAAACGATTTCATCTCGCCTGATAGCTACATGAATCCCATGGCCATCCATGGAATAACCTTCGCCCTCCCTTTAAACCCAACCAAATAGAATAACTATTAACATGAAACGAAAGCAGGAAATAAAGAGACAAGAGTAGGGTTGAAGAAAAGATGGAAAAGACAAAAAAAACACAGCAAATAGTTTTGACGCCGCGCTGATTCTCCAACTCGCCTTTTTAGCGTTGTGACATCTCCCTTCCGTAAAACCAATATTCCTTGTTCTACCTAGATACAATAAATTCCCAATCCATTTCTCCTTCGGTCCGTCCGGTCTCCTGACTTGGATTTTGTTTTCTCACTTCGCAAAAGGGAATCGCCAACACCACCAAATTGAATAGAGTATCAAAAAGTAATTATTCCCAGCTCCTTCCCCCCTCTTAACTCTCGTATCATGTCCTTGCATTAAGAATAATTTTCCACCTCGTGGTTAGGTATAGATAAATCGAGCTTAGCGTAGGTCTCTGGCTTTACGGGCCAGGACACGAACGTTGTCAACAAAGCCTTCGATGAGTTCCTGGTATTTATGAGGAGCACCGTTAATGGCTTTGCGGCCTTGGTCGATGGTGATGGCAGATGCCAGCTCGACTTCCAATTCGTGTTCCTTTTCTATCCTTTGGGTGCCCTGCGAAAGTTAGCATATTTGGGTTTGAAATAGGTGCATAGGCGGACGTACTCCTGGGCCGTTGGACGGGTGCGTGACTTGTGTAAGGTCGATCTGATAGTGACCATGCGTGTAACTCAGTCTGTCCTTATTTCGATCTTGTTGTCGCTCATGACTTGTCGATGCCTGCTCGAGTTCCTCCACAGGACCGTCCCAGTCCATCTCCAGGTTAATGCTGATACGACAGTCCATGGGACACGTGGGCATGTGTATATGAATATCTGCTACACGTGCCTTGATGATCTTGTTCAGAATCTCGCGCGTCTTTTGGTCATATGTTACCCGTGCGCGAACGTTCTTGCCCCGTGTTCCAAGACGTGAACGCACACAGCCGGGGATACGACCTTGAAGTTCTGGAGGAAGGTCAAAGAAACGGTCAATTTCGCGCCGGTGCTTATATTGGACCTGGACGCGACCTGACCCATTAGGTGCTCGAGGATCTGTCTGAATGACCATTTGGTTAAGAAAGTCGTTGAAGTACTTGTGTTGTGCCTATAGGGCGTTAGTTGCGAGGATTACGAAGGAAGTGGGTTAGCTAGGTCATACCTCAGTCATGCTGCTCTTAAAGGCAATCCGACCTCCGTCGTGAATAATGCATTCAGAATCAATATACCTGTCCACTCGGTGGTTGGTATCCTTATCAATAATCGTACCCAGCTTCGCCTCTATCTCGAACTGAATTCCCCTACTGAGAATCTCCTGCATGTCCTCATTGTTGATGACATTCACGAAAAGGAAATCCGCAATTGTCTTTGTAACTTCTTCATACGGTTTCACACCAGTGATACTGGCCTCCCATGGGCCGAGAATGTCTGAAGGGGTTGGCTCAGTTGGGGACGGCTGGCTTTGGCTGGGTTGATGAGATCTTGTTGCCTCTGGCGAGGCATTCCGGCTTTGTCGAGCACTCCCATCTTGCTTGCCATTGACATGGGTATGAACCCTCTTCTGCAGCACAAAATTGGCGTTGCTGGGCAATTTGCCCATGGCCTTGGCGCTTCTGGCCCAGATGGGGGGCTCCGTCCGGCGAAGTCGCTTCTTCTTTAGCATGCCGGGAGAGCTGGAAGGCTGCGAGCTGCGAGACTGACGAGGGATGTGGTCACCGTTGATCTCGCCTGGAGGCGGGCGAGTTTCTCTTCGTTCAAGTTCCCTGGGGCTCAAATCGCGATCTTCGAGTTTTCGCTTGGCTGGAGTAGCGCCTCGGTCAGAGTGATTAACCATGGCCTGAATAGTGGGTCCGGCCCTGGTCTCTGCTTCGCCAACCGGGGTAAAATGTTCGGGGTTGCTCTGGAGAGAGGAGACGCGGGTCTTAGGGCTAACAGAAGCGCTTGGGCCTCGTTCACTGCGAGAATGGGTTCGTTGATGAGCCTCAAGAGCTGCCACGGCGGACTCGTAACTGCTTGAAATACGTTTGGTGGGTGGTGGCGGTGGACGTGGTGAGCCCTGTACTTGTGCTTGTGCTTGTGGTTGTGCTTGCACGACTGGAGCACTGGGGGTGGATGAAAGTCTTTGCTGATAGGGACTTGAGGGTTGTCTTGAACCGGCAGACATGGGCGGTCCAATAGGTGTGGGTGGTTGAGAGCCTGGACGACCATATTCACTTGGCGGAGGACGCGCCGCGGCTACTGGGCTCCCCTGAGCATAAGGAGGACCAAACTGGTGCTGGCTTTGCGCAGAGGTGGGAGTAGGAGTAGATTGGATCGACTGGGAGCGTTGGTGGCCGTATGCCTGAGTAGTAGCTATAGAACCAATAGGTGGTGTCTGCGGGACGGGATGCTGCCCAGGTTGCATATATGGACCCTGTTGTTGTCCTTGGCCGGGGCCTGGAGCACCTTGAGAGAAGCTTTCGCGGCGTTGAGGAGGGTATTGTGCTGGAGGATACTGATGTCGCTGCACGGGACTATGGATCTCCGGGGCAGCTTGCGTTGGGAACGGGTATCCGGCCGTCCCAGTGGCCGAGGAGGGAGTCGTCGCGGATCGGTACGGCGAAGGAGCGGGGCCGCTGGGAGATCGCACATCGTGAAACGAGCCGGAGGGTTGGAGAGGTGGTGGTGCGGGACGGCTGGGGGGATACGGCCCAGGAGTCTGGTAAGGGGACTGCGGAGGGTATGCGGTCGGCGTAGGAGGCTGTTGATGCTGGAGCTGAGGATGAGGAGCATGCGGTGGAGGTTGCTGCTGAAGCTGTGGGTGCTGCGAGTGAGTACGAACTGCATACTCTTGAGGTGGCTTTCCCGGTGATGGCTGTGGTGGTGGTCGACCGAAGTCGCGATATCGGTATTGGACGGGGCTTTGAACAGGGTGATGAGGTTGGCGGTGATGCAGCTGCTCTTGGGGTCGCGGCGGCGGCGGCTGCTGCTTTGGTGTCGGGGGCGCTTTGACCGGAGCACGATCGCCGCTGTCGTTAAGAACAGATCGAAGGTCCATGCTGTATGTCGCGGGTCGGTATCGTTGAGGGACGTGTTGGGGTGGGAGTCGAGATCGAAGTCGAGGGTTGCCAGGCCTGACGACAACGTGTATCGTGACGGCGTCGGGCCAATGTCAGGGGCAATGGCACGCCTTACATCAGATCGCAGACGCGACAGGAGCACAGAAAGAAAAGACGAGAGGTTGATATATAGCAATATGATTTAGGTTAATCAGGAAAAGAAGTTGTTGTCGGCGTCGCGCGAAGATGGACATGCGTCGCAAGCGGACATGGATGAGTCTAGGGGACCTTACGCCGCCATGGCGAGGCTGCGATAGTTGTCGGAGTCGATTGACGCTGTCTGGCTGAGAAAACGACGGTTCGCGACGGGGACTGATGGAGCAGATGGGGGCACGCGCTTGACACTTGTCGTTAGATGGCCATACTCTGGTTGGGGGTTTTTCCGGCAGCGTTGGTGTTGAGTCTTGTCGTTTGCAAGGAACAAAGAAACGAAGACGAGGCGGAGCCAACCAACAACTAGGACAGGGATGTGTGTCGCAATAGACGCAAGAGGACGTTTGGGGGGGGGACAGCTCTAAATTTTTTTCCTATGAATTTTTTTGCTCAGGGCTCAAAGGTACTTTTGGTGATGGGCATGGCAGTATGGGGCGCTGAGGTACCAATTATGAAACCAGGCCCAACTGAGAACGGTTAGGCATCATATCCTAGGTTCGTTCCAGGGGCGCATCCTGGCCAGATGCTCGCACTTTGAGCGCTGTAGGAGATTATTCTCAGTGCATGAAATGCACTGTATGTATGGGAGCACCAACCCTGTCGCATTTTAGGGCCTTGGAAGTTCACAATGCCGAACTTTCTACGGATAGGTGGCGGATGATTTGAGCTCCCTTTTATCTCAGCCTTGCCAGCTCCCTTCACACCCTTGCAACGGGTTTCTCAATTCAAACTCTTTCGTCCACGTCACTCCAGAATGTCCATCTCGACGTCATGGTTCGTGAAAAGCCTATATATACCGCACTTGTGTGCAATTTTCATCCTGCCGCATTTATTTTCCTGTGTGCGGTGTGCGTCTGTCCTGTTGTGTAGTCCCATGTATGTCTCGCGTTGTACAGGAGAGGAGCATGTTGCGGTCAACTGTGGCCTATGTCTCTTGTGAACTGGTCCATCTCTGGCATGGCTGTACAGTACCGGCACTTAATAGTCCATGTGCCACGTACGCAACTCGGCTGGGCTGCACCAAAATGCACTCCACCACCAATAAGTAAGCCGGGCTACGGTAGCTTCCCTGTTCCGCCTGTAGCGCGGAGAAATGTGTGTTCTCGCTGGTCCATACTATGAATCGGGTGACTACCATGTTTGAGTACTACCTCAGTCCTATTTCCGTCTGACTTACTCCCCTGTGTTCCAGTCCGATATCGAGAACGGTCGAGAGCTGCAAACACCAGGCGCGAACTAGATTAATCCACCTACAAACAGATACATGGAGCTCGAGGTAGAGCTACCACCTCCTTCAAGTATGACATGGATCTGTCGCTCAAGAAGTGCCGGGTTTTTTTTTCATTGTGTGATACCATGAGACCCCTTGACGTCTGGCTATTTCCAAACCCTCGGTGGCTCGCAACAAGTTTCTACCCCAGATTGCATTCGTGTTGCTCAGTAGATGTATGTACTATGTACCAGTTAACCATGCGAAGCTGAGCTTCGGGTTGTACTGTATCTGTATCGTGGTGTGTAGTGTGGGTTTTTCGCCTTCTCCTCATTGGGCAACTATGGTAGGTTCTCAGGCGTGGGAAAGATCACGTGTGGGCGATTACTGTAGCTACCTTGGTAGTTGCCATGTTAGCTAAAAACCTTAGGCAGACGCCGTCTACGTCGTCATTTCACTGTTCCAATTGCGGCGCAAAAACAAGCTGAGTCAGCTGAATTAAGTGGCCCTTGTCTCGCCGTACCTACCGTGCCCTGGGAAGGCCCCCCCCTGGTCCAAGCGTCGTCTGCAAGGCAGAGCTGTGCCTGACGTGGACCATCTCGAGGTTTCCTTCTCGAGCAACATTCGCCTCAACTTCATCACTTTTCTTACCATTCTTCCTATTCTTCCACCCCGTATCACCCCAGACTCCCATTTCGAACCCAAGAGGCCCTTCATATGCCCTTGGGTCTGTTTGGAAATCGTCCTTTTGCGTCCGACCGCCCTCTTGTGCCTCTCGAATCACCTCTCGTGCTCCTCCAGAACTCGCTTGCCCGCCCATTCGATCCATCACATAACCTCAAGATGCCCGGTCTCGTGTCAGCGACCGGCGTCCTCGCCTTCCTTAACGACCCTGAGCCCGAACTCAAGATCTTCGCTCTACAGACCCTTAACGACGATATTGACACTGTTTGGACTGAGGTCGCTGCTGCTTTAATTCAGATGTGCGTTTCAGATCCGTCCCGTCGCCGACTCTGCTCGTAAGCTAACATCACGTCACAGCGAGGCACTCTATGAGGATGAATCATTCCCCGAGCGGCAACTCGCCGCTCTCGTTCTCGCCAAAGTCTACTACCACCTCCAGGCCTACAATGACAGCATGGTTTTCGCCCTTGCTGCCGGAGATCTCTTCAAGCTTGACGCGCCCGGTGAATTTGAAGAGACAATCATCTCCAAGTGCATCGACCAGTACATCGCCGTCACTGCCGCTAAGAAGTCGGCTCCTCGACTCAAGACAACCGATCTCCCCGAGCTAGCTACTACCTTTGCCTCTGGGTCCGATGCCGTCATGTCCCCAACGACGCCTTTCTCGCAAACGACTCTCCCCCCAAAATCGCTCCTTTCACGCGATTCCATCGACAACACCATGCTTGAGGCCACTTTCCAGCCTGCTTTTAAGCAAGGTCGCTCCGGCTCGATCGCGGAGCTCCCAGATCAGGCTACCGGCTCATTGCAAAGAGTCATTGATCGTTTGTTTGAGAGCTGCCTCAGAGAGGGCCGATACCGACAGGTTGTCGGAATCGCCGTGGAAGCCAAGAGCCTTGAAGTCCTCCGACGAGTGATTAAGCGTGCTAGTGAAGATGAGAAGAACTCCAAGTCTAAGGCTCAAGACGCCTCACCCGGTCCTACTGAAGACTTAATGGAGTACACTCTGAGTATCTGCATGGACATTGTCCAAGAGCGAAGCTTCCGTACAGAGATCTTGAGGTTAATTCTTGATCTTCTGAACGAGATCCCTAACCCTGACTACTTCGCCATTGCTAAATGCGTGGTCTACCTCAACTCAGACGAGGAGGCCTCACACATGCTTCAAACCCTGGTCGACAACGGAGACCATTCTTCTATTGCCAACGCTTACCAGATTGCTTTTGACCTGTATGACAATGGTACGCAAGAGTTCCTAGGCAAGGTTCTGGCTTCACTACCGTCCGGCGAGCCTCCCAAGAAGGAACCAGAGTCGGAAGACAAGGACAAGGAGGGCGAGTCTGAACCGCTTATCGAGAACCAGCAGGAGACACCTGAAAATGAGCTTCCTGAGGAGGTTGCCAAGGCCTACCGCAACATTCGATCTATTCTCGACGGCAGCAAGACGATTCGATTGAACCTCGAATTCCTCTACCGAAACAACCGAACCGATTTGAGCATCCTGAACAAGGTGCGCGATAGCCTCGAGGGTCGCAGCTCTATCTTCCATACTGCCGTCACCTTCTGCAACGCCTTCATGAATCAAGGCACCACGAACGACAAGTTTTTCCGTGACAATCTCGACTGGCTGGGCAAGGCCGTTAACTGGTCTAAGTTTACCGCCACAGCTGCCCTGGGTGTTATCCACCGTGGCAACCTGTCGCAATCCCGGAAGCTGCTTGAGCCCTACCTCCCCAGGCAGGGCGGTCTAAGTGGCGGCTCCATTTTCAGTCAGGGTGGTGCTCTGTATGCTTACGGTCTTATCCACGCCAACCACGGTGCCGAAGCTCTTGAGTACCTCAAGACTCAATTTAGCCAAGCTGAGGAGGAGGTTGTCCAGCACGGCGGCGCCCTGGGTCTTGGTATTGCTGGCATGGCCACTGGTGACTGGGAGATCTTCGAGAAGCTCCGTGAAATCCTTTTCCAAGATTCTGCCCTTAATGGCGAGGCTGTTGGTCTCTCTATGGGTCTCATCATGTTGGGTACTGGTAATGTCAAGGCGCTTGAGGATATGATTACCTATGCCCACGAGACGACCCACGAGAAGATTGTCCGTGGTCTAGCCATTGGTATGGCTCTCATCATGTTCGGCCGCCAGGAGGGTGCCGACGTTCTGGTTGAGGGCCTCCTCAACGACCCGGATCCCACTCTGCGATATGGTGGTATCATGACTGTTGCTCTTGCCTACTGCGGCACTGGTAGCAACAAGGCAATTCGCAAACTTCTACACATTGCTGTTAGCGATGTGAACGATGATGTGCGCCGAATCGCTGTCATGAGTCTCGGTTTCATCCTCTTCCGCAAGCCCGGAAGCGTCCCCCGCATGGTAGAGCTTCTTTCTGAATCGTACAACCCCCATGTTCGATACGGCTCTGCCATGGCGTTGGGTATCTCTTGTGCCGGTACTGGACTGGATGAGGCCATTGACCTTCTTGAACCCATGATGAAGGACCCTGTTGACTTTGTGCGCCAGGGTGCTCTCATCTCTCTTGCCATGATTATGGTCCAGCAGAATGAGATCGTGAATCCCAAGGTTTCGTCCATCCGCAAGACGCTCAAGAAGGTGGTTGGTGATCGCCACGAGGATGCGATGACTAAGTTTGGTGCTGCTTTAGCCCTCGGTATCATTGATGCTGGTGGCCGTAACTGCACCATCGGTCTCCAGACACAAACAGGAAACCTCAACATGGCTGGTATTGTTGGTATGGCCGTGTTCACCCAGTACTGGTACTGGTTCCCCTTCACCCACTTCCTGTCGCTGAGCTTCTCTCCTACTTCTATTATTGGTCTGGACCACAACCTGGATATGCCTGACTTTAAGTTTCACTGCGCGACCCGCCCTAGTCTCTTCGAGTATCCTCCTGAGCAGGAGGTCAAGGCCGAAGAGGGTCCCGCCCTGATTGCCACCGCTATTCTTTCGACGACTGCTCAGGCCAAGCGAAGGGCGCAGAAGAAAGAGCGCGCTCAACGACGTGAGAGCATGGATATCGACCCGACTCCCGCCAAGGCCAGTGATAAGATGGACGTTGACGAGGAGAAGAAGGACGAGGATGCCAAGGAAAAGAAGGAGGGAGACGAGAAGGAACGTGCGTCCTCT
Source organism: Mariannaea elegans (assembly GCA_930272665.1). Classification (NCBI taxonomy): domain Eukaryota; kingdom Fungi; phylum Ascomycota; class Sordariomycetes; order Hypocreales; family Nectriaceae; genus Mariannaea; species Mariannaea elegans. The sequence continues at coordinate 133,148 of CAKNEU010000030.1, forward strand.
CCCGAAACGAAGAAGAAGCCCGAGAAGGAGAAGATTGGATACGACATTGAGAACATGACGCGTGTTCTTCCCGGCCAGCTTAGGTATATCAGCTTTCCTGCTGGCCGGTACAAGCCCGTGAAGAAGGTGAGTCTCTTCGTTCATTTTGATGGTTGACATGAATACTGACCTGTACAAAGCCTACCGGAGGTCCTCTTCTTCTCCACGATACCCAGCCTGAGGAGCCTAAAACTCTGCTCGAGGAGAAGCTTAAGAAGGTTACGACGGAACGTGCCCCGGTCGCTGGCCAGACCACCGGCCGAAGCGGTCGATCGGCGCCAACTAACAGGGCGCTGATTGAGGGCCTCGTGGCTGATCCCTCGCGAGCTGGCTCTAACAGTGCCATGATGCAACAGTTGCTTCGAAGCCAGGGTCGATCGCCATTCAGCTTGGTCGACCCCCAGACTCCCGGCAACGGAGGCTCCGGCTCAGGGGCTGCCGCTGCCGCAGGTGTGCTCACTGCTGTTGACGAGGATGGAGAGGGTGATGAGGAGGCCAAGGTTCCCAAGGAGTTCGAGTACTTCTCTGATGGTCTCGACGATGATGATGACGAGGATGAGGAGTAAAGGGCATTGCGCTGTACGGTGCGAATGTTGACATGTACAACTAGACCAGTTTGACTACAAGGATACAGGGAGCTGGTGGTAGGATTGGTATTGTTAATTTACTACGTCTCGGTGGGATGTACACAAGGACCAAGAAAGATGGGGAGACTCTTAATTACCACCGGACGCCGCGGTTGCGGATATTGGTGCTGATTCTCTTTTTTTCTTCTTTAATCACTCAGGCTTCCATTAATTATGGAGTGATGTGATGCGTGATGGTTTCGTATTGGGACGGGTTGGCAATAAGGGCCATACCTCGCTCCAGCTAATACAATGACCTTAATAAACGACGGCAGCTAATTATGCAGCTCCCTTTTTAAATGTCCATTTCTTCCCCAGAACGCCGTAGCCACAAAAACAACAGGCTCAGTGTCATCAAATATTTTCCCACCCCTCATAAGGGTCATCCGGACCCTCGAAACCCTCCGCCCCAGTGCTTGGACAACTAGAGTAGACGTTCAGCCGATGCCACGCAGTCGCCAAGTTCCCTCGCACATTCCACGTCGCCGCATGGCTCTCAGGCTGGGTATTATACGACTCGTCGGTCGCTTTCACGATAAACGTCGCGATTCGCTGATTGTTCGGAGTACCTTCTGCTGCTTTGTCGGTGGTCGATGCCTTTGTAAGAGAGAAGGCCTCCATGGGGATAACGCCGTCGTATGTCCAGCGGCGCCAGGACCAGGATCCGTGGCCGAGACAGGGCGATGTAGAACCGTCTTTGGTGATGACACAGTCGGGTAGGATTTTGGCTTGAGACCAAGATTTACCACCATCGACAGAGACGTCGACGCGGACAATGGCTCTGCCGCCGCCAGAATAGGCGTATCCAGTGAGTGAAGCTTGTTGTGCAAGCTGTCTCTTTCCCGGTGTCTTATTGTCCCCATCTGAAATCAAATTCTTCCATTCCCCCAACTTACATGCCGTAATAGCGCTCTGGACAGGCATTTCTTGTATCGCAGGTGCAGTCTCCCAGTCCACATGTGTCTGATTAGGTCCAAAGCACTTGTAGTCTCGTCGCTGCCACTGACTCCAGCTCTCTTCATCGCTAAGGGTAATGCGGCTCAGCCACTTGACTGATCGGGCGGCTACATGGCCAGGCACGACGGCGCGGAGAGGAAACCCGTGGTCGCGCGGCAGAGGCTGTCCGTTCATGCCGTACGCGAGTAATACGTCGCCTTGGGGGTCGACGGCTTTCTTGATAGGGATGCTGGCGCCGTAGGCTTCCAGGCCAGAGAATTGGACGTGCTTTGCCTCGCTGGTGCCGGCTATCCCAGAGTTTACATCGAAACCTGCATCGGACAATACATCAGACAGCAGAACACCTTCCCAGCAGGCATTCGAAATGGCGCCAACATTCCAAGGCAGCCCGTTTGCTTTGCGGCCTGACCCTTCACTCATGTGCCTCCGACGATTACCTGAGCACTGCAACACGGCGGTGACTTTCCGAGCAGGGAACCGAGTTTTCAGGTCATGGAGCGTGTATACCTTTTCAGAGCCGTCGGGGAGTTCAATGGTGAGGGTGTGTTTGCCTGGGTCTTCGGTGATGCTAGGAACCCACATGTGATTGCGAACGTAGAAGAGGTCGTTAGGCGTCAGAAAATCCGTGGTCATAGCATCTGCGGGCGTTTCTGCGTTACGGGGTTTGGAGGTCATGGTAATCAAAGCGGGATGGCGCTCTGGGTCGTCTGCAAAGGGATCTTCAATCTCTTCTCGAGCCGGTCTGCCATCAACGAGGTCGGCGGCGTCCACGAAGCCGATGAAATATTGTTTCAGAATGTCGTAGACGTAGTCATTTTTGTGAATGGCAAAGATATCCCAATACGGCTCCACAGAGCCGCCAGCAGCTCTGAGGATGACATCGCCACCAGGATGGCCCTCGATCCAATCGGTGATGTCGTAGACCTTGTCACCGTGGATAACCCATGGACGACCGGATTTGCCATGATGTTTGCGTACGTCTGAGAGACGGAAACGAGGAAGATTGGGATCACGGGTATCTAATTCATGGTCGATCAAGTGTTGGTCGGGTGCATCGCATTTCGTTGGAGCAGTGTGATATAAACTGACGGCAAGGACGAGAGACGCAGCTCCGGCAATAAGCGCAATGTGGTGAACACTAGGATATCTGGGGGAGAAGGTGGCTTTTTTTGATGGAAATCTTTTGATGGGCGTGGAATTGAAGAAGCGGCATTGGGCTATTGACGGAGCTTGTGATGGGATCAGGGAACGTGGTTGCGATAATCGACTGATTATGCGACGTGCTGAAGGGCTAAAGGCGGACATGGTCGATGAGTGTTCGTCGAAGTAGGAAGGGTGGTGAATTGCTTATAAGTGCCAACAAGCATCAGCCGGAATCTTGGCTGGAAACCGAAGTTCCAAGGGAAACGGCATTCGGGGACCGTCTTGACGGAGAGAGAGACGTTGGCCGTCGTCAGCGACGCTGAAAAGGCTCCCTCCCCCCTGATGTCGGATGATGTTGAAGGGTCGACGCGTGTCATTCAAGAGAGATTGATAAACGGGGAAATTTTCGGAGTTTGAAGGAAACAGGACGGGACATGTTCAAGGTCATTTCTTATATAGAGGTAGCTTATTGGACCATGTCATACAGAAAAGAAACCAGTAATATCATGAATTTAGCGGTGAGACGGCAAATGAGTGGCACACGGCACGTGAACACGGGTAAATCTCACAATAAGGAGGGATGTCTTGGGCTTTGTCTCGGGAGAATGGACGTAATAGTACCGTACTCTGTACTCTGTAGAGAGCATCGTGACCGAGGGTTGCCGCAGAAAGCCATCACCAACTTGGGTAATTTAATTAGTTACTTATTAGTCTCTGCCAAAGTACGGATACGTCACTTGACATCTATTATCCTTGCCTAGCTACCAGTAAGAGAAGCGCACCCCACCCAATCGCCGAACCATTCCATCGGCGATTGAAGCTGTCTTAGGTACGGTTTACGTATCAAGTATTAATGATATGCCAATTTTAGGTCATGGGTTCACCGCTGTTGCAACCCTCAGTCCAAACAGAAAAAAAGTCTGGGGTAAAATTGGGTCTATGAGTGGCAAAGAGGAAACCGGATAAGTTATACCTAAATTACATAGCTACTGTACATCTGTAGTTACAAATGAATTGACATGGAAAACACCTAGAAAATAAATCAAGTTTGAATTCGCCTTGAAATTTCATCCATAGCTGCTTTCATCACCTTGACAACTCCCCCCCTGGATACCTTTCATACCACGACCCCCCTCCATACATCTCTGTCAATCGCCGATGCATGCACACACAACGCCCGCTTTGACAGATAAGCGACCATCATCTCTGACACGCCAAGAGCCCCTTGCAAGACTCAGCAATGCGGCCAGTGCATCTCTGCGAACAAGCAAACCGGAACTTTGTTTGAAAATGTCATCTCCGAATCCCGAACTTCACCAGTTAGCTAGACGAATCAACTGCAACCCAAATCGGCACATCGGCTGCTCACCATGCATTGCAATCAACATCCGAGAAACTACTTCCAAGATCCCACAATCTCACCCCAGACCCCGATATGACCCTTGGCTGATCTAGATAATACCGCTCTGCTCTCCTCTTCCGAGCGATCGGCCGGTCAAAAGCGGGCCTCGGTACCAGTATCCGTCTGCCAAGCCCGGTCCTTCGGCGGCCTTCGTTCTTCATGCGTTCATCCGATTCCTGGGGTCCAATATCATGTCGCGGCATACGTCTTATGTTTTTTGTAGTGGTCTACTTTGCAGCGTATACTATAGTTTGTGCTCCTTTATAGTCAGATGCCCAAATTCCGCCAATCTCTTCAATGATTATGAGATTCTCTCTCATGGGATTCCTTGGAGCACTCTTCCTTCTCGCTCCCCTTCTCGTTCTCCTCCTCTACTTCTCTCTCTCTCTCTTTCTCTCGCTCTCCCTCTTCTTCCTGCTCTCCCTCCTTCTCCTTCTCGTCATCCATGACGACAATACCTTCTACTTTGGTCGTGCGTTCATTTTCTCCATCACTTTCCACTAGCTTAGGTGTTTCCATCCCCTTTGCCGCCACAGTAGTGACAATGTCCTTTCCTTTACCTTTCTCCGTCACAGTGGTCAGGACTCCTTTTTCTCCCTCCGTAACATCGATGACAGTAGCCAGAATCCCCTTTCCTTCCTCTGTACCAGTGGTCAAGCCAGACTTCGCCGCCAACCGCCCAATAATTGGCCCGGAGTCAAATTTCCTATTGAGCGTGACCTCGGGATCCTTGTTCTTCTTGCGCCGCTTGTTCTCTTCGCTGCGAAACAAGTCGGTGAACCAGATCCAGACAAAATTAATAGCCTCCAGCACGAGTTTGAACAGGACTACCGGGATCTTGATGGCGAGATTACCAAGATTGCGTAGGGATTCTTGGAGTTCGCCCGTGCGGTGTTTGCGAACCATGTCAATGCCGATGATGAGGAAAAAGGCAAGGAAACAAATTGAGAACAGGACCGAGACGGTAATTTTGACGGATGTACGGCCGGGAATTGCAAAGGGTGAGCCATCTGTGACCGCGGCCTTGGCAGACGTGGTTGGTTCGGACATGGTAGCAAAACTCCACGTACCAGGTGTAATAAGGTGTCTTCTTATAATTACCTCAGTTCAAAGGAGCTTCAAATATCCCAGGTGCTGTTGTTGGCGTACTGAGTATTGTAAGTTGCGGGGAAACTGAGCGAGCAGGTCTACAACTCTAAACAAGTCGAACATGTCTGGTGAAACATCAGAACAGGAAAAGGGAGGACATCGACAGTAATTTTATACGCCTGTGAAACTTTCACAGCGAGTAACTTCGTAGGAAACTCTGCCCGCCCGACTTTACGAAAAGAAGAGCAGATCACTTGGTTTACCTCGTAGACGTGTCCAACTTAGAGCCTATCCCACAGGCAGCTCGCAAGGCTCATGGAAACCTACGAACTTCTGCTCAGAGCGAACTCTTTTAATTGGGATGTAATGCCGAATATCAATGAAAAGTATATTTGTGGAAGAAATGGGGGATGGCTGCTCAGCCCAACAGTCAATGGGGGCAACGGGTATCAGACCCTCTACCGTCGAGACCATGACCGTTGACAAGACCAGATGATAGTGCTTGCAGGTTATGTAGAACCCGGGTGAAAGAAAACCGCTCAACGCTCAACGCTCATGTCTCCGCTATCCAAATTCTTTGAAATACCAACAACATGTAGCTTTTGTCAAAGTCAAAAGCAACTTTCAGTCGCTTTAACATCTTCTTCCGCAAAAATGCCCCAATTCTATCAAGGCCGAAGGAAACTGTCAATATCCACTCGCTGATAATAATTAACGTGTCCGAAAGAAAGCCAATACTGAGCCAATCGATCATGACTGATGAGCAGCAACTGACCATCGACGTAATTGTCTGTGTCGCAGGGTTTCATATTAGTTGAAACCTACATCAACGAGACATGCGTGCTTGAACTTACCTCTATAAAACCCCATTCCGGCGATGTGGCCTTGGCTTTTGACAATTCTAACTCCTGTGAAAGGTGGATCGGTGGCATGCTCGATGTAGCCGTCTCTACCCAGGTCTTCCACGATTAAAGTTCGCTCACCACGGGGCACATTAGGGTCACCCGTTAGTTTGATGCCCTCCATTCGGCCTTGGTAAGTCTGTGCCTCTGCTCTTCTTGCCTCCCATTCTGAATCTGTCTCTGTCTGTCGACGCTCGATGCCAAGCTCAGCGTCACTGGCGGACTTATCGTCGTCGGGTTGATGAATCAGGATAAACTCGCAGCCGTGGTCATTGTAATCGCCAACCCAGATACCGCGCCAGGGCTTCAGGGCTGTCGGTGTATAGAGTGCCGGATCCAATGTTGCGAAGGAAATAACCCCTTCGCCAAGATGAGCCCTATATGTAGCACCATTCACAGTAGCAGAATAGTTGTCGACAAACATCGTCGTCATTGCTTGCGGAAGTGGAACAACTTCGACAGCGGGAGAAAGAGTAACGCGGGGGATCTGACGAGCTCCAGCCATCTGCATCCATTGACGGATAAAGAATGTTTGGTCAGACACCTCGGAGCGACGGAGTGGCCGAACTGAAGCATCCTTGGAGACATGTTGAGATGCCGGGACGGCCGGGGGTGGCCATACACCACCATAAGGATACTCTAACCTTGAGTACATTGAGGCCAAATCAGGATCCATCGGGTGGGCAAAAATGAAATTGCTAAACATGTATTCCAAGCGGTCATCAAGTTGCATCGGTATCTCATCGGCGAAGCGATTAGCCCCAGGTCGCTGAGAAAAGCGCTCGGCAATGCCCCCATCGTCTTCAAGTTGTCGAACGCGGAACTGCAGCATGGGTCTGTCGAGGTGCAAAGACAAATGAGGTTCGAAATTAGAAACTGGGATGTCCATGCCATGCGCGGTCCAGCTCTGCACCGCTGATGGGCCTCTCCAAGCTACCAGCCGGTAACCCTCGATACATCCTCGACGATGATCAAAACGTACAACAAGGAGTTTTCCTGTCATGTCGCGATCACAGAACCAAACCTTGTGCTTAGGGAGGAACCAGAGTCCATCATGAGCAGCGTAGAGCTCGCGGAAACTTGCACATGGCCCAGGGTTAGTGAGGGCAACGCCAGGAACATTTTTCTGAACAAAGGACCTCCATATCTCATCAGCCATGGCGTGTGTCCGGAGTAGATGACAAGTAGCAGAGATGATTGCAAGATCGTACGGAGAAAGTCGTCTGAGGATGGTGTCTATTAGCTCTGCAGGAAGAGCGAGGAGTGGACAAGTATCCGAAGTTGGGTCAGATGGTGAGAACGTTGATGAAGCCGGTAAGGCCGCCATAGTTGGTGAAGGTTCTTCCATTCTGTTTACAGGACAAAAAAGTTACAGGAGTGGGAAGAGCAACTATAAGCAATGCTGGGATAAGTTGTTCCTCTTTCGTTGAGCTTCAGGGTAAGTCGGTACGGGAGCGGAGAAGCAGCCGAATGGTGCTCATCGCTCTGTTTTCCCGAGGGAGGGGGCTGGGGGGTTAGAGGATATTTCAGAATGCGCCAGCTGATCAGATATATGCAAGATGATACATCGAGCGAACGAGACTGAGACTTGAGGGTGCTAGTTGACGTTGGATGACGAGGTTGAATTAGATATTGAGCACGGAGATGGACCTTAGTCATCAGCGGCGGCTATTCGCTACAGCGGGGTTACTGGCCTCAGCAGCCATCTGTTACTAGCCATGGAGTGGAAAGTTATGGAATCTGTGAATAAATAAATGAAGCATTAATGAATTCACACACGTAATGATCTATATTCATCTGTCTATTATGTCATTCTATTCAAAATGAAGACAAATGCTATAGATCTTCCATTGGGAGGGTGCTAATTCAGCCGTTGAGGAATCCCAAGCTGACTAACCCCAACTCATGCGTCAACTAGGCCCATCAAATGTGTGAGTATGGTCCTATTCTTAGCGCTTCATTATATATCAATATCCTTCGTGAGGTAATGCTAACCTTTGAGGTCCTGCAGCAATATGCCTCCTGAGAATTTTAGACGCATGCGTATAGTATGTCTCCATGCGGAAGAAATGAAATAGATATGACCTGCAGAGTCCTACACCGTCGCAATTATGACGTTTAATGACGGAGGTATGCATTTAACCGCACCCAAACCCCGTGGTTATTACTGTAACAGAGGTCAAATCCCGAAGCCATCACGACAAAAGGAAGATACGTACCTCAGACTGGTGCCATCATCGTCTTGAGCCTAAATTTGCCCCTTTGCATGCCATCGGATCATACTGCCGTTTCGTTCTTCACCCCTTCGATTTTTGTTCAACCAAGCACTTGTGTGAATTATTCACTTTTGATTCTGTGTCCATAATTATTTTGGTGTTTATGTTTCTCTCGTCACTCGTCCCGTCACCTCGTTGAGTGTATCGTCAATTGTGTGAATAGCCTCATTCAAATACCTCCCAGGGACCCTTGTCGTTCGCGGCATCTCAGTTATCAAAGCCACCCTGACCTTGCCATAGCTTGGTGTTACTACCTCGACACTGATAGCCTCCCCTCACCGTCGTTCCTAGCACGGAAAAGACAACCTACCTCCCATACCCACGCTATCTAGTCGCCATCCCCCAAGCGCTGTAACTATAACTGCACTGCAAGACCATTACAAGATGTCGAGACTATTACCGCTCATTTCGGAGATTCTCCCCATGATCATGCCCGCCGCTACCCGCATCACCAAAGCCAAGCAGCTCGAGCCCTCTCACCCCACTGTTGAAGGTCCTGTCATACAACGGGATGCTGTGGTCAATAAGTGCGATAACATGTGCGCATCAGGTAAGCGCGTAACTGACATAGTTTACGATAACTAGGAGCTTTGTCTTCATAGGATTATTTGTAGTGCTAACAATGTCTAAGTCCTCACTATCCGGCCACATTCCGTCTCAACAATTCGTCATAATAGCGAGCAAGGTAGCACTCTCCTCGTACTTATATCTGATTGGACTAAAGATTGACTAACACCTATCAAGATGCCATTATTTATACTATCACAGGCAACGGAATCCTAGTCGTTAATGGGGGCCTCGGCATGGAACTCAAGAACCATGACCTAGCCCCTGGAGATTTTGCTTTTGTCCCCGCTTGGACGGAGCATCAGTTCCAGAACGAGACAGACCAAGACGTCGTTTGGCTAGTTATGCAGGGTGGCCGCCATCCTATCGGCGCTGATTTGGCTGATTGGGGTGGTGACATGGTCACGATACGCGACTAGGAATATTCGGTTGGGGATGCTCGGTTGGGGATGGATATACTCGCCTTGGAGAGCATCTATTCTGCTCCGCCGTAAGGCGACTATCGTGATAAAGGACTTTCTATATCGCAGTTTAATCTAATCAAGCGGAGTATTGAATCCGAGGCGGCAGGATCGTCAAAGAGCTGCGCGTGGTCTAGTTTTGGAAACATAACCACCTCTAATTTCTCATGGCCATCACCATTCAACTCTTGGATATTTCCACCATAATCCCCGGTGAGATATTCTGATACCATGGCGGTGTCGACGATTAAATCTCGCCCAGAAAGACTTACGACGACTTTTCTCTCTATTCTCCGCCCTTCATTCTCACATCCCAATAGATCATCCTTCCATAGGATGTTCTCCCTCCAGAAGAAATGACGCCCAAGACACAGTGCTACCCCAGGGTCGGTGCTCGCATAGTACCACAACATCCATTCGTTGGCCATTCTGGGCGATCGCCGTGTAAAATTGTAGGCGACATGAGGGAGCTGCAGCGTGATAGTGACTGGGTCGATCAATGCAACAAAAGCGATACGATGCTGCAGGCATGGAGAGTGGAGCATATGTGTTGTTAAGACGGAGCCATATGAGTGTGAGACCACGGCGAAATCTTGCCAACAATGGCTATCGAGAATGGTGGATATTTGTTCAAGAAACTCGGCTTTGGTAGGAATAGGAGCGAGTAATCGGAATGAGATGGGTAATGTTTCGATGGCGATGACTCCGACACTGCCTTGCTCATCCTTGTTCATCTTGGCTAGATTCGCGATGAAGCGCACGTATGTCCAAAGCCCGATGCCGATGCCATGGAAAAAGACGACGGGCAATTTATCTGGAGCTGAATGAGGCCGATACCAGTAACTCAGTTGAGGCGACGGGGAATAACGCCCCTTCACTAATTCTTGGAGACGCGGCGGGAAGATTTGAATTGCGTTGGCCCAGCTCCTACGGTAATATTGGAAGCCATGCCATCGAAAGGCTAGATGAGTGAGCTGATCGAGAAAGAAGATGATTATGTACCATGCGAGGCTTCGATAGGTGGACTTGACTTCGTCAAAAGTCAAGCGCAGGCTCTCAGCATTTCCACGGCCGTCTTTCAGCGGACTTGACATCTTTTGGTTGAGAATATCCATGTACTCGCCAAGTTCTCGAGTAATGTCGTCTTCATCCTCGTATGTGCTGTCAATCCCACGTTCGAAGAAGCCCCAGAGGAGGAATTCTTTCACGTTTTCGCGGCGAATTTCATCGAGAGGAGCACCTAGGAACCAGCCCTGTAGGTACAACTCGGCATTTTGAATTTTCGCCATGCATTTGTGAAACAATGCCCGCCGCTGAGCTGGCGATAGGGGTGTTGGGTGCTGAGCATCTCGTTTGAGCGTGGCAACAAACGGGCGGTAGATGAACCAGAAGAAGAGAGCCTCGGCTAAAAGTATAGCACTGAAAATGCGCGTGACCAGGAAAGAAAGCGCGGGAGCCCCATAGATGAGAAACACGAAGATGAGCGTGGTGGCATAAATAAGAGGAGTGTATTGGAAAAGATAGATGGACATGCGGATAAATATCCATTCTGGCAATGACGTGCCAATCATCGTAGCTCTTGTTCGAAGGACCGGATGGACCGGATGCTATCTATCGAGTCGAAGTGTCTTAATATTGGTAGGAAATTCATGGAGTTTTATAGAACGAAATGGCGAAACGCTGATGATGATGTTGGGCATAGGAGCTATGTAGGTTGACAGCTGAACCATTTGGGGAACTTTTGTTGGGGGAATTATTAGGCGGAAGCAAAGAACAGTCGACCCAGTAGCCTGAGGCCACACACCACAAATTGACAAGAGGGCCATTAATAAGAATAGAAAATCTTGACCGTACTGATACTGAATTATAACTCAAATTGATAATAGTAATATTAATTGAGTGTATATTTAGGTACTAATAATAGATATTAGGCTTCACTCCTTGACTCTGAAACGTGGTAGTGACGTAAGTGTAGTCGTGGTCTGTACACTGCAAGCGAACGAACCATACAATACAACAATTACATGAAGATGGAATTTGGCGATAGAAGGAGTAGTTGCATTAAAGTAATAATATTTCGATGATAAGACCTACTAAATATCCATCTCACAAAAAATTGCGCGACGTCTTTGTTCGTGTATGAACATGAATTCTCAAGACATTAGATTTGCATATTACGGGCAGTAGTAGCAAAAAGCAGCGGCTAGACAGCCATAAAAGAGAAAATAATTAATAAATAACAAAAGAGCCCCCCACCCCGAAAACAAACGAGTAGCCAAATCATCAGCTTGATGATGATGATCCATCGCTTCATTCACTTGTCCTCCCTTCAAAATTTCGCAATATCCTCCTTTTGGAACCATTGGCAATCTCTCATCCAGGCATTCAACAACGAGTGCCCATACAACTCGACGGTCTCTCGTCCGCCCATCATCACAGTCGTTCCCAATTTCGAAGAATCTTAGCGATGACAAAATGTCCCTCTTCCATGGCGAGCTCTGCAGCCTGCTGGCATCACGTTTCAATAGTCTCGTCATCTCAATCATTTTCCAACACGAAATGGACAATATCAAGACGACCGTGCTCTGCAGTACCTTCAAGAGCCGTCCGTCCGTGCTCTCGTGCACCTGCAGCGTTGATGTTTGCCCCTTTCTCAACAGGTAATTCGGCAATCGCGAAATGCCCCTTGATGGCTGCCCACTGAAGAGCTGTAGCACCCGCATCACTTGCTGGCAACCATTGACATCTACCCTTGCTGGATCAAGTCTTGAACTAGAGCGAGATTTCTAATCTCTGCTGCTGCTTGAAGAGCCGTCCTCCCCGGGATGAGACGGCACTGGCGTTCACATCCGCACCAGCCTCAAGTAAAAGATTCACTATACCAGGTCTTCGGAGTCTGATTGCCTCCGAAAGTGGGCTAGCACAATGGTGGGGGGCATTTACGAGAGCCCCAGCATCTATCAATATTCTCACCAAGGTTTCTGTATCATGCCTCTTCAAAGCGATACTAATAGGAAAGTCGCCTAGAGCATTGGCGTTCACATCAGCTCCAGCATCAATTAGGGCCCGTATACAAGGTTCTGAGGCTCTCGATAAGAGAGCCCAACGAAGCGGATGCGTGAGATTGGGATCGGCTCCATGGCAAAGAAGGACTTGCAGGATGTCGAAGTCATTATGTTGAATGGCGCAATGTATTGGTAGACACGAGCGAGAATCATTGGTAAGAGCACCTAATTCTACAAGGTTAAGAACCAGGCCAATGTTCCTCTTTAAAACACGCCATTCCAAGTGGCGTTATGGATATGGGCTGTGATGTGGTCTTAACCCACGACGGCGTATTGACATGAGCTCCCCCGCCAATAGAATGCCTACCATATGTGCTGAGTTACTCTTTTTGCGCTCACAAGAGGGGTTGGATCTCCAAGATGATTAAGACCACCGCATGCGAGTAGCTTGTTGAAGAGATCAAGATCTCTCTGCTCTACCGCACTTGTAAGAAGAGGTTGCCCCCCAGCCACATCTAAGTAGATGTCTGCACCCGCATCAAGTAGCTTTGGACCACTTGTCGATGTATATTCTCAACTGCACATCTCAAAGCCGTCCGGCAATTTAGAGGAACAGGGATGTTAACATTCTCTCCTAGCTGTAAGCATAGACCTATAAGCGTCAGGTTCCCTGAGGAGGCTGCCGTCTGAAGGAGTGTCGCGCCGTCAATTCTAGCGGCCTCGGCCTCGCTGTTTGCCCCTCTGAGAGACAAATTCAAAAAGAGCTTAATATTGCCGACCTCTGCAACCATTTGTAGAGCATTTCGACCATATTCAGAGTTTGGAGGGGCATTGTCATCAGCGCCGGATTCCAGCAAGAGATTGACAAGCTCTGAATTCTCAGTCTTTGTTGCTAGCTGCAGCACGGTGCCCCCTCTTTTAATGAGGCTCGAAGTGCTCACATCCGCTCCATGAGAGAGCAGGAGCTTCGCTATCTTGTAATCAGAATTTGCGCATGCAGCGTGGAGTGCTGTCCTGCCTGAAGGTAGGTCTCTATCAGGATGGGCGCCTTCCTTCAAAAGAAACTTGACAATCTCGAAATCACGGCCCCAGACCGCTTGATACAATGCTGTTCCAAAAAGACAGATTTGAACCTTTTCTTCTAGGAGTTTAAGAGTGCGGTAAATATAGTTGATGGCATCGCACAGCTCTTCCCTGCTTTCATTTGCGAGACCCCAAGGCACTGGAAGGGCATTGATATCTGAATCTGCCTTCAACAAGTATTGAACGATCCCAATATAGTCGCGACTGGCTGAAATCTGCATCGGAGTCAAAAATATTATATCGGATTCGCACAAGCCATTTTCCGGATATCTTTCGACATCGATATGATGAAATCTTCGCTTCCGGATGGAAAGCTAAGGTCGGCCTTGGTGCTGACTAACAATTTGACCACGTCCAAATTCCCATACGCAGTCGCTAACTGGAGCACTGAGCCGGAACCAGAGATGACATTCACCTTTGCGCCCACTTCCAGTAATACCTGAACTAAATCAGGATTTTCTGTCATGCAACAGTATGGAGCGGGATAGAAAAAGTGTCGGGAAATTGCTCTGACAATGCGTCCCCATTCACATCAGCTCCTGCATTAAGTAGAATCTTTGTAAGAGATACCGCCGCATCTTTGCAGGGGTGATTCATGTGAAAGGGTTGATTTTTCATTTAGATTAGCTCCATGATCAACCAGGAGCTTCACGGTATATCATTCTTTTTTCGAACAGCTCTGTGAAGGACCTGTTCTCTGTAAGAGGCCAGTTCTCTATTGTAATAGGCACTATTAGGGTCGGCACCATTTTCAATCAAGATTTGAACTAGTGTGGCAGGATTCCCAGAGTTACCCGAACTTACTGTTAATCGTCAGGAACTGAGTAATACAGAAGGGAAAAAGAAGCATATACGTACAAAGCTCCTCCAATGATTCTTGGAATCGGAACCAAGGCAAAATGTTAAATGTGATCTCTGCCTTGCATAGAGAGTGATGGGATGGGGGTTCGGATAATGATGGCTTCCGTAGAAGGCTTTGGTGATTGAGCGCTCCATAAATACACGGGGTACCTTCCCAATTCCTTTTCAGCTTCTTGTTTGGTATCGTGATGCTATGTATGGAGATCTCTGAGTCCTTTCCATCAAGCTTCCTTTTTTGGACGTCCACGGCGGCCTTTTCCCACATCCTTGGTGGCATTCTTTCGCATCCCCCGGCCATCTAGCTTGCGCACATACTGTGGATTTGTAGCGTAAAACCTGTAAGCATCTGACATACTTTTGACAAGCTGATCTAGGGTCAGACCTTCTTCTAGGTACAGGGAGCGTATATGCTCCTTGTGCCTAATCCACTCGGCGTATGAGATTTTTGAGGCACGAGCCCGGATCTTTGTCTCTCAGCGGGAAGATGGTCAGGAAGTGAGGTGTGAGGGTGATGAGGTGCAATTTGGCAGAATTCTTGATGAATACACAAGAAAGAACTTGGTGAGTGTCACTAGAATAATTAGATGAAGTGTGGTTATGAAGGCGGTTCCAATAACAACGGATAGCGATCCGAACGAGGCGTGGTGCGAAGGTGAACGTAATGAGTTGGGATTTAAGCGAGAAGGAACAAAAAGGGACTGGGAAAGGGGAGAAGGAAAAAAAAAAAAGGAAAAAATAGTGTAACAGAGTTATCCTTGTGGTGTGTATGTGGTGGGAGGAATAAGGTATAGAAATTTGTTCTTGGTGACCAAGCTGTGATGTGATGCCTTGAAGGTAGCCTCTCGATGCTGACACGGGTGGGGCTGCTGGCTTTATAGCTACGTAACACCGTTTCCCTTCACCATTTACAAGATGGGGGATTTAGGAGATCATACTTTGCAAGTTCAGCCTCAAGCTGGGCCTTAATGCGACCTGCAGCTCCAGCCTTCAGTCGATTGGCTTGGCTAAAATTCGCATTCTGACGCGGTCAATGGTTATTGGTGCTGGCTAGAATTCTCGTTCTAGTTAACAAGACTATGATTGGCTATGACCAAAATTCTTATTCTGATTAACCAAGACTATGATTGGATGCGACCAGAATTCTCAATCGAAGCTGTTCAATCGCTATTGTCACGTTCCCACAATTCGCATTCAGCGTGGGTTTGACTTAGGCGAGCCAGCCAGCCCTTTTTGCAACTGCCGTATTAACTCAATAGATTCGTTAGGGCCGGTGGATCCGGGCTAGGCTGGGGATAGGGTCGCATTTATGCTCGGCAGTGCAAGTACATCATCGACCCAATCAAAGCTCTTGCGTAGAAACACAGCCTCTGGGAATCCATCCCTACTTACAACTCTCTATATCGTTTCTACATTTCCTCACTATTTAAATCTTCAAATCTCGCCAACGACACCCACGTCTTTGGTTAGCAAGAATGAAGTTTCTTCCAGACTCGTCTTGATCCAACCCCCCCCCGGGACCTCTGTTTTCCTCATTATTCTCTTCATAATTATTAACATTGCCTACACCGGAGCAATCCACCTCCAAGTCTCATCGCCTCACACTATTCGTCATCTCATCGGCCTCCTGTTACTGGCTAGATACCAATTGTGCTAGTCTCCAACACCGGTGACCTTGTCATTGAATTTGACTTAAATACTTGTACGTTGCGGGCAAGTCGTCCACGAATCCGTCGACCGCATCTTCACCCATCGCTACGCGACATGGCCCTAAACTCAGATGCTATTATTGCTATTGTTGGGGTCGCGGTGAATCTCCCAGCGGTTATCCTTCTCTGTTGGAACATTTCAAAAAGATGTAGATCTAGGATGTCTACTGTTTCAGGTTAGATGCCACGCCTTTATATTCGTATCGTCTTCCCTCCCTTCCGCTTTATATATTTATTTTTTTCGTTCTTTTCTTCATGATTGTCCTCATTGTATTGAGAATAGCAACCAGACCCTGAAGAATTACAACCGTTACGAGACGCACGCGGTCTCAGCTCAGCCCCACCCGAGTCCCGAGCCCCACGAACCAACTTTGTACATGAGATTCGCATCACACTTCCTCCCAACTTTTAGTCGACAATAACACGGGGGTTAGGGAGATATGGGAGTTAAGGGGGACATGTCATGACCTTTGGCTAGGTTGATTGTCCCATTTATAGTGCGCAGGGTGAAGGCAAAGGGCATTACGATCACAGACGTAGATATGTACACTTCTCTATACAATTAACGTCGCGTCCCCGCAATTTTTCCGGCGCAAATGCTTACAATGCCATATGTACAGATTACTTGACTCCCAGCCGGCGTGCTCCTGAGCCGGTACCCAGAAGAGCAATGTGGCACCAGCTCTCAAGCCACGACAGCTGCCCACCTCTCAATATTTTGCTTCCACTCCCCAAGTAGCCTTTCGATTGTCGAAATTCCATTAAAATATTTCCGTCAACTTCTCATCCTACTATGTGTGCAGTCTATGACATTCTACTGATATGTACTCAAATCTTTGTCGGTATAATGCTCTATACCTAGTCAGCGAAGCATAGAGTCATCCAATGGAATCACTCAATAGATCAGAAAGGGGAGTGTATATGCTTCTTGAATGACGATTTATGGATAAATCGCCCACGTGGCAAATCTTTTTACGCATTCCTCGTGTTTTTGATGAGGTTTTGGAGCCGCTCGTTGTGATTTAGATGCAGGGAGCGGATGCATTCCCTGTGAAGTTCTCGCCAGCGGTAGTCTTACGGCCGAGGCTCCCTTTAGCATGGCACAAGCCGACACGGTGGGATTTGCGCAGCCCGGGTTGAGAAAATGATATGACAGAGGAATGTGAGAAAATAGTGACTAAAACAATAGAATTCGCTCAAAGAATGGAATGGGGAGAAAAATCAGGACTTAAAAGTCAGCATGTTTATCAGGGCGGAGGCTGCCCACCCAACAATCTACACCTATACTCACTGGATCGTCACTCACCCTTCCTTCCAAATTCTCCACATATGCTACCTTTTCTTTATTTGGGCTACAGCAGGGTGACCATTCTTCATGGATCTATGCTGACCTTCGAGGATGTATGGATTGAATGTCTGGGTGATCTCGGTTGCTATCGAATCTACCAGACCGACAATGATATCCAAATATAGACTAGCGTCAGTATAAAAGCGACCCCCACGACTCTATCACCACCTTGCAGCTCTTGCTCGGTCAAGAGCTCTTCAACAAATTTACCATTACATAAAGATGATGTGCGGGCATATAAATTCTGCTGTAAGCACTGGGATTTAGAATCGCTGATACTTTCGGCAAGAAGTGCGAGCAGCTGGCGAGAAGTCGTGGAAGATGACTACGTGTAGTCACCTCTGTGACGACTAACACTGGCATTACCCTCACTACATCCCTGCTTCTAAGCCTAAAAGCTTTCAGAGCTTGGGGGAAAAACCGATGCATTGTTATATTGGTGTACCTTGATTCATATACTCTTTTTTGGATGTGCCCTGGCGGGAAGATTGATAAAATTGCAGGGATCACGAATCAGTGAGCCGCGGCGGTCTTCCCCAACCAGCCGGCGATATAATTTTACGACCAGCGACCGTCAACAAAGTGCCTTGTGAAACATTAAAATGATAAGAGAGATATAAAAAACTATATGGGGATTAATATCAGCGCTGAAAAGTGTATACATCACCCCAAGAGCCCTCCCATAGCCAAGTTACTTCGCGACGGCGTAGAAGGGCACTTCTTGATATTGGGACTGATCTGGTAAATCGCTATAGTCCATGCGGTATCTTTACGTTAGCTTGTTGGATGATTCTAGGCAGATATTGATGAAATGTTATTCGAGGTAAAGAAAGAGCGCATGAGGGTAGGATAGGCCGGGAGGAGGATGGTTGAGGTCGGGCCAGGCCAACGCTGATAGGTCAGCGCCGGGGACGGTCAATCCCTGAGCCTCCTCCCACATAAAGCCTGGCTCCCCCTCCGTCCTCGTTTTCAAATTTCCTTCCCTCCTTTACTTACATTCCCACCTTTCATCAGGGTTCGTCCATAAAACATTCCAATACCTCAAGTCACTTGACTTACATCTCATCCCAACCACTAAGAGCCTATTCACCCCCAATATAAACACTTCCCTTCACCCACTTAGTCATATCACCGCCGCCGTCGCACCTTGTCGTTATATAACTATCAGTCTTACTACAGAGTATTCAACCTTTCTTTTCAATATTTCATTAACGCCTTTTCCATCATCATCATCATCATCATCGTCATCATCATCATTCATCATGCTGTGTGCCTCTTCAAATCCTACCCTTATGTCGTCAGTCCAGCCAGTCAATGCCCAAGGGCCAGCCTGGTATCGCCACGGCCGACGTACCACACGAAGCCTGTACCAAATGCAGAACGATATTGAGTCTAGGAATCTCAATTGTCGCTCTGCTGAGAATCCCCCAACACGCCAGAATCGACATGCCGTGTCAGCCAATCGGGCGACTGGCGATGATCGTGACCACAGGGCGTTGTCGCATGGGCGGCATTCATCTTGGGACCTGGACTCCCTGAACACTCAACCATCCCCCCATATTCATGCGAC
Source organism: Mariannaea elegans (assembly GCA_930272665.1). Taxonomy (NCBI): domain Eukaryota; kingdom Fungi; phylum Ascomycota; class Sordariomycetes; order Hypocreales; family Nectriaceae; genus Mariannaea; species Mariannaea elegans. The sequence goes on from CAKNEU010000030.1 coordinate 152,183, forward strand.
AACTTTGTATGATATGTGGCCCAATCCAAATGTTCGCTCAATATCTCGTCGTGACTTTCATTGGCCAGCGCGAGGCCTCCACACTGAGCCTCGTCAAGTCGAGGACGATCTTATCGATCCTAGTATGGTCATGATAGGATCCTGGTGCAACACAAATCAAACCCCCTCCCTCTTTGAACCGTCTTCTCTCATTGATTATACGGAAAAAGATTCTTGGTTGGGTGAATGGTGCCCACCTACTCCAAGGGAAGAAAGACTCCCCACGCCCGACCTGCAACCATTGTCCACGGACTTTGAGTTCTGCGCGTGTTGTCAAAACGAGGAAGATAGAATAAATGAATTTTGGTACATGAAATCGAAGGCTAAGATGGATGATCAAGGTATGCTGCGATTCCTATCCGTGTTGTTCACTGATGCTGACACAAGCTAGTAAATAGTGCGATGGAGCACATTGCTAGGGCAAGGCGTCAGGCTGGATTTGAGGCGTCGCATCAGTAGTCGTTGGATGATGCGAGATTATGAGAAACTATGTATATGAAAATTCCCGTGTTTATACTGGAGTCTGGAGTATTTTTTATCCGTTTATCTTACTTTTTCCCCCTTATGTCAGGGAATGCACCAATACCCCCTTCCCCAGTGCCAATCATATGTATGATGCAAGAGTTGCGCGACACCAATTTGCATATTGCTAGAAGATGGGTGCTTGACAGAGTGAACTATTTTGAAAGGGCCCATTTTTACACTAGCCACCACTGATAAGGCGTTGCATCGTGCAGTCTTCAGGCGGAGGCTTTGGTCTCTAGCAGTGTCAACCTCGCTCTTCCGAACGAGGGCATTAAGACGTCACTTGATGTAACATGCATTCACAGTGACGAAATAAATGTATAAACGATATTATTACAGTCGGCATTGCTTTCAACACTGGGTTTAGCCCTGCCTCAAAGCTGACACTGGTTTGTTCTTGATGTAACACGGATACCAACAGGCTAATTGAGAATAGCTCTATCCACATTTTATGTCGGGAATCGTTCGAACCATCGCTGAAACTCGCTGGTGAAAAAGTTTCCCAGCTCGAGGTCGTCTTCAAATCCGATCTCGGGACCTTCAAGTACCGGAAGGCCAGCGAATAACTCAGACTGGACATCAACGCTATGAGCTGAGGTGCTGGTAGATGATGGGTGTGCACGAGTGGCTAAATCCGAATCTGATTTACCCGACAATTCAAGGGGAGATAGGGAAGCTAAACACCAGTTAGTAGAGTACGTAGCGAACTAGAATGAAGAGATGTACCCCAATTATCCACAAGTCCCAGCAGTTGTTTGAGATAGTCGGTGCATCGACATATAATCGTGTTCTGCGTGCCGAGCTGAACGAGTGCTTGCACTGCCTTTGCCAGGTGTCTCCTTACTCGCTCGAAGTGATCCACTCGAACAGAGTCGGTGGCAGCGTCTTGGGTCGGTATTAGAAGGCTGCCAAAGAGAACCAATGAAGCATTGAAAACTGAAGGTGAATTGTCAGTCGAAACCGTCAGTCATGTCAAAAAAGGAAATGGAATCTCAACTGTAATACAAGGTGAACCACCAAGCTCCAAGAGAGTGTCGGCCAAGATTCGGGTTCGTGAGTACGGTGTGAATAATATTGATAATTTCTTCAGCGACCTTAACACACATAAAATTGAAGTTTGACTGGATTTGATTGATTGAGTGCTGCTTTTGTTGCGATTGACTCGTTCCGCCACCCAGTGAATCTGTTAGCATTGATCTGTAGAGGAGCAATTGCACGCTCAGGTAGCGCAATGAGAGAATCAGTCGAAAGCGCTCCAATATTCGATCATCCATTCCATTTTCTGGTGATAGATTGGTTGAAGTCCGCAGAGATAGGGGACTGGGAAGGTTGTTATGCCACTCATTCAATTCCTGTTCGAGATGGAAGATCTGTGTGATCATCCACGTCTCAGGGGGTGTCTCATCACAGCCCAGGTTGTGACCATATGAAGTGGCGATAATTTTCGAGAGAATCTTGTATAAGAGACTATAGGGGCATTAGCAGCGCTCATAATTAGATGGGTAGTAAGTATGGTCTTGCATTGTAGAATTGAAGAAGCTGATGCTAGCGTCACTATAGGTCGGTTCTGTTCCGTCATGTAACAAGATTGTTTTCGGAAGATCTAGTTTTATATACTCTTCGGGGATGGCACTCGGTCTGCCAAATGTCATGCTAAGGCTCCTGGGTGTGATGTGTCAGCACGAGATGTTGGATCGAATAACCGTGTTGTAATGTTCAACCGGGAATGTAATTGGGTCATCGTGAAGGCTCTCACCTATCCAACAATACACAGCCGAACCAAACTCTCTTCCTTATCTCTTGCTCAATGGGAGGGAATCTCCGCATGGCGTCTTTTGAATGAAGGCCAATTGATAAAGCTGCCTTGACGGCCATACCATGAATCGTCCATGTTTGGACTGACCTCTGTGTGCCTTGTAAGTATTGGCTCATAAGTAGCAGGTATTGTACTTTGAGACGGTTAGTTTAGAATTGAATTGACGTCGTGGTTGAAATTCCCTACCAGTTTCGAGAGTGGTGCCCCTCAACATTTGAGTGCTGCATAGTTCTCGCGCCCGACGGTAGTAAACATCTGATTGCTCGGGACGATATTCCGTGCCATCCTCCGCCCAGCCTGAAGGGCAAACGGCCATGGCAAGTATCATATTTAACAGACCCAGCCATGTGCGCCTAACATTAGTTCTGAAATTTTGCTGTCTTGCCCGCTCGTAAGTCTCCAAGAAGCTCGGCTCGTGAATAAAGGGAAAGAGGAGACCGGTATTGGAGAAGTAGGATCTGATTAATCTTTGGGTCTCATCATTGGGAGGGAGAATGTTTGTCTCAATTGCACTAGTAATCTCTCCGGAGTGATCTTCTCGAGACATGGACGAGATTGGTGGAGGGACGCTGAGCATGCTTGCTTGATACACGCCAGTATTTGAAGATGGTCGCGGAGACACAACTTGACTGGTGATGCCTTTCTTTGACATAGCACGGAAAATATGACGCATGAAAGCGATGTTTGATGATGGTCCTTAAGAAGTGAGTAACCTGATAGCGTCAGGTATTAGCGTATACATACCAAAGAAACCACAATCTTCTTCATCAACAAAAGAAATGGCCATGCCATCTGTCATGCTCTGACCCGTTGGTGGATCCTGGATACCATCAGGATGTACGACAACGGTAGTTGGAGCCGCAGGTACTTGAGCTGCACCTTGCGGTATGAGAGACTCAGTAGCGACTCCATTTCGGTTGTCGGAGGATTCTATGGCGGTAATACGGTCACCTTGTTGTTTGACAGTACTTTCTAGAATCCTGACCTTATCTTCCAAGTTGGCAAAGAGGCTTATAATATTCGTGATTAGCAAGTGTATTCCTCCCTTTCGCAGTAGGGATGTGGACATACTCTCTTGGCACTAAGAGATTAGCCGATGTATCGGGGAGTTCATATATGCACTCGAAGCCTAGCCGCTCACACGGCTCGCACTTTGGCCGCACACCATTACACTGCGATTTTCAAAGTCAGCGGGGTTCTATCGCAGAAAAGATGCAATATCGACCCACCCTCGATTTTCGAATCCGGCACGCGGAGCAAGCCAAACCAACTCGTCTTCGCTTGGGGGCTGGCGCCAGGTCTCGGCCCCCCACACTTCCGGCATCTGACGTTCGGTTTATGGTCGAAACATCGTCGTCATGGCCCATTATTTGGACCTCGGCTGCAGTCATACTGTAGGTAAGTGGTCTGATGCCCCGCTGAGATGCCCAAGTTCAGATGAGCCACAAGTAAATGGGAGCATTGTGAAATCCGGGGAAACATTGGCTTTGCGAGCCGGGTCTTATACCTCACGACCTAATGCGGGGAATCAGGAATGCATCCGCAATTACCGGAGCCATGATGCTCATATGGGGTATAGTGTGACGAATAGTCTCTAATGCCGTATTGAAAATATGCCGCAACCAATAGTAATCGTTTTATTATTGCTACCTTTTGTATTAAGGCATGGTTGCATGGTTGCATTACACAAGGAAACCAGGTCAGCCCGCAGGCCGGGGAACCATCGGGATGAGACCCGCAACTGCAGTACTCGTACAAGTGCATCAATAAATTAGCAACCAAAAAAAGGAATCCTCGGTCAAATCTTTTACGGTAAATGTAACATTTTCATTAATTGAAATTGACAAAAATGAAGGTTTCATGGGGCCGATTGATACGTTTTGTCGCCACAGATGGGCGTATTCTCTATGGGGAGCCAATCTTGGTGAATCCTGATTTTGACATCGGCGACACGACTGAAAAGACGAAACTGCAGGCAAAAGTCATTCGCGGCGATGACCTTTACGACACGACGGGAACTACGAAGGTAACTGACGAGGTTGTTACCGTGAAGAAACTTCTCGGTCCTCTGACATCCTCGGACGTACCGATCCTTCGCTGCGTCGGATTAAATTATGCGACACATAGTAAGTCACTCATAAATGCCCATCATTCGCTCTGAGAGTTGAAATACTGAAGCGTCTATCATCATAGTTCGTGAGGCGGGTCGGAAGCAGCCTCCTTTCCCCTCGATCTTCTTTAAGCCCTCAACCACTGTTGCCGATCACGGATCATCTGTGGTCATCCCCAAGATTGCCCAAGATGAGCAAGCTGACTATGAGGGCGAGTTGGTAAGTCGAAGCCTCGAATGCAAAATAGTCCCTCTGGCCTTAGAAAAGGCCGAACAGGAGATTTTTGAATCAGTACTGATGGGCTTCTTTTGATCTAGGTCGTCGTGATCGGGAAGGATGCCAAGAATGTTCCTGAGTCTGAGGCGCTGGACTATGTTGCTGCTTACACAGCAGGTAACGACATTTCATCTCGAAAGTGGCAACGAGACCCAGCTTTGGCTGGTGGCGTGCCTCAATGGGGCTTCTCTAAGGGTTTTGACACATATGCGCCTCTCGGGCCGGTCTTGGTCTCCAGCGATCTTTTGCCTGACCCTTCTAAACTCCATTTGAAAACCATTGTTGATGGAGAGTTGCGTCAAGATGCAGGATTGGATGACTTAGTCTTCTCTATCCCACGACTAATTGCCCATCTATCATCTGGAACCACTTTACAAAAAGGTAGCATTATCATGACGGGCACCCCAGGAGGTACGTTTCAATTTAGAACCTTGGTAAGATGAAAGACGCTAATACCTCAGTTTTACAAAAGGCGTTGGTGCGGGACTCTCACCCCCAAAATACCTCGTCCCTGGAACAGACATGGCAGTCAACATTTCCACCATAGGCACCCTTAGAAATGGGGTCGAGTTTGACTAAGTTAACTAGCTTTTCCATTATCATATGATATAAAAATTTTCTCTCCAAGATTGTATTGCCTTATTTACGTCCCTTTGGGGGTCTTGCCAGATGTTGGAATAGACTAGGATAGAGAGATAAACGTGTAAACACTAAACACTTTAAATAGACGGCAATATATGCGGGATGAGACAAATTGCTTTCCCTTTTGTTGAATTTCTAAACTCAATTAGTCAAGGAGAAGAATTGAAACTGCAATAAGTACTATAGGTGTTAGCATGCGTTTGAGTCGACAAGTTGCGAACTTCGATCACTGCTATCATCCGTAGCAAATAGTCTAGCACTTAGTTATTTTTTTCTCTTCACCCTTTATGCTTTGTATTATCTATAATCTGATCTAAATAATAGAAACAAGGATGTATAATAATGTAGTGTAAAGTACAATAAAACTAGATTGCATCTTTTCATAGATATCAAGTATGACCATTTGTGTCGATTGCCCTCAACTTCCAGGCTTCTCTGACTTCCTTCTCCGCGTCATACCCATACGCCCACAGCTGAGTCGTGGGATCGCTCCATTGGTTTGTACTCTCCACAAAAGGTTTCCCCTCGACTTCAGCTCTCATGCCTTGGTCTCGGGCCTGTTGTTCTTCTCCATCTGCGAAATGCCAGAGTTTCCCATTTACCAGACTTGCCGACTGCATTCCGTAGCTACGCTTCATCCTTTCCGCCTCAAAGACCCGAAGGGCATCTGGAATTTCATTCTGGGACTGAATGAGGGAAAGAACTTCAGCAAGTGCTGCGCCGTCCTCGACAGCCATTGCAGCTCCCTGAGACATGTATGGAACCATAGCATGAGCTGCGTCGCCCAGTATAACAATCTTCTCGCTCTTTGAGATCCAAGTAGGCAATTGAGAGCCACTCAGCAGAGGCCATTTGATGGTCTTGCTGATCATGTGGATGACCTTCTTAAGCCTGTGAAGGGGCATGTAAGTCTTGCTGTCTATGTGTCCCCTGCAAAAGTGACTCACCTCGGATCCCAGTTCTCAAAGTGATCTCTCATGTCCTTAACAGCGTCGTGGGAGTTCCAAGTGCTTGGATCAGTATGATCCACATGAGATAGCACCATGTTGAAAGACTTTCCTCCGGCAATACAGTAGGTCATGACATGGCGGTCCTCTCCGATCCTAATAACTCGACATTAGGTGTTTGCAACGTTCCAAGCTGAATAACTTACCAAATATTGAGAACGGGCTTCTCCAAAAGCCAGGATATATCTGGATCATCCTTCATCAGATCTGTATTAACTACAGCCCTGTAGGCCGCAAATCCTGTCTTTCGAGCTGTCTGGTCTGCCCCTCCGAGGACTACAGGGCGCGCGATGGACTTTACACCATCGGCCGCCACAATGAGATCAGCTGTAAACTCTCTTCCATCTTCTGTTTCGACTGAGGGTTTACTGTCATCATATCGAATAACTCTACTGTTAGTGATTATCTCTACACCGAGCTTGTTGGAGAGGTCACACAGGGCACTGTGAAAATCCGACCGATGAATGACAAAGTAAGGAGCACCATAAGTCTCAACAAAGTTAGGCACGAGTTGTGTGAAGCCAATCGGAGCCCCATTCTCCCATCGACGAAAGGTCATACTTTCTGGTTCAACGACTTTGTCCTTGAAGAATGGGTCAATGCCCCAAGACAACAGAAGTTTTGCGGAGTTGGACGGGATCTGAATGCCAGCCCCGACCTGCAGTATTGGCGTTGATCAGCGAATATACACTTCTCTGTAAGGACATTCTCCTTACCTCTCCCAGGACTACCGCTTGCTCGAGGACTGTCACTTTGTGTCCACGCCGGGCCAGTGCTACAGCAGTGCTTAGTCCACCGAGCCCAGCACCTACCACTAAAACACTCAAAGAAACCTGGGTTTTCTTGTCGGCATGGTCATGTGCCTTATTAGCGGCCTGGAGTCTCTGAAGAAGAGCCATTGACCGGGATGGGTAGTCATACACCTGTTACAAGGTCAAAAATGAGATTCGGTCTAATCTTGTAAATGCTGGAATGAATACCGAAGACGTACTCTCTCGGTTGTGGCGTGCCCGTTCATTATGGGAGCGTGTCCGTTCTGAAGGGTCATAATACAGGATGATGACAGATATGAAGGATACCGTATTTCTTCTGCAAACGTTGGATAAGATGAACTGTCCGGAATTCCGAAAATCATCAAATTAACTTCATTTCTAATACGCGACTTGTTTACGGGAAAAGTAACTCGTCGGGTATGTCCCGATCTTTCCCCGGAGCGGGAATAGCTTCATGACAGCCATTGCAACAACGCACCAAAGGCCGGGTTTACACCGGGAGGCTATCCCGAGAGTTATCAGATTAAACACAGAGGCCTAAGACGAATATTTTCAAAAGTATCATCAAGAAGCAGTACAAACCGCAATTCAGAACGAACAATATCGAGATCATCAGCGCGGAGATAAAAATTCGCCTTAACCCATTGCAATGACTTCAACGAACGGAACCAACGGCGGGAATGGTGTCGCAACAAACAGATATAAGCTTCCTCCAGCTGACTCAATTGAGTCTCAGGATCAGCTTCTGCAGGCCCTCAGGCACACTAAGACGGCCCCCCTCTGGGCACAGATGCAGCGACTAAACCCTCCGGCCCCGAATCCCAGGACGGTGCCATATCTCTGGGCCTATGATGAAATTAAACCGTACCTTCTCCGAGCTGGTGATTTGATTACTGAGAAGCAAGCTGAGAGACGGGTTCTTATGCTTGCCAATCCAGCTCGAGGTAAGCTTTGCCCTACTTTGGTTTTCTGCCTCAATGATAGAACAACATATTGACCCAACTCCCCAGAGGCCCCATACACTACTGATACTCTGTACGCGGGCCTTCAGTTGGTTCGGCCACGTGAGACCGCGCCTGCTCATCGTCACACAGCCTTTGCGTGTCGTTTTATCATTGAAGGGAAAGGCGGCTTCACTGCTGTCCACGGGCAGCGTGTGCCCATGAGGCCGCGGGATGTGATAGTTACTCCGACATGGAACTGGCACGATCACGGCAAGAAAGGTGCTGAGGAAGAGGGTGGAGATGATCAGCCCGTCATCTGGTTGGATGGACTGGACTTGCCCAACTTCATACATTTCCCTGTCCATTTCGTTGAGCACTTTGCAAAGGCTCGATACCCTGCCGAGGATAAGGATGAGTCTGCGATCGTGTTCCCTTGGAGTAAGATGCAGGCCCAGCTGGATGCTACCAAGGAACCTTGGGTTTCGGTGCCTTATCTGAAACAAGATGGCAGAGAAAGTAAGTACAAGCAGTTCAATTTTCTAATTGGGACCAATTGTTTCCATGTCTTGCCCACTCGTGAAAATTTGGGTTACTGACGATTTTCTCATCAGTTGGCCGCATCATTGGAGCATCCGCAGAAAGGATCGACGCGGGATGTCAGTCCTTGGCCATCCGAGAAACCGCCTCCTCGATTTATCACGTCATTCAAGGTTCAGGCTACTCCAAGATTGATGGCGTAACCCTGAAATGGAAGCAGGGTGATACTTTCTGCATCCCTGCTTGGCATCTTTATCAACACTTTTCGGATGAGAAAAGCAAGGTTTATTTGTACCGCTTTGATGACAAGCCTATGCTCAGTGTGTTGGGTTTCTATCGTGTTGAAGGAGTCGATGTTGAAACATATGTTTCCGATTAGTGTGAGACTGAAGGTGCAGTACTTATTATAGATAGATTATCGAATGCTCTTTGGTCGCTTGTCTTGATCGGCTCGTTTTAAATCACCGTTTTCCTTCAAGGTCATATAAAATGCGCATGCTGATTCTTACGGTGAGAAATGTAGTATGAGACTTGGGCTTATGGTCTATGTAGTTGTTTTGGCCATCTCACTCTCAATATATGATACTAACGGGTCTTTCACTCAGTATTGAAGTGTAATGTCAGTTCAATAACTTCCCCAGAGCATCTATACATGTCATCTAAATGTAGTACGTCACGAGCTTGGCCATCAAATATTAGTAGTCTTTTCGTTCCTATCTGTAGATTTCGCTTCTCTGTGCTTCTGGCCGATATACTTATTATCTTATACTTCGAGAATTACAGACTGTGGCTGAGTTAATGACTATCAGGAAGGGATCCCAAGGCCTTTCTGAGAATTTTGCCATAAGCCTCCCTGGTCTTGCGACCCCATATATACATTGGAATAGCTAGTACCATGGACAAGCTAACCACCATAAACATAATCATGTAAACTTGAATCCAGCCTTGATCGTTGATCCACTCTGTAGCGACATAGAGGAACAAAAAGGCGACCAGATTCTTGGCGATATTGACAGCCACCAAAATCTCCTGTGCAAATGCAGGATAGCTGTCGAGAAGGTATGTCATCGCGATATTAGGGGCATAGACGGTACCGAAGGAGACTGTTGGTCGCTCGTGTCAGTAACCGTATTATTTCGGTCGAGAAACAACTTACGCATTCCAAACCCAACTGCGATCACCCCCCAGGAAAGTGACTTATCACAAGCGAACGCGATCAAGATGCAACCAATTGGAGCAATGATGCAGCCCGGCGCGAGTGAGATAAGTCGCAATTCAGGAACAAATACACCCTTCTTCCTGATGATACATCGAGCAGTGATCACATCGCAAATATATCCACCGCCATAACACGCAATGATGAAGCCAATGATAGCTGCAATTTGCATGAGACCGACACTACTCGAGGCGAATCGATATGGTGGAGCTAGGAGGAGAGACGGAAAAGCGAAGCTAAAGGTTGATTAGAGATTTCTTACCATCAATATAAGAGAGAATGGAATTGGTGGATACATACGTTAGGATAATCTGAGATGCTAGTGCACCGCCGTATACCAGGATTGTCCACAAGACAGGGAGGCACCCAAGAAACACGAATGGTACTGCAAAGGCCCGTGGTAGGCTTACCACCGGATTATAATGCCAAAATGAGATCCAAACCCGAGGAAAGGAGACCTTGACAGTGTCGGTTTCTCGATCGCCCTCGGAGCGAGTTTCAACGATCTGGGACTCCCCATCCAGTTCATCTTTTTGAAGGCTCTCCCTTCTTTGGTTAGGCGGATCAACTTGCGGGCGAACAAATGAAGATTCTGGATAGATGAAAAAGATCAGTAGTAAATCAAAGCCTGCGAGGGCTGCGCAAAGCCATCCCCAATTCCTCCAACTCTGCTCGACCATGAAGCCGGCAATCAGAGGGCCGACCGCGGTGCCACATGAGATAAGAATGACATATCTGCATCAGAAAAGTTATCAGCACTATTTTCGAATTAATTAGTGGTCTATTGGACAACCTACACCGCCATCATTGCACCTCGCTCATGAAGGTAGAACATATCAGCGACTACACCAGGAACAATGCTCTAAAAGCAAGATCAGTATTTCGCATGTGCAACAGGCCTTCGCCAACTTACCTCGCCAGCGGCTGAGGCAAAACCTGAGATACATCGTGCGGCGATCAACTCATTGAAAGTTTTCGCCTTCGCGGTCCAGACAAGGACAGCGAAAAGAATTGCCATGGAGATGAGCATAATTGGCCGCTTGCCGTACTTGACAGACATGGGTACCCAGAACATATTTCCAACTCCCAAGAGAAGAAAATTAAACTAAACCAGTCAATATAAAGAATTTCGCAGGCACTCTGTTTATGGCCTACCGTCATAAGGACATTGACCTGCGCAGCAGTCTTCCGGAATTCATGCTCCAAGATGACAGTCGCAACAGAAAATCCAGCACCAGCAAAATTAGCCACAAAATTGGCGAATGCAATCGAAATCAAGGCGAGAATTTTAACCCATCGAGGCCAGCGCAACGGGTCCTTTGGGTCGTTTGATGGAGGAGGCCAGAGACCCAAGCCATGGTGGTGAGAAGAAAGGTCTACAATAACGGTCTCAGCACTGAACAACTCTCCGTGCTCAGCCATTATTGCAAGAAATTTATTAATGCCAAAAAAAAAAAAGAGTTATTAGATTTGACAATAACAAGGGTAATTACTGTAGACCACGACAAAATCTAGCCAGGACATAGGCAGCGACAAGTTATAAGGAAATCTCAGGAGTTTGCTCATTTCCCCTATCAACAAGCAAGTAAACCTTCCCGCGGTGTTTACCCCGGACCTACCCCGGACCTACCCCGGATTTCTTACAGAACGTCGGAAAGGTAGGGGTCCCATAGGATATTAAAGAAGCGTCTATACGAGCCGGATAGTCGAGGAGTGAGTGCCGACATTGCGGGGCAAGACCGGGAGCGTCCCGACGCGCTATTCCTTAAAATATCACACAATAATCCAAGGAATCCATAGTCCAGATTATCTACTCGCCAATCACTACCAAGGCGATTACTCACCTATACACCCTTCCCTTTATCGGTTAACTGATCTTCGAGCCTTAGCTCGGATAGTCATCTATCATGTCTGGCCATTTCCGAGGCTCACAGGCCGTCAAGGCTTTCCCCAACCTGCCCCAGTTTTCGGGCTTCATGAAACCATGCCGCTTTGAAGGCGAGATCCAACATCTTGAAGTTGAAGGCGATTTGCCTGAGGAGCTCGATGGCACATTTTATCGGGTCATGCCTGATCCACAATTTCCACCTTTTGTTGAGGATGATCCTGTAAGTCTACTTAGTCTAAGTGATCACAGGTGCTAACAAGTCCTCAGTGGTTCAATGGAGATGGAAACATCAGCGCCTTTCGCTTCTCGAAAGGGAACGTTCATTTTCAACAAAAGTATGTCCGCACTGAAAAGTTCATGAGGGAAAGGGAGGCAAAGCGCGCTCTCGGGGGTAAGTAATCAGCCATATCTCCATGAAGACCAAATTACTTACATATCCTTCCATGACCAGGGAGATATCGGAACAAATACACGGATGCCGTTGAGTTCAAAGTCCGTACCACCGCCAACACCAACATCTTTTATTTCAATAAGGTCCTCCTTGCCATAAAAGAAGATGCACCTCCATTCGCCATGGACCCTATCTCACTTGAAACCATTGGTCTTTGTGATTTTAATGGCCAACTGCCGAGCCTGACCTTCACAGCACATCCAAAGTTAGATCCCGTCACCAAGGAGCTAGTATGCTTCGGCTATGAGGCAAAAGGTGATGGAACTCCAGACATCTGCTATTACAACATCGACCCACATGGCAAATTCACACAGGTTGTCTGGCTTGTGTCACCTGTTGTAGGGCTGATCCATGACTTCGCAGTGACTGAAAACTGGGTGAGTCCCGTCTGGGTTTTTCCTCAGGTTTTGACTAATCATGTCTCCTACCAGGTTTTGTTCCCAATTATCCCTCAAATTTGCGACATTGAGAGACTCAAACAAGGAGGAGAGCATTGGCAGTGGAATCCAGAAGTTCCATTCTATTTGGGGGTCCTGCCAAGGCACGGAGCGAAGGGCGATGATGTCAAGGTATGCGTGGGCATTGAGAAGCATTCGGGACTCGGTGTCCCAGGTGACTTGATCTACCAGCCGCTCCAACCGCCCAACTAAGACTGAAACTAACAAAATATCTTTCAGTGGTTCAGAGCTCCGAATGCTTTCCCCGGCCATACTACAAATGCATACGAAACACGAGACGGGAAAATTGTCTTCGACCTTCCCTTGACGGACAAGAACGTTTTCTTCTGGTGGCCTGACGCAGAGGGTAATGCGCCAGAACCCCACGACATTCACGCCAAGTACGTGCGATTTACTCTCGATCCAAGCTCATCTGACTTGGATCTACCACCGCACGAAATCATCGCCCAGTGTGACATGGAGTTCCCCAGAATCGATAACCGAGTGTCAATGAAACGTCACCGCCATAGCTTCTTTGATATGATGGATCCCACACTAGGCACTGACTTTGCCGCTATCATGCCTGTTCTTGGTGGTGGTCATCCATTGTACAACTCTCTCGGCCATTTAGATCATGAAACAGGCCAGCTAGAAGTGTATTTCGCAGGGAAAACTCACATGGTCCAAGAACCGGTTTTTGTACCGCGATCAGACGATGCACCAGAGGGTGATGGCTTCCTGATCGTGCTGGTCAGCAATTACGCAACCATGTCCAGTGAGTTGCATGTTGTGGACACGCGAAACTTTTCTGCTGCGAGAGCTATTGTGAAGCTGAATATTAGGTTGAGAGCTGGCCTACATGGAAATTGGGTGGACTCGAAGGAACTTGTGGTATGAGCAAGGCGACTAAATCTTAGCCAAAGTGTCGCGGGGATGTATCGCGAAGGATGATGTATTGTGACTCTATATCTTTTCAATCCCAGGAGCAAAATTGAAAGCAAGATTATCATTAAGCTGACGCGACGATAGACGTGATTATTTCTTGTGCTTAGATTTGAATTAATTTCCTCCTAGGGGAGTGCAGCAGCTTCTTCTGACTGGCTTTTTAATCTACACCCTTCTCTTGCTTTCGCTCTAGGGTAGCATTGTCCGACGAATCTGAGGTCGCTAAACCATAATCAATTACGGAAGTAAATGTGGTAGAGAGCCCCGCCCTCAACCAAACTCGGCTCGGCTGAGACATCATCACATCTTGAAGCTTCACAAAGACCTCAAGGCGCACCTCCACCCTCACGACTTTTTGCCTCAATCCCAATGGCCTGATTACTGATGCGACGTGTTGCACATAACTACTCTTTAATTTTATTCTCTTCTTAGGGAATCCTTGCTGCATCCAAAGTCCGCTCTCCTGCCAACCATCTGCCAATTCAGCCGAGGCCTGCGTACATGCACGCATTATCATTATCAACATCGCATCTTTACGGCTTCTCAATAACCAATCGTCAAAATCCAAAATGGCTAATTCCTTGGATCACGCCACTTCTTTCCCGCCCTCCCTCCTTCTCCTCCCTGCTCCTCCACGCCCTTCATCCCACATCGCTCTCGCGGCGGCCTATAGAGAGCCCCTCAAAACAGTTCTCTCACAGCTCAAGAACCCAACCAAGCCATCAGTACTCGTCATCGCAGCTGCTTCTCCCATTCTCGAGGGATCATTTTCGCGGACCAAATCTGTGCGTTGGACAGCGGCACAGTCACTCTTAGCTGGGCTTTATACCCTCGTATCCGTGATCTGTGCCCAGGAGTCCATCGATGTCGATATAGGTGCGGGGCCTGGCAGCGTGGATGTCCGCATCGTTTTGGTCGACCATGACCCCTCACGTAAATATTCACCCAATATTGAGGGCAAGTATGAAGCCAATTGCACCACCGTACTCGACCTTGCTACATTTGCCTCCAAGGTCCATCCTTGGGAGACTGTCTTTCATCCCAATACCGAGGCTGGTTACGAATTGCTCAATTCTTTCCTTGCTTTTGCGGAGAAGCAGTCCTTCTCCTACGGACAACTTGTTGTTGTTGAAGGCGGCATTACCATGGTCGCAGAGGCACCCGATAGCTCAACAACGGATGATGCGAAATTGGGTGGGGTTGTCTGTCTAGGAGGTACCTTTGATCATCTTCACCCCGGTCATAAGCTACTGCTTCACGCAACGGCGCTTCTTCTGGCGGTCCCTGAGAAGGGCTCCGGTGATACATGTACTATGATTGTGGGGATTTCTGTTGACGAACTCCTAGTCAACAAGAAGTACGCCGAGGAGCTCCAGTCTTGGGATGAGCGCGCCCAGAACGTTCTCTCATTTCTTTGTACACTTCTTGAATACAACACCACTGCCACTTCTCCTCCTACAGTCTCTAAGCCTGATGAGCTGGTTGCTACTCTGCGCGATGGCACAATAAAAGTACGCTGCGTTCATCTTCACGAACTTTTCGGTCCGACCATTACCGAAGAGGACATGGATCTGATTGTCGTGTCTGCGGAGACGCGGGGTGGAGGCAAAATCATAAATGATAAGAGAACGGAAAAGGGCTGGAAGCCATTGGAGGTGTACGAGATCGATGTGCTGGATGCACGAGAAATTGAGGGTGCTGAAAACTCAACTAAGACGGAGGACTTTAGCGCCAAAATCAGTAGCACAACCATCAGGGAACAAAGGGCTGCAGCGAAGAATAAGTCTTGATAAGTACCAAGGCGGGCGTGTTGCATATCTTCTCCTTATTTGGCTTTTTGGCTTTTGTCGCTTGAAAGGCTATCACATAGTCCAGATGGAGGGAATGCTACTGGTTAGACTGGCTTAAACTATTGGTACAGTCTAGGAATGAGGTATCACAGATGCAACCATCCTTTGTCATGGCAGTGATGAAAAGCATGTGAAAGTGATAGGTAATTTAATTATCCGTCATCTCCGTCGGACATGTCGTGGTCTCGTACTGTTGCCATGTCTAGCGGTGAGACGTCAGCTGAATCGCAATGCGCCTGCAAGGGTTCAAACCGCCAACAAAACAATTGTCACGATGCGGCGGTGAGAAATGCCTGCTGTACGAAACAAGGATAGCGGGAATTCCAGGCACGGAACGATAAGATGCGAAGATGTAGTATCGGAATCGTGCATGTAAACAGTCTCATCTTTGCAGTTGTTGCACGCCACGATGCTGAAAAATCGAAAGGATGAAGCTGTTCGAATGTGTTTTTTCACCATGTTTTGCATTGATGCATGGCAGCTGGCACCATATGCGGAGTAAATAGTGGCCGTTGGCGATGTCGGATCCAATTATCAATCGCGGGACCCTGATCGGAAGTTGGCGCGCCCGATTGCGAAAAAAACCTCACGTCATATACTCGGAATAGTCGAGCCATCATCGATGCTTCTTTCTGTGGCCCTGGACTCATAAAGCACCCCCGGAACAGCCCTTGCTCGCCAGTCCTCCAGGTTTTTAGTCGATCACTCTGAGATTCTCAAGATCCACTTCGAAGGGCTTGGATAGAGAGAGAATCGTTCATTCACTCACCGACACTCATTGTGGAAGCCTCGACACCATTGAAGCCAACTGACATAGGATAACAATGGCCGAAAACTACGTTCTGCACATCTCAGCCGGCCCCGGCTATGATGATGACTCGCATGTCCAGGTCCCCATCAACACCGCCCAGCCAATTCACATCTCTGGCGATCTCGCCGACATCGAACTCAACGTCCGTGTCCAGGACTACAAGGGCCTACCTCACGACTCCCCGGATACCTCTCCATATTTCGCCACCGAGCCCCATGCCTACAACCGGGATCAGTACAGCATCTCGTTCCGATTTACCCCAAAAAAGCCTGCTGGCAACGAGGGCCCCGGCATCTCTGGCACCAACTTGCAGTTCGGCAATGATTTTGACCACCCTATTCGTGATCGCCTTCCGCCAGGCTTCAACACCGCCATGAGCATCGTAAAGTGGTGGATTGATCCTGGCTTGGACGGTGATGCCTACGCTGACAAGCCTTACCTGTATGGACCTGCCCTGAGCTCATTCAACACCATCCATGTTGGTTCCGGCGAGTTCGATGAAGCCAAAGGTGGTCTCTGGTTCGAGGAGGGCGGCGATGAAGATGGCTTGAAGAGTCGCGAGGAGCTTGCCGTACCCGAGGCGAATAAGGCACGTATGAAGTGGGCTCTCCGTTCTGAGAACAAGGAGAAGTGGACGTGGGAGTACGGTCGCACATATGGTCTTGACTTTTTCAACCCCTATCTCGACTTTGCGAACTTGGCCTTGAAGCTTCCCGGGTTCCAGTTGCCCATCATGAAGTACTGGGACGGCCAGGGCCTGAGGTAAGAGCCATCTCCATGAATTTTTCTTTTGTCCTTTTTATTCTGCTTTGGCAGATATCCCCAGTTTCCTTGCGAGCCTCCTTCGTCTCTCCTTAACGGGGTAGGGTGTTCGAAAGCGAGGCACGCGTGTAAAATGATCATCTTTCTTACAAGTTGTCCCGTTTACTTCGTCTCAGGTCCAACCAGAGACGCTCACATCAGCTCAGATACGTCCTGCGAAACAGGGAGACGGACGAGACGTACCTAGTCATTCTCTTCACGCTGTACCACAAAGATTACGTCAACGAGGATGGTTCGCTCAAGGATGGGGCCAAGGAATCTCTTATTGAGAGACGCAACGAGCCAGTTCCTGAGGAAGGGGCCGAGATTGACGAGGCTGAAGTTTTGAAGGAGGCGAGAGAAAAGTTTGGGCCCAAGTTTGGGGAGGAGGGATTCGACAAGACGAGTTCTGACGATGTTGATTAAACACCAATGCAAGGTTGTTTGGCTGTCGGCAGAGCACACAGCCTGAATGTGGCTGGACTTATGAAGTCTGAATCATGAGGAATCCATCACGACGTCACGATTTCGTTATTGATTTTAATGAAATAATCATTTTGTTCGATCATTCCCCTTGCATTATCTCTCCTCTAGTTATATACAGTATTCGTCGAAGTTGCCCACGGATGTCATTGGCTAAGTATTGCTCAAGTCTTCACTTAACATTAAAAGGGGTGGTTAAGCACCTTACTCCAATTTTCAACCACCGGAAGCCTTGACTTACTTATTGGCCCGCAAGCTAGCGAAATGCAGTTCAGAGTGCAAGTGAAGGGAGGAGAAAGGGCACCAACTCGGGCAAAACAGCATGAGGAACGAGGAAGCAGTCATCAAAGACTATAAAAACCATGGTTTTCCTTCCTCTCTTACTTCGAAAACATGAAAATTTTCTAGCATAATGTTGTGGTTAATTAGTGCTCACCATTTACTCGCATTAAACTCACCTCCTTACAGTTTCGCGTTCGTCCGAGCCGTCCATCTCTTGTTGATCTGGATATTCTGGTAATACTGCCGCGCTGCCACCAAAGCCGCCAACAGCGGGCACCCCAGCATCAGCCACGACCACCAATCTGGATGTCCTCTCTGCATTTGCGCCATAGCACTCTCCAACTGCTTGCTGAACTCCTCCTTTGTCCCATCGTTCCGAAGTACAGTACCCTTGCCATCCCCTCGCTCCTCGGCCCTCCGAGCCTTATCCCTGACGTCCGTCTGACTCTTAACCCGATTCTCAGCATCCTCAGCGTTCAGGTGCGGACCGCGTGCGCGTAGTTGTTCCATTTTGGATTGTCGGATCCCTGACACCTACTATGACGATCACACTGCAGAACCTGTCTGGTCCGCTCTTAAAGAGCATTTGGATGTCGAGCACCACCCGCCCAGTGACCACATAAGTAACATATGATGACTATCTTGAATATCTCCCACCGCACGACCGGGCGTACAATTCTCGTTGAGCACCTGGGGTCCTTCTTGCGCTTTCCATTATCGCTGAAAACACGTCGCCCCAGCGCTGGCTGGTTCAATGGCCAACCCTTGGCATTGCGGGCCATCCTTTGGCATAGTTTCCGATTATTCAACCAAGAGATCGGGCGTAGTGGCCCCAAAAGTACTTCACAATGGCATTGTAACCCTTTGTGCTGGGCTCTACGACCTAGCGAGAGAGGGTATCTGCATCCACGATAGGTAGGTTTTTGGGGGGATGGAGGGGTGAAACAAGCAATAACGACATTCTCGATTTTCCCGTAGCGATCGAGCCTGTCAGGTGATGCTTTCTGACTTGTGATCCAGAATATATCGTGAAATTACGTCGTGAGAGGTGCGAAGATTGACCGAGGAAGTTGACTTATTAAAGACTTAACGTGAGATGATGATCTGATATGCCTGCACAACACGCAGCAAACTACTGTACCTACATCTGTACCAAGCTACGGTAACCAAAGTACCCTACTAAATAGCTCTAAACTCACCACTAAAGTCCAGCTCTGGTCACCCGTGGAGGAACAACATTTGAACTTAAAAGGTTGGGCATTCTCATATTGATCAGATGACACATCACGTGGACACGAACTTTTCCATGAATACCGCCCAATTTACTGCAACTCTCCGTTGGTGAATCCCGAACCCCGAGAAGCCCAAGAGCTTTTGCACTGTGGACACTTTGGCAGGTAAGTATTCAGGCCGGATCCGCTGGAAATGAGTGGAGAATCCATGCGTGTTGTAGCCATCTCCCCCAGATCTTACCAGATCTTTGTTAGATCCCCCCAGTCATGCTCCCGGCCGCGGGAGCCGAGATTACCAACTGCCTTGAATTATTGTACTAAGATGCGAATGGTCTTAAACTCCATCCGGTTATAGTCGGGGATAAAGCCCCCCGCCTATCTTGTGGTCCCTATCCCCGGAGGGCCAAGACCGCCTTCCCCTCAATCTCAATGATAGCACAGGCATCTCGGTACGGCTTCGGTATGTCACTGGCAGTCAGCCGATGTCCTTTCTCAACGATAGTTTCCTGCGCGATCTTGACTGCCCAATGACCTGTCATCCCTTAACCCTCGGTAATATCTCGTTGGAGGGGACGGTTGAGTTTTGCTTTTAGATCCTCGCTAATTACGCACTTAAGCCAGGGTGCAAATGCCGTAACCAAGGCGATTGGCCGTTGTTCCTGTCGTCATGCATCACCTCCAGCTTATTCCCGGAGCACGGCCCCGGTTGGGAATCCCATCACTGCCATCTCGACTGCGGACTCGTGGGGCCGACCACATGAAAGATTTTGAAGCAGGAGCGGGGAGGCGTTCCTCGGTCTCAACCCTGGCAGGCAGTTTGCTTCTTGATATACACCAAGTCTCCCTCTTGGGGTATGACCCAAATTGTCAAATGTACCACTCCATGACGGATCATGATGTATCAGTGTGTCTTCATGGTTGGTGGAGCTAACGCAGTCGGTCCAGCTCGGAACTAATTTGGATAGTGCTGGATGTCCGATATCATTCTGTCATTTCAGCCACCACCCATTTGATAATAGAGACCACCTTAATATTGCCCAGACGCACTAGCCTTCTCCTACAGTCTTCTGGCGGGTCTAGACCTTATTAATCTTTTCGGCTCAACATGGGTGAAGGCGGAGTCTCTCCCCAAGTGAGCATTATTCCCGTCGAGATTCCGACGTCGTGCTCATCTCCCGTATCCTCAGGTTCGGGCTATAAACTGGGGTTATTCCCCAATGGATCAATCGATGGAGAAATTCTTTTTTGAACCTTCCTCGAGAAATTCAGCCTGCCCAACTTTTGTCGGTGATCGAAGCGGGATCCCCAGGTCACTGAGGTCCCCTTGACGTGCTAACTTGAGGCTTTCGAAACATTCCTACAGATCTCGGCTTCGATAGACATGATATAAAACAATAATGTCTTCAAATCGAGAATCACGTTGGGATGGAGATACTCCAGCCCTTGAACAGGGTGAGCTCGAAATCGCCGTCGATAACAAGCTTCCGCCAAAGGCACCTCGAGACGGTAACTTGGTCGACGACGAGTCAATATCCTACAAATATCTCACTTGGGATAGCAACCTACCTGCGCCCCCAACACCTCAAGAAGCTGGCCTTCAAGACAACGTCCAACTTCCTCCGGGTCCGGATCTCAAACACTACACATCCCCTTTAACATGGCCTTTGGCTCGGAAGTACCTGTTGCTCGCCCTATCGTGTATCGCCACATTCCTCACGGCATATACCGCCGGCGCCTACTCGCCTCCATCTACACTGATGGCTAGGGACCTTGGATCAAGTCACTTGGCCATGCTTGTGGGAATCACAACATTCTGCATGGGTTTTGCTATAGCACCTATGGCTCTGGCCCCCCTCTCGGAGATTTTGGGACGTTATCCCGTTTTTGTGGCAGCTGGCGTAATCTATGTTCTGTTTCAAGCTGTTTGTCCGCTCATGACCAACCTTGCTGGCATGTTGATCGCACGGTTCTTGGTTGGTGTTGGTGGCTCAGTCTTTAGCTCTGTTGTGGGAGGTGTCATCGCAGACTTATGGGACAAGGAGGAGAGAAATACCCCCATGTCTCTATTCAGCGGGTTTGTACTTGGAGGCACCGGGGCTGGGCCTCTTGTTTCTGCTGCCTTCATCAACGGCATGAGCAACGGGACCCGAGCATGGAAGTGGACCTTTTGGCATCAAGTCATCCTTGATGGGGTCTTACTCATCGCTATCATTTTCCTTTTCCGGGAGAGTCGGGGCTCTGTATTGTTGTCGAGAAAGGCAAAGAAGTTGAATAAGTGGTATGAAGAACTCGAGAGCGTCGGCATTTATGGCGTCTGGGTTACCGACGTGGATGAGGAGCCTAGTGCTGAATCGTCATCGTCGACATTCAAGACTCTTCAGGGCGGCACAGTAGAGAGCGAAATTGGTTCCTGGCTAGAAAAAGGATCTCAGCGTCGATTGCAGAGGATCAGATGGGTTGTGCAAGCGGATGAGCAAAGGGCATCTCTTGCAAAGATGATCTCGACCTCCATCCAACGCCCCTTTTATCTCCTTTTCACCGAGCCAGTTGTCTTTTGCTTCTCACTCTGGGCTGCTTTCTCTTGGGGAGTCCTTTATTTGTCTTTCGCTGTCGTACCCTATCTTTATGCCAACAACATCAATATGTCGAGTCGTGTTTACATCGCTATGATGGCATCGGCGATTGTCGCAACTATCGTGGGCAGTCTGCAGGAACGGTTGCTACAACATCCCCAATGGAAAAAGCAAGAAGAGGACGACAAGCCCCAATCAGGCTCTCGGTTCTGGGGATTCATGAGGAAGAACTTTCCTGCCGAGGCCCCGGAATCACGACTGTACTTTGCGTGCATTACCGCGTTATTTCTTCCCGCCGGTCTTTTCGGTGCGTTCCTGGCATCGAGTAGCGCGAGGGGTTATGCACTGGCTATAGGAATTGGTTTCGCAAATTGGGGCATCTACTCGGTATATCTGGCGACGTTCAACTACCTTGCTGACACGTATCACATCTATGCATCATCTGCCCTCGCTGCGCAGAGCTTCTGCCGCAATGTACTGGGTGGCGCATTCCCACTTCTTACCGCGATCATGTTCGACAACCTTGGCCTCAAGAACGCAGGCAGCTTGCTTGGTGGGATTGCCACTGGACTGACTCTTATCCCCTGGGTTTTGGTATTATTTGGAGAGAAGATTCGGTCGAGGAGCAAATTTGCTATTGTAAGTGCTTCGTTTCGGAAATGCGAGAATGAAAGCTGACCAGTCGATAGTCCTTGAAATAAGTCCTCGAGTGCTTACTTGGATGACGTATCATGATTTGAAATGGGTTCAATTCAGTAATGGACGTAAGATTTAAGAGGATAAGCGTTGTTGAATGAGAGTAATGAGTTAAAGGTAGACTTGCAGTGGAGGAACGAGTGTGATGGTCAACATCGCAAGTATTTTTTACGAAGACATGACATATTAAAAAGTGAGAGGGAAGATTAGCACCCCTTAAGAGTATAGCGTTATTCATACATATAAATGAAGTCATTCAGTCCTTTACGGCTTCGATTCCACCGCATTGTGCCTACAGTGTAGTTGCCGCTTCTCTTGACAAGCTTCGCTTTGTTTTCCCTTTCCCCTTGCTGTACATGTTGAATAGCTTCAGAGTGTGTTTTCTTTCAATCTTCCTAGTGTCCACTTTCTGCCCCTGAACTGCAAGTGGAAGCTCTATGTTGGAGTCCGATGTCCCGCGTCTCATTCTCTGTAGTGCGCTCACGACCGTTGGGAGAGACGTATTTCCGTTAGAGTCAATCGCCAGCGGAGGTAATTGCACACATCCTTCCCATGCCCCCAAGCCCAAGTCGGGTTTTCCGGCAGAATCCGCGGAATGATCTTCCAGCGTGGGGTACCCTTCTCCAAAGTCCACGTAGGATTTCTGTCCGGTGAGACGTGGCCATATGGTGGATGGGGACACGCAATAGGCGCTCTTGTTCAGATCGGTCAGTTCGCATGAGAAAAGGCCCGTAATGAAGCGATTTGTATATGTCTCACTAAAGCCGCACATACGGAGCGAGTTAACGCGTCCGCAGAGGCGCAAGAGGTGGTTACATATGGTGAGGTATGAGTCCGGACAGTAGTATAGGCCCTGGATGAGGATGTAAGGGCTTATTGGAGTTTTATCCTCCGTATTACCGACAAGAACAGTGCCGATATCTTCATCGTCTAGCATCGAATCGATGATAGCCTCCTCGGGGTATAAGTACGGCTGCCGAACAGGGGATGTACTTAGAGGCCTGTCAACACCTGGCGACGGCGTTCTCATATCGATTGAAGAAATCGGCTCAGAGCGCTGACTCAGTCGGCTATAGTTGCTGGTATTGCTAGATCGGCCCGTGATTGATTTGGTTGAGGGGGTTTGGTATCTCTGCCCGTGGAATCGTCGGCACAAAAGGACTAAGCTCTCCGCCGGTTGGCAAGTGTTTCGTCGGAGTTGGGACTCGACAAAATTGTGAATCAAAGCCTCGATATGCTCCACTCCCGGCAGTAAAGTGACGGCGTCCAAGCTGGGACCGCAACCAAGGCGAGTTAAGTCGATTTCGATGACGATGTTTTGCGCGTACACGCCGTATTTGTTCATCCAGGTCGTAGCAAGTGGGCTGACTCGAGGACCGACGTAGGGTGAGAACGTAGAGTGAAGTGGGACTTCTAGCAAGAATGATACGAGGATATCTGCGTAGAAGCCAAACGATACTTCGAAATAGGGCCGGAGGGCCGAGAAAACATCTGCTGGGGCCTGAAAGTCGGAATCCCGCCAGCAATCTAGGTTGAAGGAAGACTTGTTCAGGCGGAGGGGTTTGCCATTCAGAAGAGGTTGAAGAATGGAGTGACAAATGCGTAAACGGACGTTGTCTGGGAGATTTGCATAGCCCAGGCTTGGTTTCTCACGTCCGTGATCCTCAAAGAACCACCGGAGAGCGTCTCTGAAACGATCCCCAGCGGTGATGACGCTCTGACCCTGGGCGTGTTTATGATAAACAACGTCAAAGGTTCTATCCCAAGGCGGAAGACCCCTTCGGTGAGAGTTTATGATTGGTTCTGGTGGCCCAGGGACGAGATGTTGCTTGCGGATGCCATTGGGGAACGGGGAGGATGAAGAGCGCTGGAAGTCGGAGTTGCTTCGAGGCCGACCTCTCCCAGGCACAGCTTCTGACATGTTAGCAGACTAAAGAAAATAGTTAAAGGGGACAATACACACTCATTTTTACCCCTAGTAGTTTCCTTTAGTGCACTTGTTACTGCGACATGATATTGTTTTGTTCTGGCGAGGTTGTTTATCGTGCGGCTGCGCGCAGGCATCAGACAGACAACATTGGCTGTAACGGAAAAGTTCCATGAATCACAACTAGGCCCCTTCCCGCCAAGTTCAAATTTACGGTTGATATATCACCCGGAGTTATAATGCGCGGTTGTTTGTTCCAGGTCCCTAAATCATGCCTGTGTTTGTCTGTGTGTGAGTTTGCGCACATAGATGTGACGTGCGTGGAAGACAGGAGAAGGTGAACGAATGGGGCTCTATTCAGGTCAAACTACGGCAGGGATTTAAGGAAAACTAATCAGGAAGCGAAATGTCGATCTTTCCTTGTGATCTTTGATAGCCTACATGAGCTAGCTGTCTGTCATCTGTAAGGCGACACGGGCACAACATAGGGCACTAGTAAAATAGTCTAAGATTGATTGACAACAATTACTTTTATTTCAGGATGCCGCTGAAGAATCCAGCACGTATGTACGGTTCGTTTAATCCATCATGGCAACTCAGTTCTGAGAATTCGTAGCCTTAACCACCATCCAAAGGCTTCGTCAGATTGCTGCTATATCCCGCGGTCCACCTTCTTTGGTCGATCCCTCAAGCAACAAGCCCTAGGAATTTCCTGTTCCCTCTCTTTAAAAACTGCCACATTCCACGGAGCAGGCCTTCTCAAGCCCGAGGTTGGTACTCTTGGCGAGATGGTGTGAGGGTCGTTGTTATGTTTTCCATTCAGTTCGTGATCGCATTTGCTAGTTCTCTACTTGCGTTTGGTCTTCTCAGCCTGGGCCTTATCGTAGATCCAGTCGTTCAGGCCGGCGCGGTTTCTGTTAACGTTAGTGTACTGTACTTCAACCTTGAGATTGCTGTCAGCGGAGGACAAGACTTACCGAGCAATCTCGATAGCGTAAAACTGCATACGCGGTACTTCGAAGGATGTCAGTAATTCAGCTCAAGGTTTCTTTAGGCTTAGATTCGCATACCAAAAATGGTTGTGTCCTGCTCATACTCGACCTTGGGGCTGGTTCGAAGCATGGTGCCAAAGTTGTAGTCATCAACCGATTTCTCGTAGGCCATCATGAACTTGCGCCACCTCTCCTTGCCCGCCTTGCTCTTCATCTCGTCTTCATTGATGGTAGCAGCTGGGTCGAAGTCGGGGAAATCGGTGTTGAGGTGTTCGATGATGTCATTATCGATCCTGGTTAAGCGAAGGGAAGATCCCTTGACTTTTTCGAGGATAGACCAGTAGGTCTCGAGGTGCTGGACAGCCTTGACGGCAAATTGCTTCTCGATCTAGAGGGGCGATTGTTAGCCAACGAAGTTCTAGTAAATTGAGACATGGGAGTTTGCGCGTGGGGGAGGGGTTGGCTCACGTCCTCGTTATTCTCGGCGTTCTCGGCATCGAAGTTCTTGGGCACGGGGCCGCTGGACATGCTCTCGAGGGGATCCATAGTTAAAGGCGTACGCGACTTTGTCGAGGTTGTGAATATTTGTTGTTGGTGGTGTGTTGGTGTTGTCAAAATCTTGAAGGTGGGGCAAATTTCGGCGCTGGCAATGGAGGGGCAGCTGCAAAATGTGGGAGGACCCATGATGATATCAGCGCATAGTGTATTGGGGTTTTAGTACTGTACATGATACACTGTGACTCTGGTGCCTGCTAGAATATGGCTGATCCTTCGCGATAGCACTCGCTTCCACCACCAACAACTGCCGCAAACAACCATGAGAGACCGCCAACTACCAACAAAGGAAATTTTTGATGTTGCATGACTTAATTGCTTATAGCCTATCGGTTTCTCACTTGCCCAAACCAATTTGAAACGCCGATAATTATTGTATCCTTCATTCGCAATAGAGCACGAGTCGCCACCCTCTCCAACCAGCTCAATGTCCATTTCCCAACCATGCTCTAGCTCAAGTTTAGGCCAAAGGGATGAGCAAATGCGAAACCCACCTAATTATCAATCGAAACCATGCACCTGACGCTCGATTGGTCGTGTATGCAGATACCTCATTGGGTGGGCCTTAAATGCATATAGAACAATATCATAGCACAATATGTTGCAACTGTCTGTGCGGCTTCAAGCTTCACATTCATCAATCAATATGTCCTTTGTCCTCGATCAAGAGTTGGAAAACTCGAAGTCATATGTCTGCTCAATTTTCCATTTATTTCCCCTGCTTCCCTCAACCCAATGGAATCTTTTACGACATCACCCACATCATCATCTTGTTGGCTCGTTGCCCCTGATAACGGAAGATGGACTCACCAACACCAAGCAACACCAATGCTGGAAATACCAGTTCACATGAGCAGTCCGCCAAGTCTTCGTGGAAAAATTTGTTTCTATTCACCAAGACTTCTCATGCAGTGGCTTTGACGGGCGCTCTCTTTACCTCCGCTTTGACTGCCGGCTTCAAGACCATCCTCGCCATCATCCTAGGTAAAGTCTTCGATATCATCGCAGGGTATGGCAATGGCACTCTCAGCAGTTCTGAAGCAGTCTCCGAAATCTCTAAATGGTCTCTTATTCTGTTCGGCTTGGGGGTCGGATACTGGCTCGCTAACTCGGCCTTCTTGGCTCTCTGGGTGATCTTTGGTGAGCTGCAGGCAGATAGTGCTCGTAAAGACCTCTTTGGGAGCCTGATATCCTGGGACATGGCCTGCTTTGACTCCCAGTCCGATGGTATTTCCAGTCTTCTCGTTCGAATCCAAACGTGAGTATTCTGCTCCTTCGCGGCGTTGTCAAGAGTTTGCCCCTAATTTGACACCGCTCGATAGGCAAACAAGGGAGTTACAACTTGCAACATCTCAGGTGCTTGGTCTACTCATCAGCGACATCATGACATCGTTTGGATCTGTTGCCATAGCATTTTCTTACTCCTGGAAGCTGACCCTCGTCTTACTTGCGGTCATGCCCATCTCCGCCCTCATCCTCTCGCTCATTATCCGCCGTTTAGAATCTGGCATCCAAGCGCAAAGACGTTATCTCGCTGTCGCTTCCAAATACGCAACTGCTTCTATTACGGCCATAGATCTCGTCAAGGTCTTCAACGGGTATGACCAAGATGTCTGGAACTACAGCACGGCCGTCAAGAAGGCGGCCAAACATTATCTCACCCAGGCGCAGTGCAATTCCTCACAGATGGCCTATATCAGTTTCAGTGGCATCGCAACATTCGTCATTGGTTTCTGGTATGGTGTGGTTCTTGTGAACGAAGGAATATCTCCTGGTCATATTCTAGCGACCTTCTACTCTATTTTGGCATCATTCCAGGCCATTGAAGCTCTCATGCCGCAATGGTTGGTAATAGCCAAGGGTATGTCTGCTGGAGGGTTTCTGTCCGCAATGACACATGATTCTCGACTTGATCATGTAAAAAGAGAGATGAAGGGATCCTTGTGGCCACAAACATGCAACGGTGACATTGAACTAACCAACGTAAGTATTTTTTTCTTCCTTCTCTCCACATAAGATATGATGCTTATAGCTTCAAGGTGAGCTTTGCGTATCCTTCCAACCCAGAGCGTCCGGTGTTGAATAAAGCATCCTTCTTCTTCCCAGCTGGTGAAATGAGCTTCATCGTCGGGAGAAGCGGCTCTGGCAAAAGTACTGTGGGCAATCTGATTGTTCGATTCTATCAGCCCTGCACTGGCGAGATACAGATTGACAACCACCCTTTGCGAGCTCTGGATAAGCGGTGGATCAGGGAAAACGTCACATTGATTCAACAGTCCAGCATCCTGTTCAATGACAGCTTCTTCAAGAATATTTCAATGGGCCATCTTCACCCGGACCAAGCAACCCAAGCACAGGTGAGCATCGCAGTCGAAACCGCACTCTTGGAATCTACTCTAGCCACACTCCCAAGTGGCTATGACACGAATGTCGGGCCAGGAGGTTACGGCCTTAGTGGTGGACAGAAGCAAAGGCTAGCATTAGCAAGAGCTCGAATACGAGATCCTCCTGTGCTTATTCTTGATGAAATTTGCAGTGGTCTTGATCAAGTCAGTCGAGATTTCATTATGGACAGAATTCGAAAGTGGCGGCGTGGGAAGACGACCATCATCATCACCCACGATGTTTCACAGATCGACGATGGCGACTTTGTCTACGTTATGGACAATGCATCTTTGGTTGAAGAAGGGTTCAAAAAAGATCTTATCCGAAATAGCACTGGTACTTTTGCGACTCTTGCATCCAGTACTGCTATTGACGAGCCAAATACACCGATTGAGATTGTTGTTTCTTCTCCCGACAGCCCATGTTATACGAGATCACCTATCAATTTACCTCCACATGAAAGGAGCTCACGTGTCACTCGCCTGTTTGTGGAAGAGCTCGAAGAACTTCAGCGGAACTCGCTCCTCTCTCCAGGAGCCGTCGTTTCGCCTCGCATTTCCTGGGGGACAAGCACTGATATACCTATGAGATTGAGAGAAGGGCAAACATCAGACTGGGAGCTTTCTCGACAAAGGCCACTTATTATGCCAAAAAGTCCACCGCCATTGTATGAACGGCCCATCATAGCGTTCCAGCGACCGAGCCTTGCTGATCTTGGCGAGAAACGATTGAGTAAATTGACTGAGAGCACTAGCTTCGCTTTGGGTGAAGCCGATGATGGTTGCACCACTCTATCAAGTACGCTCTGTGGTGAGAATCCAGAGCCAACTGTGCTAGAAGCTACCCAGAAACTAGTTCCCCCCAGCGCTCCAGATCGCATATCACTCGTAGCGATCCTTAGGACCGTCTGGCCAGCCCTCGGAACCCGTCATCGTATCGTTCTCATTCTGGGCACCATAGTCTGCATTGTCGGAGCTGGGGCAATTCCCACGTTCGCATACTGCTTCGCCCAACTCCTCGGTGTGATGTGGTCTCCAGGAGACAAGCTAGCGGAGGGCAGGAGGTGGGCAGTCTACCTGTTTATCATCGCCGTTATTGACGGTGCCTGCACTGGTGGAGGTCGTTATTTATTCGAAGTCGTCGCCCAGGCCTGGATCAACGCCATCCGCGTCCAAGCATTGAAAAGGATTCTACGACAACCAAGAGTGTGGTTCAATCGACCGCAAAACTCACCCGGACGCATCAACGAGTGTCTTGACCGCAATGCCGAAGAGATGCGAAACATTGTGGGCAAGTTCATCCCCATTATGATTGTGGTGACTCTTATGATCCTAATCGCCATCATTTGGGCTCTTGTTGTCTCTTGGAAGCTCACCCTCGTGGCAATGGCCCTAGGTCCTGTGGTTATGGGCGCGGTCAAGGGCTTTTCGATCGTGAGCGGCAGGTGGGAGGCTGCTTGTAACAAGGCGGCCGAGGACTCCAGCGCTACGCTGACGGAGATTTTTCTCAACATTCGGGTAGTGAGAGCTCTTACTCAGGAAGAGTATTTTACTGGCAAGTACATGGATTCTGTTGCGCATACCTTGGGCCTCGGTTTGAGAAGGGCAGTGTACACCTGTTTGCCGTATGGACTCTATCAGTCTCTCAATTACCCCCTCACTGCACTAGTATTTTACTACGGTACCATTCTTCTCGCAAGGGAGAAGGAGATAGGTGCTACATCAGTGGTCCAAGTCGTCAACCTGCTGCTTTTTAGTGTCGGGACAGCGACTAGTTTCCTCAGCGCCATGCCCCAAGTCACTATGGCACAAGCAACGGCGTCCCAAATGTTGGGCTATATCAACATGCCAACGGACCCGTCCTCAGGCTCGGTTTCTCGAGCCTGCCTCACGCCAAAAACTCCTCTTCCGGTGAGATTAAGCGAGCTTAACTTCTCATACAAATCAGATGGGCGTCGACCAGTGCTTCAAAGTGTGTCATTTGACGTCCGAGCTGGAAACTGTCTCGCCATTGTCGGTCGATCGGGATGCGGGAAATCGACCATTCTATCTTTGATTCTAGGTCTTTACTCACCATCTGCTCGTTCCGTTCTTAGTACGACATCACCTTTAACGTTTGCTGGATACTCATACGCGAATACCGACATAGAACTTCTCCGGTCCATGATGGCGTACGTGCCGCAAGCTCCATTTCTCTTCCCAGCAACGATTGCGGAGAATATCACTTACGGCTTGGCGGAGGCGTCACCACTCCGATCTCCCGACAAGATTGTGGCCGCTGCTCAGGCAGCTGGTCTGCACGAGTTCATCGTGTCGTTACCAGAGGGGTACAACACAATAGTTGGCGATGGTGGTCAAGCACTCTCTGGCGGTCAAGCTCAGCGACTAAGCATGGCGCGCGCGCTTGCGCGGAAGCCAGCGCTACTTGTCCTGGATGAGCCCACCAGTTCACTCGATGCAGAGAGCGCCGGAATGATCCGGCAGACGATGCAAGAGTTGGTGGAGAAGTCGAAAAAGCGGTCCAGCGGCATGGCCATTGTGGTGGTCACGCATAGTCGAGAGATGATGGCGATTGCAGACCGAATAGTGATGCTGGAGGAAGGCACCAAGGTGGAAGAGGGATCGTATCAGGTATTACTGCGGAAGAAGGGGAAGTTTGCGGAACTAGTGAGCGGTGGTGGAGGAATAAAGGGCGCTGAGAAGGGAGGTTCAGTGCCGCGGCTGAATATTCCGGTGGCGCCGTCAAGATAAATCATGGTGATTCTTCCAGAAGATATGCCGGGGGAAAAGTGAGGCCGTCGTTCGAATGGATCAATTGAGATGCGAGTCATACAACAAAAAATCTGCCATTTATTCTTGCTTTCGCTCAAGAACTTTCCACATGTGTCGATATCTGTCGCAGCATCACAGCAATTCCAAATTGATTGCCGTCCTAACGCCGCGGCTATGGGCATGGTCTGATGGGATAGGGTCAAACAAGTGTGTTCATTAATCAGCATGATATCATTTCGTCTCACTCAAATCTTAAAGCTGCTGCGTCTTATTTATTTCCCTCCCCATCCCCAGGTTAAAAAAGGTGAGAGTTAGCAGATATCAAGTCATGTGTTGGGTCACGAGGAAGCCGGACATCTGATGTAAGTGCTCCGCGATATTACGATTAGTGATCGATAAAACCTAGGCGGGCGTTTTGGGTCCTAGCCCCCAACAGAAGACGCAGGCTTTAGACTAGGGTACCCATCGATTCCGTGTAATCAACGTCAGCTTCAACAACTCAACGTGTCCCTTGAAATCGCCGTTCCAATTGTTGCTTTCTATCTTTTGTGGCCATCAACCGTTTAAGCAGACAGCCGGGTTTTTGTGGTTGCGCTGAGTGATTGGACGGAGTCAGCAATCCTCACTCACCCGCTCACTTACTCGACACCTCACTCTCATATCACTATTTTCACGTCTCATCTCATCTCACTTGGCCAATCAAGCTGTCTATTTCTCTACAAGTTCGCATACAGATCTGTATCAGCTCTCGATATCACCATGTCAGATGCTTCACACTCCAAACCCGTCAAAAGACGTGGTCGTCCACCAAACAACTCTTCCGAACTTGATGAAGCCACTCTCAAAGTAAATTGCTCCTTCTTCTTCTCTTACAACCCAATATATTCCCCAAACCCCTTCAATTTATCTCTCTCTCTCTCTCTCTCTCTCTCTCTCTCTCTCTCTCTCTCTTTCTCTTCCTTTCTAACACGCAAAACAGGCCCGCCGTCAACGCAACCGCGAAGCTCAGAATGTATTTCGCAAACGCAGACAAGCCGCTGAAGTAGCGCAAGGCAAACGTCTCCGCCGGCTGGAGGAAGTTGTCGAGGAAATGAGCTCCATCTTCATGAGCTTCGTTGATGAGATGCTCGCTTCCGAGATAGTGAGCCAGCAGCCTGATTTAGTGACCAGTTTGCGCAAGTCCATGAAGCTCGTGCTTGATTTGGCTCATGAAGTTGTCGGGCCTGATGACATGGAGGTTTCGTCGTCGCCGGCTCCAAATGTCGCCGTTTCGCCTCCAAGCGCTCCGGTCTCTCAACCTGTTAACCAACAGTTTACTCGCAATGACATGCCCTGTCTATTGTCTTCAATGTCACCACCGGGTCTCTCTTCAACGGCGAGCCACACCTCCGAAGAAACCACAGAGTGCGATCTTTCCCTTGGCAGCGACGCAGCTCATCGATTCTGCCATACATCGCGCTCTCTCGCCCTCCCTGCGCCACCCGAAGTAACTGAAAACATTCCCGAGTCAGAAACGCCCCCTAACGAAATCATCATGAAATCTCCTAGCCTCCCTCCACAAATATACGGCAACGGATGGTCGGTACACAACAATCCCATTCTCGGTCTTGGTATCAATGAGTACTGGGGTTCTCGCATGCCTTTAGGCCCAGACTCGTTTGCTTTTCGGCTGGCCAAAGCCAGTCTGACGACTGCCTACCTTGTGTTGACAAAGAACCACTTTCCGCCCATTCCACACTCCGAAGAAGAACGCATGTTTGGTTCTATATTGTGCCACCGCGGCCGCGACGATTTACTCATCCGCTTACGATGGCTCTTGGGTCCGGGAAGCGACTACATGTACCGTGTCGTGGATCTTCCCTACGGTCAACATGGCGACCAAATCTTCACAAGAAACGACCTAAACCCGGCATTTGACGAGCTGGGATGGCCCAGCATCACAAAAGCACTATTAGACAAGAGCGGCGCCGCACGATACCTCAGTATCCTCGGCGTGGAAAAACAGCTGATGGCTTTGGGCGGGCGCTTCGTTGACACCGAGACGCTGGAGCTCAACATTATCAATCCCACGGCCAAACCCAACCCATCCGTAGAGGTTGTCTCCACACAGCCGGACAGTTGGAGTTTCGTCGACTTCTACTCACGCGACCAATTGCGACCGGAACCGCAGGCCATGAAGCTGCATCTGAACACGGGGCTTTTAGTGTCGAATTTGGCCAAACAGGCAGTTTGTTTGATGCGTGGGCCAGGATATCCCCGAGATGCGTTGGGAGGAGCTATTCAGGCGTCCGTGACTAGGGTGGGCTAATGAATGGATCGGGAACCACAGAGTTAAAGGCGTTCATGCCAGTTCGGCTGGAACAATGGATGAATGAATTTTGGATCAACAAAATAAGTAGCAATATAGAGATCCCAGGGTCTACATGTCATTGGAAAAAGCAAAAAACACCAGGTGTATAGTATAACATTGGTATCTTTCCCTATATAGCAGTATTAGTCATAACATCGTGTTCGGTAAAGTATATGCCAGAATATTTGGGCGAAAGTTCTATCCAACCCTTCCGCTCTCCAATGTATCCTTTAATTACAAATTTTTAATAGTAGTTCTCTTTACCTCCTCTTCGATCTAAGCAGAGATTCCCACTTGAACCCGCTCGATTTTCTCTTCACAGGCTGGGGCCTCTGTGGTGTGCTCGTCGCTAATGGAGGGCGTCTGGGAGGGTTTCGCAGATTGTGCCAGTTCCTCGTGCCGTTCACGCCAACCAGGCGCATGAACTTGACATCTTGGCTCGGAGGTACCTTAGTGTCATTGCCCTTCCACAGAATAAAATCGTCCTTGGATGTTCGTGGGTGTATCTCCAAAGTGGCATCCTCGTACTCGCGGCCCACCTTAGCAGCTTCCACAAGACCTTGCAAGTCGATATGCCTGGTTTGTGTCGCCGTCTCTTGCCTTCTGATTCTGTCTCCGCTGGCCAACGCTGCTCTCTGTTCGGCAGTCGTGCTTACATCTCCATTCGAAGCTGACCTCAGGCCTATTGACTGCATGATATTGTCGAGCCTGCCCATCTCCTCTTGTCGCTCCTCATCACGCTTCCTCCAACGTTTGGGAATGAGGGCCGAGATACAGCCTCGGAACGGACTAGTCGCCGCTCGGTATGCCGCGTAACAAAAATCGAATAGGCTTCGCACAACACTATCAGGGACCTGTCTGATCAACGCGCCAAGAGGAAGCGTCAAAAATCCAAAGAGTATGCTCCAGCCCCACTGAGCTCCAGTCAGCCAGCAGGTGTCGAATGCTTCACCTCCTTCAAAGATGATGACAAACTGGCCAACAATGGTGATGACCTGAACCGCAATGAACCACGGGTTCTTGAATGCGCCCTGATAAAAAATATCTATCTTGTTGTCGACTCTGCGGCAGTTCTGTTGATTGAAAAATTGCATCCAAACGTAAATGTTGAAAACAAGTGTCTGAAGTTTATCCTCGTCATACTTGGAGTTGGGATTGAAGATGTTCCACCCAGCATAGTGAACGGTGAACACTACAAGCAGCTGGTATATTGCCTGGCCCAAAATCATCTTCCACATGGTAATACTAACGATTGGCGCGTTCCGCGGCTCAGGCTTGCGCTGGAGGAAGTCGGGGGAAGGATGATCGGTCGAATAGCAGAGCGAGGCGAAAATGTCCATGATCAGATTGATCCAGAGAAGCTGAACGACGGTGAAAATGGAATCACCTGCAAGCTCGGAAGCGACAGTAATAATTCCAGCGGTAACATTAATTGTGAATTGAAACTAAGCGCCGCCATTAGTCAAATGAAATGTATACTTAGTATTTGGACACTTACTTGGCAAAATCTTTTTACTGAATCATTAACCGTTCGACCCCAAGCCAGTGCTTTGACGATGGAAGCAAAATTATCATCCAACAAAATGATGGATGCAGCCTCTTTCGCCACTTCTGTGCCTTGAATTCCCATCGCAAATCCGACATCTGCAGCTTTGAGAGCCAGTCCATCGTTGGTCCCGTCTCCAGTGACGGCCACAGTTTCGTTCATGGCCTTGAGGCGCGATACAAGTAAAAGTTTGTCTTCGGGGCTAGATCGAGCAAGAACTTGGAGGCGAGGAATAACCGCATCCAATTGCTCCGGGGTTAAGTCTCGAAACGTTGGTCCGTCCATGGCGATGCCACCAGCAGTATAGATACCACACTCCGCTGCAATGGCTTTGGCAGTCAAAAAGTTGTCACCAGTAACCATACGGACAAAGACACCAGCCGCCTGGCATTGTCGGACAGAGTCCATCACCTCGGGACGCAGGGGATCTCGGATTCCAAAGACACCGAGGAAGACCATGCCTGATGCCAACCATTCCAGGTTGAGAGAGTTTGGGTCATCACCTGGATCCTCAAACACTTCCTCCGGCGTAAAATCCCTGAACGCCACGGCCACAGGACGAAGCAACTTTGAGGCGTACCCACGAATCGTGTTGTAGAAGCTTTCCCGGTTTTCATCAGAGAGACGAGCGACCGGGATTTTGTATGTCGGATCAGAAACGATGAAGGCGCAGTACTCAAACACAACCTCAGCAGCTCCCTTGACGAGGAGTCGATAGTTCCCGTCAGGAAGTTTTATGAGGGAGGCCATCCACTTGCGGGAAGAGTCAAACGGAAGCATTGTAAGTGCTGGGCGGTTCGCTCTCTCTTCAGCTAAGCGGCTCATACCCAAATGACAGTGGCTGAAGTCGAGCAACGCCGTCTCTGTACTTGAGCCCACGAATTCCGAAGTCCCGGAATCGCTGGTTTCAAATGCTGTTGAGTTTATGGCAATAATATCCTTGATCAACGCTTTGGCGTCGGCCGATAACGACGTCATTAGTTGACTCGAAGTATCGCAATTGATGGTAGAGGCCCTCGACATTGACATGTCTAAGTCTGTGGCAACCGATTGCGTGTCGTCGAAACAGCACTGCAAACCAATCCGACCTGCCACCACGGTCATCTTGTTCTGAGTTAGTGTGCCTGTCTTGTCTGAACAGACAGTGGTAGCATTGCCCATGATCTCGCAAGAGCGAATGAGTCGTACGAGATTGTTGTCCTTGAGCATGCGCTTCGTTGCAAAAGCTAGGGCAAAGGTGACGTTGAGACCCAGACCTTCTGGGATAGTAATGATAACGACAGTGACGGTTATGATGAGGACATGTAAAAAAGCCTCTACCTTCTGGGTCGGATCCCTGTCCCTGTAATGATGCAACTTGATCAGGTAGCGAATGAACAAGATGAGGAAGAAGATGGATCCCGCAACAACACCAATGATAATGAGCTGCTTTCCAAGTCGTCCAAGTTTAGCCTGTAGTGGAGTCTCCTGGACATCACTCCTCAAGGACATCAAAACGCGCCCATTAGTAGAATTAAGACCAACAGCGGTAACCAAATAGTGGCCAACTCCTCGGGCAACGGTAGTGCCGCTGAGAATGAAGGGGTCAGCGGCGTGGAAGGGGTCATTTTCATCGGGAATGCTCTTGTGTACGAATTCGGACTCTCCAGAGATAGAAGATTCGTCGATCTGGAGCCAAGTAGAGTTGACGAGAACTCCGTCAACCGCAATGACATCTCCTGCTTCTACGCGCAAGATGTCACCAACCACCACCTCATGAACAGAAATCGTTTGAAATCTTCCAGAGCGGATCACAGTCACATCTCTTTGGTCCTTACGCTCATTAAGCTTCTTGAACTTGTAATTTTTCTGCCAATCGGTGGCAGCG
This sequence comes from Mariannaea elegans, assembly GCA_930272665.1. NCBI lineage: Eukaryota > Fungi > Ascomycota > Sordariomycetes > Hypocreales > Nectriaceae > Mariannaea > Mariannaea elegans. The sequence goes on from CAKNEU010000030.1 coordinate 188,911, forward strand.
CTCGCAAATACAATGACAGTAATAGCGGCAACGACAGTTACACCATCAACCCACTCAGTGCCGGATGAATCAATATTTGGGTCGACGGCTTGGTAGATGCCAATGGCGAGAGAAATAACGGCAGAAATTGTCAGAAGGATCATCAATTTGTCATTGAAGGCAATCCACATCAGCGTGAGGAATGACTTTTGTTTGCGCTGAGGAAGTCGATTGGTGCCAAAGACCCGTTTTCGATCTGCGAAGTGTTCATCGCGATGCTCGCCTAGGCGGAGAGAATTGGGGAGAAGCATAGGCGGCGTAGGCGGAGGAGGGAGGTCGGTGATAATTGGAGGTCGAGCATAACGGCCAGCATCGACGGCCTCGTCATAAGTTAAAGTACCATCGAGGGTGGTTTCGTCAACACTGAGACCGGCGGACAAATCGGCGCGTAGACCGGCAGCGAGTCCAAGGAGACCGCCAAAGGCGCGAAGGGCGGGGAGACTCTTGGTGGTAAGGAGATTATGGAGCTGGTTCGGAGAGAAGGCGAAATTGCTCGTGGGATCAACGGATTCTTCGCGAAAGTCGAGAGACGGGTCGTCGCAGCTCGGCGGCTGAGAAGCGACAGTAGCGGTAGTGTCTAGCACAAGATCGGAAGGGGAACGTTTGTGAGAGGGCCCTGAGTTTATGTTTGTGCCTGTACCTGTCCCTGGACCAGCACCAGAAGCGCCATGGCCATGAGCAGCATGGCTTGGACCCGGAACTGCCGTGATTTCGTCCATCGACGGAGGAGGCGGACGATGGAGAAGAAACGGCGGCACAGGAGGCCGGCCGACGATTGGATGTAGGACGCCGGGCTAGGGATGAGGTTTATAGAATCAGGAAATTACCAAGCGAGTATCGAAAGAAACGTGATGTCGGAGCGCGTGGGGGGGGCATCAGATCTGAGCTATGGACATGGGCTTCTTCTTCAACGACAGGGCGCCATGTCCGTCCAAGTCATGGTAGGCGGCCGAAAAGGTCCACTACAGCGACCTGGGGACGATGTTAAACTGGGGCTTGGCGTTGATCCCCCTGCTAGTAAATAATTTAGTGGTAAGGTGAGCAAGACTTGAAGTTGGATAAACTGTGGACATTTTCCACTTCCCAGAGCAGAGGACAGAGGAGTGGAGAATCTCACCTTCCGAGGATTCTCCACGACCAAGACAAAGAGTACCAGTATTAGTTATTCATGAAGCAGCCACGGACAGTATGCCGTTCTGCGAGGTATAGTCATTAGAGTGGCTGTTTTCCCATCGCCGCTTTTGTTGTTCTTTGTTCAAAGGCGGGGTTTGGTGGAGGCCAATTGGCCGTAAAACGATGCCAAGAGAGGTTGCAGAATCACGGCCAGTCCATTCGGAGGCACCGAAAAGAAACTCGCTCATCGGTATCCGTCAATGGTGTCCTTGGTCGGAAAGTTTCGAAGACGTTAGCAGCGAGTAGCTTGGACTCTAGGTCAGATGGAACGTAGGATTGCGCGTATACAGAAGACAGAACTGTATTTTGCAAAGGGAGGGCTGCCAGCTGCTCCTTTCTAACTAGTGGCGGCTAGCAACGCCCGCGGTGAACGTTGATACGGAGGATACCATACGGCACGGTACTGTAAATACTGTACAGCGAGACCGATCAGATGTTGCTTCTGACTCGACGGTTTTGTCTCTCGCTGCCTGGTGAGTATATGGCCACGGCGTTCAACGTGATGTTAGAGTTTCGTGGCAGTGCAAAATGGCGAAGTCAGGCATGTCGGGTTAATTCAATTAAAGTAGAGGGTCCTTCCGCTTCTGAACCCGTTGCTGCGCCTCCTTCACTTTTTCACAGCCCGTATTTAATTACAGTTCACCATTCATTTGTTCCGCCAAGAACAAAGAGGAACAGCCAGGCTGCTATATGTGGCTGTTTTGATAATTACAGGTCCAGATTCCCTCTAACCCAAAGGCCTCAGCATGGGCCGCGTAACCCTCACCCTCTTAAAAGACGTGGTCTAATTCATTAGTTAGCACCTTCCAGACCCAGGCTCCTTCCACACGCCATCATTACGTCATGAGTCCTAAAAATATTCGGAAGCCTGCTTAGTTACCAAGGACTTTGGTCTTACTCCCACTCGCGCACGAGTGCGAGCAAAAGACAGTAATAGCGAAGACAATACACGCAGCAAATATATATTCAATAAGAGAAATAGTCAATTAGTAAGAATAAATATATATACATATATACATATTAACTTCCAAATAAAAGATAAATATCCACGATGCCCGCAGTTCATTAACGATGTCTAAGCTGCAGTCAATTGCCGCTCGTGATTGGTGCTTATCCACAGTGGTGGTACAACTATTAGTCTGTTCCAGGGGAATAACCTCAACCTGCAGTTGGATCAAAGGACGATCCCTCATGTTTTTCAATGAGACAAGAAATCATATGTGTCAGAACCAAACGATTGATCCGCGACACATGGCAAACGGGAATGCACGTGCGGTTGAGTTTCAGTGACACCATTCGCTAAAGCAATCTGATGCCACGCACATTCCTCCTCATTCAGATTGCCTCACTATCCAGGACAAACTTTTAGCAAAGTTATCCTACTCTCGTTGTATATCCCTCATCTACAGCTCAGCCCTCACCCACTATGTTCTCTCACTCTTCTTGTGCGACATGCCACGAAACACCCTAGCTAGATCCATTTTCTCAAATCTCGTAGCCAGTCCAATTCGTCGTTTCGTCTATATAAGCCAATCGATGGTCTTTCGGCTGTCTCATCTCCCTTTTCAGCCAACTGAGACATATTTTATCCCAAGACGAGTGGCCGTCGACTGAATCAGGAACCATTCCATGCCCACGGCGCACACGATCAACAACAATACTTTCAAGACCCCCAGCAGTGATCCCGTTCCCGGCGATTGGTCTAGTCCGAGGTTGCACAGGCGAAACAATCACGTTTCCCCAGGCTCGTTCAACTCCTCTCAGCCGAGACAAACGTGGGCTTATCCAAAGTACTTCGGCACTGGAGAGATAACCTCTCTGAGTCTTCCTGTACCTAGACGATCCCGCATCTATGCTACGATATTGTCTTGCGTCTCATCTCGCTAACACATCAAACTTAATCAACTCCTCAATGCTTATATCCAAACATTTACTTCATAGAACATGTCTTCTCTCTCCATGTCTGGCTTCCCGTTCGTTTTTCGCCTATTTTAAACCGTCACAAGCCGGCCATCATATCGAACACCGAGCTTTGACTCACCCTCACCACCATCTGAAGACCGACCCTCAGCTTACATGTTTAGAAATGAGTCTGATCCAGAATGGATCGCTTCCATCTCATCTGAGAGTCCACCCGCCGAGTCGCTTGCCCTGGCCCGCATCCACTTCAAACCCCTTGGCATCCCCCGGGACTGTGTCCTCTTTCAATACTAATTACTTTCCGAGATCAACAAACCGACCGCTCAAGTCATCTACCAGATACACCCGTTTTCCCTCATGGCTATCCGTTCTATATGATTAAGTCACACGAGACATGTTTTTAATTCAGAACCATTCGGAAGCCACTGACCACGAGATTGAACCACTTCTACCCTACCATTATCACTGAGCGGGCAATCAGCTCGTTATCACCGCCATGTCCTTACATAAATTCTTCAGAGTATTGCAAACACCGCACCGCACCTCTCCTTACTATTACTTTTCTTAATAACTATATCTCAGTAGCCTTCAATCATTCTTTTGAAATGTTCAGGCATGCTTTTCCTTGACCTGATCCTGGCTCTTGCCCTCTGTGGCTCACTCGCTCGCCATGCAGTGGGCAGACCAACACCCTTCGCAAATTCCACCCAAGAACCTCACAACTCCATCATTATTCCCAAAGTCATGATCATATCCATGGTTCGTTCTATTCTGCTCTTTTTTCTTACCTTAAGATTCTTGACCAACCTGTGAATTCAAGTGGTCCCCAGAGGCCCAGGTCTGGCACGACCGGCTGTCCAGCTCCGAGCTCGGAAATTTGACGTCTCGCTCTATCCATTCGTCAGGCTTTTCCGTGCTCTTTCCTCAAGCCTTTTGCACGGAAGATGGGAGCATCTGTCAGTTAACAGTCGGAGAGGGCGAGATCAATTCTGCGGCTACACTCATGGCTCTTGTGCTGTCTCCCATGTTCGATTTACGGCAGACGTACTTCCTAGTTGCTGGTATCGCAGGAGTCAATCCTCGATATGGTACCTTAGGTACTGTGGCTCTCGTTCGCTACTCAGTTCAGGTGGCCCTCCAATATGAAATCGACCCGCGATCTCTCCCGTCGGAGTGGTCAACTGGGTACATAGCTTACGGTCGAAACGAACCCCTCGAATATCCGTTCATTACCTACGGCACCGAAGTCTTTGAGCTAAACACGAATCTCCAGGACAAGGCATATGAGCTCGCCTCCAAAGCGACTCTCAAAGACGCCAACGGGCCGCGACAGTACCGGGATCTCTATAGGCCAATGGAGGAGACCTACAAAATGGCATTAGGACCACCTGGCGTCATCAAATGTGACACGGCCACAAGTGACGTATATTATTCCGGAAAGCGACTCTCTCAGGCTTTCGAAGATACAGTATCAGTATGGACAAACGGAAGTGGCACGTACTGCATGAGCGCTCAGGAAGACAACGCCATCTTGGAAGTCCTAACCAGGGCATCGGTTGAGAAACTTACAGACTTCGAGAGAGTTATAGTCCTTCGCGCGGGTTAATATCCTTCCCTTTGTCTATTCTACCTAGAACACAGGAGCTTCAGGCTAACATCTACAAGGCTGCAACTTCGACCGCCCCCCTCCCGGCCGTTCCGATCTTGAGCATCTCACAGCTACCCAACAGAACGGTTTCGATATTTCAGTCGAGAACATGTATCTTGCAGGATATCAAATCATTAAAGGTATTTCTGACGGTTGGAACTGCACATATAAAGACGGTGTCAGAGCAGGAAACTACGTCGGCGACATTTTCGGAAGCCTAGGTGGACGGCCAGACTTTGGATACGGAAGTATCACGAAGGAAGACCGTGTGGCCCCTGGAGGTGTCGATCTGGACTTAGCCGTGAGGGAGATGAATCGGCGAAAGCAACTAACCAGCAAGCCGCCCTCCAAGATTTGACGAGGTGGTATTACAGTCGAGAGGAACTTGTCTTCGGAGCACTGGGCGTTATCTGTTTTATCATTATGGACTGAAGTGAGCACAGCAAACTTTTGTATTGTATTGTAGCCTTGTTTGTTTTTAGATTCATAAAACTTTTCACGTCGTGCTATGCCATGCCAATTGGTAAAAATCACAATCTCATAGTAAAGGCAGCCATCTTAGTTCATCCGATGCATATATAGTATTTTGTGAGTGAAGCAAGATACGGTCCCAACTCCACGTGTCATAATTGTACAGCCTCGACTCATGGGCCCTTTATCCCTAGTAATGCAATGTCAGAGATTGACTCACTCAGAGTCAGCAGTCCTAACTCTATGTGAATTTGGGCTTCGAGCTAGAGAGCGTATAATTCTCTGCAGGCTAAGTTACGTCGTGTTAAAAAGGGGAATTCGTTAATATTCGTGGTTCGTGAGATGAGCAAGTTAACAAGGGTCTGCTTGCTCCTAACATGTTTCAGTCCGGCTTGCAAATAAATGGAACGCTCGTTCCCTTCTGTATCAAGCCTCTGCAAGCCTCTGCGAATCTCTGGGGAAGTTGGGCGTTTCATTCCCATTCAGAAGACACTCTCGCAGGCCAGTCGTCCAACATCTCATGGTGGTCGCTTACGCACAATGCGTTTTGTTTTGCCGCCACCCAGAGGGCGATGAAATGAAGGATCAGCAAGAGCCAACTGGTTCCTAGGCCCCCAGCACGCCTATTTGGTAGATGAGGGTTGTGATAATCAGGGCTACCTAAGCTTGCTAGTTGTGGCAAGCCCAGATCTAGGGCAGCCACGGCTACTAACGGTATTCCAACCTGAAGATTGACGATAAATGGCAAGCAGGGTCGAGTGAGTGAGTACATCTTGCCGATGAAGAAAGAAAATCGCAAAGAGTAGCTCAGGATAGCCATGTGAGGATCCAAACGCACCATTACGCGATTGGAAATAGCTGAGACTTGGTTCATCAAAACATTCGGTGGGGGCCTCGGAGGCGCCATCAAGAGAGGTGGACTGAAGGATCCGCTCTCCGTTACTCTTGGCTCATTTGGGCTTTCGCTGGGGCTCGTGGAATTACGAAACCCATCTTGGCTACGAGATAAAACCATAGAATGAGAATGAGCGGCTCGATGGCGCGGGCCACTTGGTGGAGTATGTTCATGGCGAATACTCGAGGCACCTATGCTTGGCGATGACTCTCTTCTTGGGGTTCTAGGCCACTGCTCAAGAGCCTGGAGTTTATCTGGAGCATTCTGAGACTGGCGCTGCCGGGGACCTGCGTAACAATAAGACCAAGGCTTGTCACGACGTAATGGTACAGTGCTTACCTGAAATTGGGGTGCTGGGAACGGCAGGGGAATCTAGATTCTGAATTCTGCTCCCGTTCAGGCCTAGGGACGGGACCGGGGTGTGTTCGTCCCTCCCAGGGGCATCAAAGGTGGGCGACTCGCCTCTCATTGCTTTGAGGACCTCGTTCGCACTCGGACGTTCTGTCGGGTTCAGAGAGAGCAACCTTTTCAAAAGCGTATATAGCTTGGGAGGGAGATCTGGGCGAAGCCTTCGCTCATCCTGAAAACCTTGCCAGTCTATAATCTCGGCTCTGAGCTCGTCGACATTCTCAAGCTCTTCCTGGATGGCATTGGCACTATGGTACGGCAACCTGCCAAAGCACATGAAATACAGAATCATCCCCAACGAAAAAACATCTGACTTTGTCGTGAAGTTCTCGTAGGCATTAGAGGCGGGGTCAAAGCGAAGCACCTCAGGAGCGCAGTATGAGATTGTACCAGTCGCTCCAGTGGAGTTGCGCACGACGTTCTTGGGCTGGACCTCGCCAAAGTCGCTAATGAGACAGATAAGTCTTCCACCCTCGCGGTGTAGCAGGCAATTGCTCGGCTTCAGATCGCGGTGGACATAATTTGCTGCATGAAGATATGCTACGCCAGATGCGATATCCTTGAATAGAGTGTAAATTTCCTCAAAGGACAGTTGACGGATTCCTGAATACAGATCCGTGGGCGGATCCAGCTGGCCCTTTGATCTCCTACGCATCTGGGCTTTGAGTTCCTCCTTGGTCGCCTCTCGAGGTGCGCCGCCGACAATGTACTGGTGAAGATCGCCGCCGTTGCAATATTGCTGCAGAATAAATGCGCAGGCTACGCTCGGGCCGAAGCGTGACAACCTAACGTCTTCCAGCCAGACATGACGATACGAGACGAGGTTCGGATGAGATAGCTTAGCAAGCAGCTCGACTTCAACGAGGACCTTCTCCAACCAAACATGGTCATCACCGACAGGAACCCGTTTGCAGGCGAACTGGCCGAGAGGGCAGCCGTCAATTTCGTGACGGACCAGCAGGACGACACCCTTGCCTCCTTTGCCAAGAACCCGTTCTTCGACAAAGAAGGTATTGAAGTAGCCCGGGCTGAACGCATCTCGGCGAATCTTGCCAGCGGCATTCGGAGGGACCCCGGGTTCGCTTGAGACGAACTCAGCATTGCCATTTTGGATCTCATTCGGGGGCGGGGAGGCTTGAGCCGACGGGCTTCTAGGTTCGGCAAGAGCAGGTTTGAGAATCCTTCGTACAGGGCTTGGAGGTCCACCATCAGGTGTAGATTCGGTGTTCACAGCACGCAGCATGCGAAAGTAATCCGGATCAACGAATGTGTCATGGCGGGAACCATGGGATCGATCAAACGGCCGTTCGGACGAGGAAGGTCGGCTGGTAAGCGGCTGATGGCAGGTTGGGCATTCTGAGATGCCTCTGATTTCGAGACGGTGAGAATGCGAGTCGCGAACAACAATGGCGTTGTGATGGCGGCTGTAACTGGGGTAAGTAAAGCTTTTTGGTGGAGTGGAACGACGGAGGGGATGACGTACAGGACGATTTCACGACCTTCGTGGGGCTGATACGGAATCAGCGACATTTTCGGGCAATAACAGCGGGAGCATCGATGTGAGAAACCGATGCAGTTGTCATGATGTGGAGAAACGAATGATGAAGATGCTGGATCTGTCGAGAGGGAAGAGACTTTGGAGAATGGAGAAGCTTGGAAGGTAAAAAGAGCGGAATGTGGTGGGTGGCATTAGCTCGAGCTGGTCAGATGTTTACACAATAATACGTAGCAGCATTGTCATACTGGGGGGGAAATGGGCACCGATTGAAAATTAAAAATGCAGAAAAATATGAATAATCCATAGATATTACCATTCTCGTGTTTGCCCTCGAAAGAAATACATTCCATGCAAAGTCAAGATCAAGTTGGTGATCTGTTGATGTCATTGATGGCTTGGACCCAAAAATGAACAAATATGACATCGGCTTGTCACTTTCGTGTGGCCAATTCCAACCCTATACAGCGCAAACCATCCAGTAAGATTTGTAAGATTTAAGAGATATTATAGGATGACCCTTTCTAATTTTTTTTCAACAATCCTCCATCTAATATGACGAGTAATACTTATACAAGGGAGAAAGATATTTGTTACTCTAGGGTAGTTTCAGCCTTAAAGTAGTTCGGCTCGTTCTAGCCTGGGAAGCTAAGCTGTTGGGAAGGTACAGGTACTGTACCAAAAGTATTTGTAGCCCTTCATCGGCTTCCACTTAACATCACATCACGTATCGCATACCAAACGCCACGGAACCAAAATGGCCGACCTTCGACAGGCTTGCGATCGGTGTCATGGCAAGAAATTAAGATGTCAAAAGCAGTCTGGTTCTCTCGTTTGCGTTCGCTGTGCAAAAGCCGATGTGCTCTGCGTCTTTAGCCCCCCGACTCGATCACTTCGAAACGGGGTTGTGCAACCGCAGCCAGAGTTTGACTGGTCTTCTCTCCTGGCTTTTGATCCACTGCCAAATAATGGGATGCCTGGCGATGCCATAATTCAACCATTCATCATGACGCCGCCGGTGAGCGATAATGCCGACGTCCGGGATCTGAGTGAGACTGCCATGCTGGCAAACCTGATGACATCCCTGGACCGCCTTCACGAAGGATTTCCTGCATCTGTCGTCCACAGACACTTGAGTGTTGAAGATATGAAGCATATTTCGCAAAGTCCTGAAGGAAAACTCAACCTCCAAAAGTCACTTGAGCATCTCCTCCAAAGAGGACAGGAGCTGTCTCTGTTATATCCGAAAGTTCTTCAGAGAGCAAGTCACCACATCAATAGGCCAACGGGCGACGAATCTTGTATAATAACTGATTGCGTGCACCAACTGCGCCAATCCCTGCAGTCGAGGCAGCTCCCGATCCTTGACCATTGTCTCCTCAACCTCTTAATTGCTTGCCATCTGCGTTTCACCGACATTCTCGACAATATCATGGGCCTCGCTCGACTTTGCTCCCACGTCTTCTCAAAGTTGCCAAAGGATCACGAGCCAAATTTTGATATTCCAGAGATTCGCATAGGCTCGTTTGTGGCCCCAAGAGACTCGGCTGCATCCTTGATAACAACTATGCTGGTGGAACTTCAGTCTTCCTTAGACTCAAAACGCCAGGAATTATCTGCATTGGTAATCTCTACCGCGGGTGAGACGTCTATGGAAGCTAAAGTTCTGACTATGCAATGTGACATCCTTGGGAAGCGTGTAGTGGATTCCCTGGACGATATGCGGCAACTGAGGGCAGAGCTGTTTAGTTCTGGCATTCTCAAATGAATATATTACGGAAATAACGGTACGAATGCGAAGAACACTGGTTTGCGCTATAAAACCGGTGCGTATTCATCGACGAACGAGTTAGGGTATTGATACCTATTGCTGCTCTATCGTGTTTACATGGTAACTGGGCTACTCTACTTCTAATACTCCTTCACAAACCATGTCAGAGGCACATCTTCGCCCTCCATTCTAATATCCAATCCTAACTCGTTCGGCTGGCCGTCTGCATCGACCCGGAACTGAGCCCGGTAATACTCAGCGGGTCGTCGTACAGTCGCGAAGTCGTCGTTGAACAGCCAACCGATCCATAACTGCCCAGACTTATGCTCTAGCTGATACGATATCTGCTTCCCGAAGTTACTAGTCTTCACTGCCACTAGGCGGCAGCCATCTTCGTTGATGGTTGGCGAAGCTGGCGAGTCAGATGGGTCCTCCCAATCTCCACATCGAAGAGACAACGAGATAGAGCCATATCCTGGGTGGCGGTAGTCTCCAGCAAAGTTCTTCAAAGACATAGGAGCTGAGACCGGTGGGGAAGGTAGAGACGGATAAAGACGGGCTGAGCAGTTTCCAAGACGCTCCTGATAATTTGCCCATGTCTGGTTCCATCTTTGAGACCAGGTCAGTATCTTTATATGCCATTTATATTTCGTGTGAACTCAGAACTCACCTGGCCTCTAAGTCGACTCGTTGGTCCTGCTGAACGCCAAAGTAGTCATACAACGTCTTGGCAATGATGGAATCGAGAACCGGTGTCCCCTCACTGTTAAGCATGACGATGAATCCAAAGTCCCTGCTGGGTACCATCACCATGATGGACATCATGCTGTCCACGAGTCCGGAGTGCCACCAAAGTCGTTCATCTTGGAAGATACTGCCAAACCATCCATACCCATAGTAAAATGGACCGGTAAATAGTTCATCTCCCTCCTCGACGACCACATAAGGAGACTTAACTGCATGATGACCTTCTTTCGAGATGGGTCCCGTTTCTTCAATCATATGACGCAGGTATCGAGACCAGTTTAGGACAGAAGATATGGACATCCCCGCCCCTGCGATGTTGGTCTCGTCTCTCCATGGGATCTCACCATAGGCCTCTGTGTCATTGTTCCAATAGTAGGGATGTGCGAGTGTGTGACCACTAGCCAGAGCATCGTCGGGGTGTAGGTAGGTATCAAACATCCCCATTGGATACCAAAGTCGATCGCGGAAGAAGTCAGCTAGAGAGGAGTTGGTCAGAGTCTCAACGAGATAACCCATGGCACCGTACATCATATTGTTGTACTCCCACTTGAGCGTGGCTCATTCGCCATTGGAAGATGGCGGAATGAACGGAGCATATCGACGGAAGAGTTGAGAAAAGGCCCTGCATAATCATGCCTTGGATAGCCAGTGCGATGACAGAGGGCATCTCCAACGGTGATATGAACGGTTGCCCACTCATCGGAAAGGACAAAGTCCCTTGGAGCAGGGACGACACAGGAGTTGACCATTGGATATCTGAATAATTCTCCGAATCGTCCACCAGGAGAGACAGGGCAGCAGCTGTCAAAGACTTTGTCATGCTCCCGCAGTAGAAGAGAGTTGACGGGGTCACAGGAACTGAGTCTACCGTAGCATATCCATAACCCTACAGAGACAAATAAAAGTTAGAAGAAGCGATTTACAAATAGCTAACGAGATATCTTCTCCATACCCTTGTCCAAGTCTTGTTCCCGTCGAGAATGGCCATGGCAAGACCGGGAACATGCCAGCGTGCCATTTTATCTCGGATAAACTGCTCAAAATCTTCATTGACGAAGGCGATATCGTCATTGCCATAGTCAGACGGGGTTGTATGCCAAGGCTGATGACCGAAAGGAGTCTGTTGTGCTGCCACCTCAACCAGTTTTAGGACGGCGCACATCCCGGTGAGGGACACCCAAGACCTCAAAAGTCCCATTGATGCAAGTCGGCTCTAAGTGGTGGCATAAGCAGTGCGGCGTGGTGTGATACAGCTTGTCTTCTGCTCAAGCCATCAGATCGGGGTCTGATTCAACTGACGCCACTCGGTGCTGCAAACTTTGCCGACTCCGGGAGAGATGCAACACCCGATGGCCGATGGGCGAAGATCCGTCGTCTGCTTATCAGATCCTGGGAACTGACGCTATCCCTACCAGTTACGTGATGCCAGTGAGACAGGGATTTGCGCTTTTGTGGATCGCCTGTGTGTGAGCTTGAAGTACCTAGAAGTAGTTAAATAATACGTAGCGATCTATGTATATTTGCCTCTCTACCAATTATGGGAAATCTCTAGGGCATTGACAAAATGAAAAAAGGTCGACCCCAGGTCTGATAGGTTGGTGGTTCAGGCTTGTGTTAGTGATATCACTGAGTAAGTCACGAGGGTCTGGATTCTAACAATATTATTGATACTGGATCAAGCATCATCCGTGCCTGATCGTCGAGTCTGGACCCTAAGAGTGGCAAACAACCCGGGCTGAACATGTCAAAGAAAGAAAATAAATTAGTCTGGAACCTGGTGTTAGTGGAAGGGAAATAACCAGCATCTCCATTCTTTTTCATGCAATATTTCGGACAAGAAAGCAATCTAAATTAGCTTCAATCCTTACGGAGTAATTAGCTGCAGGTAAGAATTACTTTAACCCGCATTTCGTACCTCGTAATTGATTACCACGTTGTCACAGTTCAGTCATCACCTTGTTCATCTCGGGTAATCCACCAACGAGAGGAACCCTGGCTGAAATCTAGTCCCTTAACGCCACCATTGGGCCATGGTGTGGGAGCTCTTTCAGGGAAACCCGTAAGTCAAAGTCGGAGCGAAGGGCACCAAATGTGCCGATTTCCGTGCGCACGGGATGGTAACGCTTAGCGGGTAGAGTTGGGGACTGGGGGAACCGGCGATGTGCAGCCCATCGGCCGAGACGGGATTGCCATCAAAGCTAGGGTTGCACTCTTCCTTTGTCGGCGGGTTTGGTTCCGCCCCCCTCGTCGCTAATGGTTGCCCACATCCCATCGTGGAGAACCATTTCAACTCCGTATGGAGTGCATAGTGGAGTTGGACTTGGAGTCGATCAGCGCATAAAATAATAACGGGCATTGCTGTGTGAATTCCGGAGATCGGGGTATTGAGCTCTATTGACTTTTAATCCTGGACGAAAACCAGAACGAGAAAGTGATCCGAGAACCGTAAATGAATTGTATGGATATGCTGCACCACTCCTCTCAAGCACACCCTTAAACAAGGAAAGTTTGGTCAGATTAGGCGGAGTCTATGAAGGGCCCGAGGGTGTGAAGCAGACGACACTTATCACCTGGGGAGATGATACACAGACTCTGTCGTTCATGAGCAAATATGCACAAGGACCGGTTACAGGTAGGGGGAATAACGGATCCGAAGCAGTATGGAGCTGGCCGGCCTAACAGGGGTGGGGATTTAAAGGTAGGCAAAAGAACTTACGAATGGGAGATGATCCGTCTGCTGGTAATTATTTGTTTTCTTCCCTTCTTCTTCATCTCATGTTCTTCTTCCTTTCCATATTGTCTCTTGTTGCTTAATGTTTGGTTCCCGTCTTGAGCCAGAATTATCTCTTACCAACCAATAACGAAAGCAAGCCTTCTCATACCCAAAGGCACACGATACCGCCATCAACCAACGAGCAACGATTACTCCGTAAAATAACAAGCAGAAACATTCAAAAAAACGCCAAGGCTGGTTGAGTCGTGAATAGGTACCCGGAACCAAAGCCCTGCAAGGCTCAAAACCCAACTGTCTGGGTCTGATCTGATCGTGATCTGCCTTTTCCCGACCTCTCAAGTTCCGGCTTCAACTGTCTCGTTGTTTCACCGTGCCATCATACGACACTTCATCTTTCCCCCTCAGCCTGGCGTGCTTCTTTGTCCCCCAAGGGAACTGAACGGACAACCACGGAGCAACTTGCTCCTCCTGACCACGGTCCAGTTTATCCCCGGCAGCACGCGCTTGCTCCACCCCCAATTATTACCCGTCGGAGCTCCATTGGGAGGCTAAAGAGGCGATCAGTGGGTGCTTCAGTGGACCGCAACCATACTCCGCTGGATAAGCAGCCCTGCGGCCGCTGTAAGCGCGGTGGGCTAGCCCACTGGAACAGGAAGCTTCCTGGGGAATCAGTCCAAGCTTAACTGGAAGCTTTTATCCGAACAGGTACGTACTTGACCTCGGGTTAGGTATCTACACCTCCGCATATGCCCATCACAGCAATATGGTTGCAAATATGATTTTCTTCTTCATTTACTTTCGTAATAGAGATTAATCTCTTGCCCAGATTGCTCCTCAAATTCTATTAAACATGTTTGAAAAAAACCCGCCGACTAACACGGTCTTTGCAATGGATAGACATTACCAGCATCATGTCGTCCTCCAACGACACTCTATCATTGGACGAGCATGATGAATCGCACAAACTGAAGCGTGAACCAACAAAAGAGGAAAAGACACGCGAAGCGATCGACGAGGGTCATGACGCCGACATCCCCAGCAACATCGGCTATGTCCTGACTGAAGCCGAAGAACAAAAACGGAGAGCAAGCATCGCCAAGAAGAACAGACTCGACAAAACGCACGTCAAAGATGAAACTGCTGAAAAGACAGGGGCCGAAGATGAAGGTGAAGAAGAAGAACAGGATGATGGCGATTTTACCGAAAGTGGGAATGATGTCGTTTGGTGGGATGGCGATGATGACCCCCATAACCCCTACAATTGGGCTCGTTGGAGAAAGGTGCTCAACTGCGTTCTGGTCAGTGCCTTGACCTTCGTCACTCCCTTGGCGTCTTGTGAGTTCTCCCATTGCTACTTTTGGAATAGGACGACTGCTTTTCATGCGTTGTTTTCGAAGAACATGTTGACTAACACCGAACATCAGCCATGTTCGCTCCAGGTGTTATCGACCTTATGGCCGAATTTAAAAGCAACAGCAGTGAACTCGCCTCGTTCTGCGTGTCTGTCTATGTCCTTGGTTTTGCCGCTGGACCTATGTTATTTGCCCCTTTGTCTGAGCTGTTTGGTCGCCTGATCGTCTATCACTGCTGCAATGTTGGCTTCATCGGTGAGTGACATCTCGTGTGATTCCTGGTTGAATCCCAAAATTAACCTCTGTCTTCTTTGATTAGCTTTTCTCATTGCTTGCGCCAAGGCTCCTTCTCTCAGCTCTCTTATCGCATTTCGTTTCTTGAGTGGCGTCTTCGGCTCGGCCCCCATCACCAACGGCGGAGGTACAATTGCAGATATGATTGTCCAAGAGAAGCGAGGCGCTGCCATGGCGAGTTTCGCCATCGGTCCGCTGCTCGGCCCTATCATCGGCCCAGTTGTGGGAGGCATCGTTACTGACAAGCTTGGCTGGCGCTGGGTGTTTTGGATCCTGACTATTCTTTCTGGCGCCTTGTCTTGTATCTTCTTCCTCTTTTCCAAAGAGACATACGCCCCAGTGATACTAGAGAGGAAGACACAGAGACTTCGAAAGGAAACTGGCAACCCTCGTCTGCGTTCGAAACTTGACGCTGGTCTCAGCCCTGCTGATTACTTCAAGCGCGGCATCCTTCGACCCTTCAAGATGCTCGCCTTCTCACCTATCTGCATCATATGCGGCCTGTATGTAGGCCTCGTATACGCCTACCTGTATCTCATGTTCACCAGCCTGACGCCTCTGTTCGAACGCATTTACGGCTTCAGTACCATCAACGCAGGCCTGACATTTCTGGGTCTCGGTGTCGGCAGTATGGTGGGCGTAGCGTACTTTTCCGTATCGAGCGACGCGTATATCAAGAAGAGGGCCGCCAAGGACCAAGAGGAGGCTGCTGCAAGGGCGCAGGCAGATGGAGGCGAAGGCGGTGGCGTTCAAGATGATTCGCCGACTCCAGTTGTCGGTGGGATAAAACCCGAGTATAGATTGCCGCCGCTGCGAATTGGTGCTTTTTTGCTTCCCGCGGGGTTTTTCATCTATGGCTGGACAGCTGAGTACAAGGTGCATTGGATAGCGCCTATTATCGGAACAGCCATCATCGGCGTCGGAAACCTCATCGTGTTCATGGTTCGTCCAATTCCCTTACCTCAAAGAAAGCCAGCAGCTAACAGGAAGGTTCCAGTCGCTCCAGATGTATCTCGTCGACACATTCACTATTTATGCCGCCTCAGCCCTGGCGGCCAACGCCGTGATGCGATCTGTTGCCGGCGCAGTGCTGCCTTTGGCCGGCATTCCCATGTATAACAAACTCGGCATGGGCTGGGGCAACAGCTTGTTAGGTTTTATTGCCTTGGCCTTGTTGCCGGCGCCATGGCTGTTTATGAAATATGGCGAGTATCTAAGGAAGAGGTTTGAAATCAAGAACCTTTAGATGAGGCCGGGGATGGGTATCATTGTTTTCTATTTTGGCGTGTATATTGTCAATTCTTATAGCATCTAGAACATTCGGTGGATATAGGGTTGCGCTTTCGGGACGGCAATTGTGTATAGAGGAAAGTACATAGTAGAGCGAATTCGAATGGTGTCTATCTTGTCTACTAGTCGATGTATTATTATCGAAGTGTATTCACAGACTTTTCTTTGTCTAGATGAGTAGCTACCATTAGGCAACTTATGTATACGGGTTGTGGCAAAGACAAATGGACCGACGAGCAGGGGCAACATGTAGTTTAAAGAATTCACACTATATGCGTAAGGTATGAATTTAACTTATATTGTGGTTATCTAATTCGTCTTTGACATAAAAAACTAGCAAGGAATGACAGTTGTTTACGAACAGCTGTTCATGAATCCCCAACGTACGAACACCTTGACCCATTATCCGCACGTTAATAATAGGTGTAAATATAACAGAGGCAATAGAGATGAGGTGATACGACATGCCTTTATCATTTAGAAGTTCTCTGAAATGTTCCTGCTATTGTCATGCTTAAGGAGCTGCTTAGGGCTAAGGCTTTTGGCGTGTTCCCAAAGACTGTGGATCGGTTCAATGACAGAAACAATAGACGATCTTCGCCTTGGGGATTTACAAACATTTTCACTGTTTCCAAAAGCCTCAAAGTCCGGGCAGACTTTCTGCTTAGGAGGCTTGATAATCGGTAGAGGTTGGCCATACGCATTGGCTAAGCAGTCGACGCACAGGGTGTTGACCCGAGTGGAGCAGGATTCATGAGCCTCAATGAACTGCGCTTCGCAGGGTTCCTGGTTAGACATACCGGCGAGGCAGAGCTTATATACCAGGCCGTCCTCAGTCTTCACGAGACTGGATAGGTGGTCGGTGGGAATTTCTTCCGCAGGGCGGGGCTTGATGCAGCCGCATTGGAAGTGAACCTGAGGTTGGCGACACATTTTCAATAATTTTGAGTTAGCAGGAAGCTATATAGGGGCGGAAGATTCTGAAGTTGACGAAGAATAAAAATATGAAATTGGGGAAGGTTGACGATGAGAGATAGATGGAAGATTTATAGTTCTGCGGTCTTCAAGATATTCCTAGGAATACATGCATGTCCTTGATAACGCAGCAGGTTTCCAGTTCTAGAATCAGTGGCTACAGTTCTATCCATAAGTTCTCTAAAAGTAGGAGAGGTTAATTAAAGTACTGACATCTAAAATGTGTGGTTTTCTCTCAAGATAACAGCCTCTCTGTTAGACTCTACGCATGTGCGGAAACCGATTAACCTAAGTCACATACTCGATATGTCTGTTCAGAGATGGACCCGGTGTATACGTAGGCTGGAGCAAATGAAACGTCTCATATTATTGAAGCAGAACACTACACAGAGGAGCAGCTCCTGGAGCAACAAGGCTCGTGCTTGTACATAGTTATCGGTTATATTGCTCGTAGAGACAGTGTCAATGGTCTTCAGATCTGTAATATTATTGTTGGTGAAGTAAATGAGCAACTATTCTTACGATTAGCTGTTCATGTTTACTTGTTCGCCCAGAACACCATCCCACAAGAACTAGTAATCTTCGGAACATTGATTGAGTTTAACTCAGTCTAATTCAGTCTAGTTAGTAAATTAAAGGCCCTAAAATACTAGTTAGTTTCCTGAGAATATAGGAGTTTGGACGTAGGCATCGACATTGAGCCACTGATACGTTCCACTTCAGTTTTTCACCAGTTCAAAAGAACGCCATTCTTCTCTCACTATCCGCACCCAAATCCCCTGCGCTCCCACCCTCCTCCAGCATAGAGAAGTGACTTCTGGCCAGCTTAAACACCCTCGTACCAGTGACCTCCAATCCTCGACACCCAGTGTACACCCTAAGCGAACAAATGGCATCGCACAAGATCGGGTCGTTACGAGGCGACTGTGACGTCGCAGTCGCCCCAGACTCCAACCTCAACACTCGACAATGCTTCTCTACCCTGCCTGCTCCAGAGCAAACCGACCTAGCTCCCCTACCGATTTGGGCCTTTCAGCTTCTGGCCCCCCCGCTAGAAGCAATGTGGAAAGTTAGCAAGTTACGTTGAATCTCTTTGCCGCGGCTAGCGAGTCTAGATCCGATCGTCCGTAGTCTGTGCCATCTTATGACAAAGAGCTCTCAATTGCCATATACTGTACGAAAAAGACATGAACTGATCGTAAACAAAGCCATCATATCATCTTTGATGCTCAAGTTTTACTTTCCCATCTTACTCCGCCACAGAAAGACCCGTGCTTTCAAGTTCTAGACTTGCTCCAGCTCATCATCAGGCCAGAACCCACGGCCTTCTCATCAGGCTCTACGTTTTTTTTTTTACCTGTCCTTTATATCATGCCACATCACATTCTCTTCATGACGAATAGATCGACCCACGGGCCTAAACCATTCGCCGAGCCAAGGCTTCTCTTGAGTCGAGTATGTATCCTAGGTGTTAAAATGCGCATCCACCTCCTCGTGGCATTCATCTACCTCGGGACCTCCCCCCGGTCACCCGGGGACAGGCCATGCATGATCCTAGTCAACATAATTTGTCTTTATGCCTACGTTAGTGCCTTGTGAGTGCATGAACTTATCCGTCCACACCATCACGGGAAGCCGCCGCGCCGTTCATACCATGATGCAGAAAAAAGTTGTCATGATTGTCAAATTTCTTCAACTTAAGTCACATCAAGATCACCATATTGGAGCCGAGAAAAGTTTGGTAGGTTGGAGAATCTTTCTCCCCAATTCCTATTTCATTTGATTCAACATCATTTAAAAACTCGAATACCCAGTAGTTACCTGACCCTAAAACAACCGTTACCCTGGTCTATCATTACGTCTGATTGTGTATTAAACCGTTTTCCGCTGTCATGCTCTCCAACTCAAACCAATTGGCCAATGCCAAGGTGCTCGGGGTCAGCCTTGACGATTCGGAGGGTGTTAGTGTTACCCATACCACCCTTCCAGCCCTGGACGACAACAACGGTCTCGCCAGCAGTCAGGACCTTGAGGCGCAGAGCGTTGTCGACGGCCCACTTGATACGTCGATCGACATCCTCCTGCCAGTTGACCTGGGTGAAGTCGGGCTTGGCCTCGGGGAACAGGAAGGGGTACACGCCACGGTACAAGTGAGCGAATCGAGAGGTGGTGTCATTTCGGGTCACCATGAAGATGGGGCACACAGGACGGTATTTGGAGAGCATGCGAGCAGACTCTCCAGAGGTGGACAGGACGATGATACCACCAGCACCCAGGTCAAGAGAGGCACGAACAGCAGCCATAGCGCAAGACTCGACAGTGGAGACAGGGCGCTTGATTAGGCTGCACATCTCCTCGAAGTGAGAGACGTAGGGGATAGTATTCTCAGCCTTGAGACAGGCCTCGTGCATCTCGTGGACGGCCTCAGCGGGGTAGCTACCCTTGGCAGTCTCGCCGGAAAGCATGACACAGTCAGCACCATCGGTGATAGCGTTGCCGACGTCGCTAATCTCAGCGCGGGTAGGGCGGGGGTTCTTGATCATGGACTCGAGCATCTGGGTAGCGCAAATGACGGGCTTGCCAGCCAAGTTGCACATGGCAATGAGCTTCTTCTGGGCGGCAAACACCTCAGCGGCGGGAATCTCGATACCAAGGTCACCACGGGCAACCATGACACCGTCAGTTTCCTCGAGAATCTCCTTAAAGTTGTTCAGACCCTGTCGGTTCTCGATCTTGGAAATGATCTGGATCTGCTTGCCCTCCTCACCGAGAACCTCACGGATATCCCGGATGTCCTGAGCTCGGCGGATAAATGAGGCGAAAACCATGTCAACGTTGTTCTTGACGCCAAACCTCAGATCAGCCTTGTCCTTCTCAGAAAGAGCCGGAAGGTCGACATCGGTGTTAGGCAGGTTGACACCCTTCTTGGAGCTGATGAAACCGTTGTTTCGGGCCTGGACCTTGATGGTCTGCTCATCCTCGATGCTGAGGACGTCAAAGGCAAGGACACCATCGTCGACGTAGATGACACGGCCAGGCTCAATGACCTTGGTGATGTTCTTGTAGTCGACGTACCTATGGTGGGGGAGGGGTGTTAGCGCGCCGATAGGCTTATCGGAGGGTCGGCGAGCGGAGTGGGGACTAACATGTTTTCAGTGTCACACGAAGTGGCGTAGGCCTCGTCCGTGGTAAAGTTCATGATGGTACCGACAGAGATGGGAATATCCTCATCATTTCGAGTGTTACCGGTTCGGATCTCGGGTCCCTTGGTATCGAGGGCAATGGCGACATGACGACCAGGCTGGGAAGCCTCAGCGGCACGGGCGTTGTCAATGACAGTTTGGTGGTACTCATACGAGCCGTGGGAGAAGTTCATGCGAACAACGTTGAGACCGGCATCACGCAGACGGTTGATGGCCTCGACAGAGTTGGTCTTGGGGCCGATAGTGCAAATGATGGAGGAACGGCGATAGTTGCGCGAGGGTCGAAAAGCGGTGTCGAGGGAGGCAAGCCAAGAGATCTTGCCACCGAACTCGAGATGGTCCTGGGCGGTAGCGGCCATGATGCTCTGGGCGCGCTTGTGAGAGGGTTTCTGAGCCATGATGGGCGAGTTAGTAAAATGAAGCTAGTGCGGGGCGAATTTTAGTTTGTAGAGAGCGTTATCTGGAAAGCTGGCTGGGAGGACAAAGGAGGGGAAACTTTGAAAGAGGGGAAGAGGGAAATGCAATTGATATATTGTTGGGTTGACTGTGAGACGAGCACTGTGGCCAGCTGTAATCTGTAAAGGCTCATGGAGCTACGCAATGGTAATGCAAGAAGGGGGGCGACATGGGGGGGACCATGGGGGGGGACCATGGCGGCGGCATGATGGGGCACCATGGGTTGATAGGATGTGACGTGGTGGGATTGAGTTGTAGTGGGTGTTTTTTTTTTTTTTTGGTTTGGGTGCAAGCGAGTGTAGTGGGTAGGGGTAAGCTTCGATCTGCCATGTTTATGCTCGTTTCTCAAGCGCATAAAGTATATGGACGATACTTGATCGGACGGCGTATTTGGGCAACGGCATAGGAATCGTGGATCGTGGATCGTGAATCGTAAAGATGAATAACAGGCATTCGGAGTGTAGGGTGGTGCTGTGGACACCAAATCCTTGTGGTGAAGGAGGAACATGAGGCAGCTTCGGAGAGCGCCAAAAGACACGCCATCTCTCAGTCGACGCAGGGCGCAGGCACTTACAGGAGTTTTGTTTCGTTGTACGAGCGGTTGCACCGTACGATGTAATCAAAGGAGGATGAAGTGGTCAGAGGCGGCAGAGGAACGTGCACTCCCTGGAGACAAATCCGAGGCCGTAGTAGACGAGGAATCTAGCAAGGCGAGAGAAAAGGAGTAAGGAGCAAAAAAAAAGGGGGAGGCGTGATCGATGGTGGATTTTGGAAGAAGGTTGAGGATGTGGAGGAGAAAAAGAAGAGAGGGAGGGAAAGGAAGCCAAAATTGTTTGGTGGTGGTGGTGGTGATAAAAAGAAATCAGCAAGACAGAGGCTCCTCACACCTTCCCCCTGTTCACCTTGGGCCTCACGTTTTTTTGCAAGACTAACAGACTACGTACCTACATTGGCTGGGGACAGAGACAATGTAGCGGCTACCTGGCCGGTTTGCAAACACAGAAGTATCTACCTGCCTACCTATGACAGACGAAGGGATGGCATGTGGTGGATTTGGGCACTGCTCAGGGCTGTCATGCTTCCGCCCACGTCAGGTAGCACTAGGAGTATTACTACGAGACTACTAGCAAAGCCGCCTGGAGGGAGGGACGTTACTGGATCGTTATTACTGTCCGTTGCCGTTACCGCTGCACGCGGAGGAATGCTCTTTAGTGTACCGTCCTTCGTTGAGAATAATTGCCTCCTCCTCCGTTGGGCGGGGAGAGTGCTCCATCCAGAGGTCTGACACTCGGACCGCCGATGGGAGGAGCCACGACGATCCAGGTGTAGAGGTGTTATGATACCGTCTCTTTTACTTAATTCTTGCTTCTTTCTTGCTTATGCAAGTGAGATTTACTTTTTCCCCACGATTATTTCTTGCCTCTTGTCTCTCATTCCTACTCTATTATCATCCTTCATCAATATCTAGGTCGTAATCGCTAGAGTAATAGAAATTATGGACGTCAAGGTATGGCCAGCTAACACAAAGCATCGCTAGCTTCAAAAGCAACCACTTTTACCAAGCTACCCAGCTCTTTCCTTCTCCCCCCCCACCCCCCACTATCGCTGCAACTTGCATCGCTGGAAAGGCGAGTGGTGGGCGGCCATTTCGGCGCGGAATGCCCCAATATTGCATCCGCCCCAGTTTGCTCCTGCCGCTACTGCACCAGCCGCTGATCTAGTTGCATCCATCCATCTTCTGCCGACGAACCATTGTGCAGCAGATTTTTTTTTGTTTTTTCGCTCTCATCCAATCTGCGTGCGGGGATGCGTGTGGTGGTTGACATCGATACTCCAACAGGCGATGTAGCATACCGTGTAAGCACAAGGATGAATGATATCCTCACCGCAACGCTCTGTTGACACGAGGAGTCCACGTTGTCTCTCATGACGTTGACCTGTTTCTGGTTGTCTCGGCCTATCCGTGTCTTAATCGCTTAGTCCCTAGCTTTCCCTGTAAGGCCAGATGCTGCTTTCAAAGCTTAAGATAGGTGGTTGTGCTCGATCTTGCACAAGGTGCGCATAATTAAAGACTTCGATACGCCGTGTTGGATGCCATGCAAGTCGGTGTAAGACACCGATCAGGTCAGATCCAATCATTATGCGGTGCACATAGCATGCCGCCGGAAGGCTAAGACGATTGGGGGATTGGGTTTGCTTGACAGTTAATTAAAGGTAAAAAGAGCATGTCTTGTTTTATTCTCCGCCTAGCCAGGCTATTGACTATCGCGGACATTTTACCTCAGCGCCATCCATGCCTACGTTCCTGTTTACATCAACCGTTTATTATTATTATTATTATCATCATCATCATTATTTGGCGATACGGGTGAATCCTTGCCACACAATCACAGGTGTTCTTACCACCATCATACGAAAAACTGACATTTTCTGGTACCGCTCACCTGAACGCAAGTCACCATCTGGTGACGGGCCGAAAGGTCTACAGATTATTAGACCGAGCCGAGTCAAGGACTTTCATTCCCCCGCCCCAAGACTGACGCTGACGCCGCAGCTCCCGAGGAAAAAAGACCCCTGAAAATATCATCACTCCTTTGCAGCCAAAGTCCAAACCAAGAAGAAAAGAATCCACATGGCTTGGCGTGGTGGCTTTGCTGCTGACCGACAACCATCCAACAGAAAAAGCAGCCCCAATGAGTGTAGTCCGCTACCCACCTATCCACCACCGAAATGCAGCCCTCGCTCACCTAGGTGGAAAGCATCAACAAATACACCTCATCGTATTGGGTAACGGCATTCTGCCCGACTCAGCTCCTGGAGATATCCGTAGATAATATGATTTTCTGGAGTAATAACAACTATTCACAATTGATGAAATTGAGGGGGGGGGAAGAACGCCATGAGGCATTTTGCTTTCTTTGCCGTGTCTGGACAAGACTCGGCGCTTCATCAAGTGTGCTCCCCGCGCTCTCGACTCAGGCATAACGTATTATCCCTCACCTCGTGTGTTTAATCTGGTCGGATCTCCCAATGTGGTATATCCCCGAATTAGGCTACAGCAAGTATTCCGTTGGGCTAATAGCTCAGGGTCGCAGATGAGGGGTCCCAGAACTCGCTCTCCTCACCTCTTACCTTACCCAACCCAATGGCAATCCTCACCCAGCAAGCTCAACACGATCAGTCTCCACAAGACTTCCCCTCAACCCCTCCATCCTGATTTGGGATAGTAGATATCACAATCGGGCCAAAGTTGGGCCCGTTTCCTAGAGTGAGGTGGAGTTTTGATGTCGAATTTTTTCTTAAACGGTCTCTAAGAGTCTAAGACTAAAGAGTACTCGTCTCGGCCTCGTTGCTTGCGTGCCTGGAGACTTTTGCTCGCAGATTATCACATGCTATCATGTTGTGCAATTTTTTTTGTCAAATCACGTGACCTGGAGCTGACGCCCAGCAGCTCTGTATATTCGGAGCTTCGGCGCCAGTATCCCCGGGAGACCCACAACAGGTTCGCCCAGCCTCCCAAGTTCCGCGGTCCTAGAGAGCATATGGCGTGGTCGCATGACGACGGGCGCCTTGACTCCATCTTCAATCTCCATCTGCTTTCCCACCGCCAGACCACGAATCAAACCTCAATAACGTCATAGCCTTTCTGAGACCAATCAATCCCAATCTTTCCTATCACTAGCAAGCAACAGCCAACATGGTGGTACGTTAAATCTTCCCCTTTTCCCTAGCTTGTCGATCTGTTCCCGAGCTCCGTCTTTTGCAACGGGGTTGAGCTCGCCGGTACTGGCATAGCCCGTCTAAGACTCTTCTTGCAGTTCCTCAACCTGCTGACGCTGGGGCTCTGGTCAAAGGTCGGAAGGTTAACGCACTATGCCTTTGATGCCGTCCTTTGTAAGTTCAATTTTCCTTATGACTTCCAACTCGAACCGCCCCGATCTGCCGAGATGCCTGGACTCATCACATTCTTCCCCGCCGTCTCTTCCGTTTCTCCTGGAATTTCAACTGACTGTACGACAGTATCGGCTTTCCTTGCTGGCATGAAGCGATCTACCGGCTTGTCGTGAGTTTCCTCTCTTGCGGACCTAGGCGCACGAATTTCTAACAAGGGCGCGTTTCGGTTACAGTTTCAAGACGGAAAGGGTCGCTGGCGACAACAAGGAACTGAACGGATGGATCAACAAGTATCTCGGGGTCGGTGAATGGGTTATGGACCAGTCGGTTGCGATTGCCGGATCCAGCGGTTTCTTCGAGCGAACTCGATGATTTCTCGAAAATCGACTCGAAAACAACGACAAACATGTAGATAACCTGCGGTTTCGATCTACAAAGACATGATAACGGATTTGATCCTCGCTCAGTATGGTTTATGGCTCACCTCATGATGGGATGGAATTTCGTCAACTTTTCGGATGCTGGATTTGCTTCTTTGCGCACTTCAAGCTGGACCTTGCCGCTATCCCGGACATCTGATAGTGGGCAAGCATGTGTATCCTCATGCAGCTCGAAGCCCGTCGCCTTGATATCGGTGTTGCGGTGCATAACTAGGAATATGAATCTTCAATCAATGATCGTCAATTCGTGATTTATTTACTTGCGCCAGCCACTCTCCTTCCCACAAAGGCTGATAATCAAACCCAAAAAAAATCCAGTCTTTGTTTGTCAAATGCTCGCTTATAAGGCCGTGATTGTACATCATTAAAAGTGAACTATCCCTCCATTTCCAACGACCTCGATAGAGGTCAAAGTTGACCGGGATATATTCAAACTCCCCTCATTCGGACCGTCACCCAACTATTCCATGGCAACTCCTAATCCACATGGCTTGCATGTTCAGCTAAAAACTCTGGTGGAACATCATTGCCTTCGCCATCTGCTTGACAATTCATGCGTCTGTCTTGCTCAGGACCGATTGGTTCGTCGTGATCGTGGTCTTCAAACTTGGAAATCAAGAGATCCGCGGGAACTTCGTTATCGCTCTCGTCGTGGTCGTGACGGTCCTCTGGTGGGTGGGTTGACTCGTCCGGCTGACTTTCGCGTACTGTCGAATGAGAGGATTCGTCAAGGAGCGGTGGTTCATGGTCAACACCCAACGTAGACTTGAGCAGAGCCTGAGCCTCCGTAAACGCCTCCAGCTCAGCCCCAATGGCACAGATGAGGAGATTCCAGTGCTTCTCCTCAGCAAGGTTCAGTCGCTCCTCCAACTCATCAACAACCGAGTCCATCTTCGCAAGCTGCTCTGGTATCGTGTCTTGTGGCAATGAATCCTTGTTCTGATTTTGCGATTGTTGTGCACTTTTGATAAGTCCTCGCAGCGTAGACTCAAAGTCAGCGACCAGCTTCGTCACTTCTGACCATACTTTGGTGCCCTCAACAAGAGCCTCTCGGTCTTCCGAAATTTGTTCCTTGCGACGTTGTAAGATGGCAATTTCTCCCTCCCACCATGATCTAGCCATTTCCGCCGTACGCCGTTCCGGTCTCAATTTTAAAAAGTCCAGCCCCCCGGGCAGCTCGATGTCTTTCCCTAAACCCCGGTCGGGACTTTGTCGAAGAGCTTCCAAATCTAGAGGTATGATTGGAGGACGTCGCAATAGTTCTCGGACCTCCGTGTCTATATCTCTTCCTGCCGCTCTGTATCCGCTTAGGCCTGATTCTCGTCGATTTTTGACATCCTCCATTCTATCCTTAACCCAGCGACGACGATTCCGCATTCCAACAAGCTTCTCCTCCAAGAGTCGTATTTCTTCAGTCAAAGACTCTTGTTCGACCTCAAGATCCCGTAGCTCTCGACCTAATGGCTCTTGCTCGTCCTCTTCCAGTGCATGTAACTCAGCATATATGTTATCTTTCCTGGCAACCATCGTATCCAGGTATGACAGCGCATCTCTCCTCTGAGCCAGAGCCGTGTCTAGGTGTGCGTCTTCTTCTGCTTTGAGCTCTGATAGCGCAGCCATTGATCGGCGCAAGCCCGCACGAGCTGACCGTAGACCTGGAGGCTTCCTAGAGGTGGGTTGGCGAACAGGGATCACATTACCGTCGGGCGTAGATCGCGGTGGCACGTATAGCGAATTGCCCATTCGGGATCTGGATGTTGCGGCTGAGTAAAAGGTGCTGTCACCTCCATCGCTGTCCTGGTCAAGGCTCTTTTCTGACGCGCCGTCGCCGCTACCGGCAAGCAGTCCCGAAGCTTGCAAATCAAGAAGCTGTTGAATATCACGTTCTAGGACTTTCTCCCTCCTCCGGAGACTTCTCCATGTTGAGTCTGGACGATAACTACCTTCCTGAGGTCTTCGACTGACCAGACTGCCCTCAAACCCCAGGTGACTAGCTGAAACCAACCCCTTGCTTCCGAACCTATCACCTCGACTTGACGGCACCGAGTAGCTGGAGCTCTGTTTGCTTATCACCGCTGACGATGCGATTGGCGGCGGCGGCCCTGTGAAGATGGCCCTTGGGCGACCTGTGGCAGCCATTTTTCTGTCTATCGACGATGTCGGCGAGGGACGACGTGGAGAAGGTTGAGCTGGCCTTCGGAGTCTTGGACGAGGAGGCTCAAGGTCGGCGATGGTCTCGTCTGGTCTCGGTTCGAGTTCATCCAGAGGGTATTCGCTGGGGGGACGAGCTCGTGCGCTATGGAGCGGGAGGATTGGGAGTCGGTTTCGTGGACTTGATATGCGATCGAGGAGCGACGGCGACGTCATGGTGTTAATTAAGAGGTGGAGCTTGGGGGAAGCCAGCTGGTTTCCTGTCCCAGATAGAAATTTCCAAGATAGAAATTCAGCGCCCGAAAGCGCAAGGAAAATAGATCGACAGGGAAACAATATGAAGCCGGTGAGGTTGCGGGAGGAGGTAATTGATGAAGATTGAGCGTAGAGTCAGCTGAAGAGATACTGTTGCAGATAGGAAAGGGTCACGTTCTAGATTTGGCATGTGCCTGGAGGTCAATCCTCCATAGGCAGTTATAGTGGGGCAGAACGATAAAGCCATAAAGGATAAAGTAACCGTCTACGAAGTACATACTAGTTGGTGAGTTCATGATTCAAACGCACCGTTAAATAATAGAGAATAATAACTTCTACATTCCGTTCGTTTTCTTGCCAGATTGACACCCTAGCATCATCCTTTATGAACTTTGTATTGCTAAGTAACCTATTACCACGTAACATCCATCTCGTCGCAGCCACACTTGTTCCGCCTGAACTGGGCCACGCGACCCATCATTAATCGGGATGCGGCTTTGTTTGGGGCTCTCTGGCTACATTGTATACGTACAGTTACATGATGCCACGTGCAATAGCTCTCCTTACCCAGTTTGCAACGTGGCCATCAAGGGCTCATGAAAATATCTCAACTAGAAAACTCCTCTATAGGTGTTGACTGAATGGAATACGCACACCAATAGACAGCTCCCCAGCACCAGGCGGCAATTGAGAGAGATACGAAGGCATCATATCTGTTCCAGGTATAACTACTCCACTTAAGGAGCATTTTAGGGGTACAGGTAACGATAAACGTGGTGAAACCGTGGTGACGAAGGTGAATAATTGTTCAGCATACCAAGTAACGAGACAATTACATCCAGCTCTCCACCTCATCCCCCTAAACAACCAGAGGCGACAGGTTTTAAATATTCAGTCTGATGCAAGTCCTCGAGTTCAGGGACTGCAAGGTGGATAATTGTCTAATCGCTACACAATACAATTGGTTGTGTCTCAAAAAGATACAATCATGGTCCTATTGTATGCGTGCGCCTCCTCTCAGTCTATCAAACTGTACCGTATAGAACCAAGGTGTCCTCCTAATTTCCTCGATCACTCGCAGCACTACATTTCTACTAAATTCCATACCACCATTTTTCTCGACTGAATAAACCCCTTTCTTAAACCCGAACATGAGGCCCGCCATTGTCACACTTGCCTTCACCGCGTTCACCCAAGCGATCACAGTGAAAACGCCAAGCGGAACTCTCTCTCCAGATGCCACCCAGGACGGGATAGTGAAAATTGTACCCTGCCTTCTCAATGCGATCGCAACCGGTATCGAACATGTTGGTTGTACGGGGAAGCCAGGGCGTCCCCGAAGACTCAATCACAAAATGCTTTTGCAAGAAACGAGCTAACTTCGAAAAGGAGCTTGCCGAAGGCCTAAAACAATGTGCTAATACTAGCAAGAGTGTGCAATCTATTATTTCAAGGGCCGGAAATTGTGCGTGACTCGGTACTTTGTCGTAAATAAGAGTATATTAGCTAACAGGCATATAACTATTTTCGGTTCCGTTCTTGGCAGAGTCTCTAAGGGGGTGACAGCTTAAGCATCAACGTCCAGCAGATTACGAGCAATACCGTTGATGAGATCGGTTTATATAGTCAGGGATTTTCATATGCTCACGAGGCTTTTTGGCGACCTTGGTATGACGTGTGAGCTGAAACAGATACGTTCTTCTTATAATGCTAAGTGAGTTGTATGCTTCGTTAGCTCGGCGTAAATGTAGAATGTATTAGGTATAAATAGAAATTAGCTTATGATAATCCATTCAAAGTTTTAAGGAGAATTTTTAAAACGTCGCGATTGACTTTTCGAGTTTGGCCTTAGATGTAGGGTAATATGGTGGCGCTCAATCTGGCCATATGCGACTGTGTACAATCAAGGGTAAATCCTATTTTCTTAGGTGAATATTTGTGAGGTGTGAATGAGAGTTAGTGGGGAAAAAAAATCTAATTTTTTTTTTCAATCAAATTAAACAATCATAAGCATTGAAGTGTGAGATTATGGGGCGGTAAGTCTTTGGAGTTGGGACACAAGATCAAGCAAGCTTGACTAGTTAACGCCAGATAGTATGAAGAGTTGAGATGAGAAGACTAAAGCTACTTAAAGGATTCAATCGTTTAGATCTAGCCTTGAAATGCCCCTCTAAAGTCAGATAAAAACGACCATCTCACTTTGTCATGCCAACGTTTCGCCAAAAAGTCATTGGCTTGATGAGGGAAGAAGTCAACCACACCCTCAAGGTGGGGGTCATGGGCTATTACAACCAAAATGTTGCCTTCACCATCTGCTTTTTGTACCTTTCCACGTGTATCTTCCGCTAGGTCTGGATCGCTGAACGGAAAACTTCCTCCACTGACGTTGTAGAATGAAGCCGTTTTGTCGCCGCCTGGGAGCAAGTGCTCGAATAGAGAACCTGGACAAGGCATCAAAGAATTCGCCTCAAGAGGATGGGGGTCAATTTCCGAAGGGAGAGGATGGTATTTAGAAGGTCGAATTTGACCTGAATGATGGCAAGAGTCTGCACCTAGGAAGATATAGGAGGGTGGTGAGAGAGTGGTCGCAGCGAGAGCGCAGAGATGTCCCACAGTATGACCTGGTGCGTTGAGGATATAAAAGCTCCCATCTTCAAAGTAGTCTAGGGCGTCAAAATTCCCAATCTTGAGCACGTATTCCCCTTGGAATGAGAGCTCCCTTAACTCTCTACTAGTGTAGTCTGACTCAAGGATGAGGCCATTGGGGTTCGCTGGATAACCGGGGACGAGGGCTTGAGTGAAACCAGGCCCTACAATCAACGCAGTGGACGGGTCAAATCTTGAAGGATCGCCTGCGTGGTCCCAATGCCAATGACTCCAGATGATAGCCTCGATGCTTTGAGGGTCAACGCCGTGCTCCTCAAGTACATCACGCACATCATTTGGAACCGTAACCTTGGCAGCAGGTTTTCCCTCCCCTTCTTCAAAGAAGGGCTGTACGAACGGAGACAAGTTCTCAACGTCTTTTCGTACGCTGTGATCAAAGAGAAGGCGACGTCCTGAGGGATGCTCGATCAAGAAGGCCAGAGAAGGACCCTGGAGGCGGTCGTGACCTTCGATCGGCTTGCTCACAAAAATGTTTGGGATATTGAGACGGGCACCTGTGTCGATGATGCGCACAGTAACCGTGTTCTTGGCTGGTGGAATCTCCATGATTGTTGTTTTCTGATTGGGTTGGATGCTCTGTGTATAGAATAGCACACCCATGGATATGCTTGATGAGAATAACTTGGCTATTTATATTAAAACAACATATAGCAGACCCGATAGATTCCTTGTATTGCAGGGTGACTCATGAGAGCCCATGTGATTCCGTCTCCATTGCAAACGCCATGACAACGTTAAAATTGGCCAAGCGGGCTATTGGTCTCCTGTCAGCTACGCATCACCAACCTAGGGGCGGAGGGTTGGAGCCGCAGCACAATGATCTACCAAGTCTTCCCAACTCCGAAACTCCTTTGGGCTTGTTGTGGAAGTTTGGGTCTAAGCAAGGTGGTGGAACCACGGGACCCCGACCAGTCTGAGACCCACGGAGAACTTGGCTGAGAAAATACGAACCCACCTTCCATGGATAAATTCTAGGGCGCAATATCAAATCTGAGCTCATCAGATATGAGAAGTTTGCATGTTGGTTCTGGAGCTATTGATGAGTCAGAGAGCTGACCAGATGGGGGAGTATTTTCACACTACAGAGAACTTTGACTCCATAAATCTAGTTAATTTGCTATAGCTAATCTTCATTTCTTTGACAGCGTGTATTGCTAATTCCTAGGTCTGTCGTAGCAACGATTGCTCGATGGCTGAAGCCACCGGAAATTAAAGAGAGTTCAATCAAGGGAGCCTGCCATCCATCCATCATACGGAGGGGCACATCATGTAGTTCAAACTCTCGAAACCCACTGGTGACCTTGTCCCGGGTATTACCGTCAAACAGCACCGGATCGTCTCGGGTGCTTGAGCATTGGTCACCATCAGCTTTCTTGAAGTCGGATCACTTACGTTAAGTGAAGTGAAATAGCTGAGATCGGAAGAATTGAACTGCCTGGTGGCCTCGATCATGGAGACTGGCTACGTTAGTCCCCGTTTGATGAAAAATAATGGAGCATAGTCATGAGAGTCTCCGGATTAGCCCGGCCTACTCGAAGCGCGGAGAATGTCGAGTGAAATATGAATTACTCCTTGGGTATTGGTTTGAAATTTGGGGATTTATACGGAGTATATAAGTCCATGATGAAGTCACGGAGAGGAACTACGTAGGAATGCATAAGTTATAGTGGTTGACATGAGTCTATTAGAAATGTCTTTCGCTGGCACACGCGGAACTATTTTGATCTTCAAAGGAATAGAAATAGGTCCCCCATAAATGGGGTTTTCGTTAATCTTAGTAGCTCTCCCTTATATATGCCATGCTTTTATTTGTTTATTTCTTTGTAACTGAGATCTTGAGTGACCAAAATGCTTTTGGCTGCTCCGCGCCATGGCTCATTGAGTGGGGAGAGAAAGGAAAGTATGAACAAGCCGATTAATCGCACAAGTTCACTCCATAACCTATCCTAATAATTCAACGAAACATCGTTGAAGTATCCTACAGCACTTCATGAATGGTTTCTAACCTGGCACGGAAGAGGATGGAGTAATTTCATGAGCCATTGATGTCGGCGATGACTTACACTGGTTGGCCTGGGAGGACAGTAATTGGCCGACTCCGCTAGAGTACTCCGTACTCATTCACAATAAATATTATTCCCTCGTGGCTGCGGATGGACGCACTGTTTGCCTGGCAAATAAAGTATGTAGTAAATGCACTGTAGGTTTAATAGCCTATATTGTATGCAGCTGGTATTCGCAAAGAATTGGCTTCTTAGCCGTTTGATTAGGCGCTTGGCTTGGCAAGAGTAGCTAAATCTGCCGGTTGGGCTCTTTACCTGCTACTAATTGATTATAGCCCTCTCCCTCACCAGTGCTCACTTTCTGACAAACAACACTTCATAGGTGACAGTCACTGTTTGCCTGACCAGTGAGGGGGGAAAAAAGCGGCGAAATAACTCGGGTCATCCTCCCTCATCCCACATTTCCTCCGCCCTGACACATGGGCGCATCTCATCTCCCTTGCACCATCCTTCTCTCTCACTCTCTTCTTCTGACGGGCTTCACGCTACCCCAGACTCACCATCGCGTTTCCCCAGCCCGCGCGCCCATTTGGGACATCTTCCTCTCCCCGCGCCAGTGACCAGTGCAGTGTTAATCCCCGCTGACTGACCGCTGGACTGACGTATAGCGGGCGACCTGACCACAGAGGAGAGAGACCCCGTTCCCTAGCCAGCAGCGAGCAGATCACTCACTGGTCAGACGGTCGGCTGAGTTGCCTGGGGTCGTCTCCCGTGTGTTCTTGGGCTTCTTTTATTTGCTTTGGGCGCATAACCGGCTGTCCGTGTCCGCCGCCCTTTTTTTTCGACCCAACGCCTAAAAAGTCCACGCCCAAGCCTACGCACGCACGCACGCACGCTCGCTCGCGCCAACGCATGCGAAAAAAGAACGAGTCAGAAAAATGAGCCAATCACAACCATTTCCCCCTTCGCTGCGTCAGACTGGTTCCGTCTCTGGCGCTGGCTCTGGCTCTGGCGCAGGCGGCTCTGGTCCTGGTGCTATTGGAGGTGGCTCCTATTCTTCCACCAGCAGCTCTCTTCAGCAGCAACATCAAGACGAGCTGCACATGTCGTCGGGTCCAATGTCCATGTCGCCTCAAGATTACGACCAAGGATACGACTTCCCTCCCAAGATTAAGCTCGAAGTCCCCTCGCACTCCCTCTCCATCGACTCCCCCACCTCTTCTTCCTCAGTGCCCAACGTCCTCCAACCCGCCGGTGGGCTGGCCGCTGCGAGACCCCCAGCCTCGCCCAATACCTCATCCACGACGCCGACTTTGTTGCACCAGCATCCGCCTGCCGTTTCGTCATCGTCGGCTTCATCTGCTGCCACTTCCGCTCCGTCTTCCGGCCACCACCCTCAGCTATCGCTGTCCCAGCAACAGCTCCCTTCCTCGTCCTACTCGTCGTCAAGAACAATGTCCCACGGCTACTCCCGCTCCAGCCCCGCGGCTGCGTACGAAGGTGCTTCAAGCTCCTCGAGCTATCACGCCTACACGCCCACCACCCCTGGTGGTATCTCTTCCTCCCAGCTGATGTCTCCCTCCGACCCCTCCAAGTACAATGCCTCGGGCTCGCGCAACATCTCAAACACCCCGCTTGGCCTCGCTGACATTCGACCCCGCGCCGACTCGAGCATGTCTGATGGCACCCCAGGCGGCATAGGATACGATCTTGCCAATAATCAGTCTAGTACCAGCAATTATATGGCTCCCTGGGCCATCTATGCCTTTGACTGGTGCAAGTGGGCGCCTCAGGGCAATAGTGCCGGCAAGCTCGCTGTCGGCAGCTACCTCGAGGACGGTCACAACTATGTGCGTCCCCCTCCCCTATTCTTTCCCTCCTAGTACACCTGCTGACCAGCCTGATAGATCCAAATTCTAGACAGTCAACTCAGCCCGACCCCCCAGGACGTCTACATGCCGGGCTCATCCAAGTTTAGTCTCGAGTTCACAAAAGTGGCCGAAGCCACCCACTCCTACCCCGTCACCCGCCTTTTGTGGGAACCTCCATCTTCCCAGAAGCAGTCCACCGACCTTCTCGCTACCTCGGGCGACCACTTGCGCCTCTGGTCACTTCCATCAGATACCCCGTCAACCACAGGCAACACGATCACCCGTCCCGGCCGTGATCAACCCGTGACAAAGTTGACCCCGCTCGCTTTGCTCTCCAACTCCAAGACTCCCGACCATACCGCGCCCCTTACCTCTCTCGACTGGAATAATGTATCTCCTAGTCTTATTATCACTTCCAGCATCGATACCACCTGTACCATCTGGGACATTCCCTCGTTGACCGCCAAGACCCAGCTTATTGCCCACGATAAAGAAGTCTACGACGTGCGATTTTGCGCCAAGAGTACCGACGTTTTCGTTAGCTGTGGTCAGGACGGCAGCGTCAGAATGTTTGATTTACGAAGTCTCGAGCACTCGACCATCATTTACGAGCCGACTGGCAAGGAAGAGCGAGGTACATGAATATCTATCAGAAGCGCACTAGTGCTTCTGGTACCAGTGATAAGTGTAGTTGCTGACATTTTATAGATCCTA
Source organism: Mariannaea elegans (assembly GCA_930272665.1). Classification (NCBI taxonomy): domain Eukaryota; kingdom Fungi; phylum Ascomycota; class Sordariomycetes; order Hypocreales; family Nectriaceae; genus Mariannaea; species Mariannaea elegans. Next base: position 223,777 of record CAKNEU010000030.1, read on the forward strand.
ACGGTGGTCGCATAAGCCCGACTCTGGCCCAACAGACCATGTCGAACCCCCCGCCTCTGCTGCGCCTGGCTACCTCCCCCCACGATACCCATCTGCTGGCTACGTTCGCCCAAGATTCTAACGTTATTCGCATCCTCGATGTACGACAACCTGGCCAAGCCCTTCTCGAACTTCGTGGTCACGGCGGTTCCGTTAACTCGATCGAATGGTCACCATTGAGGCGAGGAACATTGGCGTCTGGAGGTGACGATAGTCAGGTCCTTCTCTGGGATCTCATCAACTCCAGCCCTCCCGTTACTGGTCCTCCTATGAACGGAGCTCCCCAGCAAGATAATTCTCGCAGCCCTGTGGCGGTCTGGCAGTGCGACTATGAAATTGGAAATCTCGGCTGGGTGCCTCATCTTCCTCACGCTGATCGTGGCGAGTGGCTGGGTGTTAGTGCTGGTCGAGGAGTATGGGGAACTCGGGTGTTTTGAAGGAGTAGCATTAATGGGTAGATTGATTCCTCGTGAGTGGAGGGTCTTTGAATCATGTAGAATCTGTATGGTTGGGTCTGGTACAAAGCATTGTGCGAAAGCCCGGAGTTAGCGGGTTTGGGTTGATACGTCATATGAAAACGAGGACACTGGATAAAAAGGAGGGAGAGGAGGCGCGGTGATGACGGACAGCATGATATGGAGCGGCAGCGATGAGATTGTTTCGGATATCATTACTAAGTTGCTAGGCTCGCGTCGATTCGGTTACGACAACGACAGCGACGATGACGAGAGAATGCGATCCGATGAGTGAGTGGCTTGACATTACACTCATGAAAACGTCATAAGAATCCTAAGACTTCGTCAAGAAGCGAGATCTCATCTTGCTCTCCCGATACGACTGCCTAGTCCAAATTGAGAGGGATGACACCACGGCTTATTTTGGACTTTGCTCCTTCATGATCAACTGTGGAACTAGACTGTGCCACTTGGTTGCCTAGTCTGGCAGGATATATCTGATATGGGCGGTTCCTTGATAGACAGCAATCGAAGACAAGGTAGCGGGTGAAATCAAGATGATACCTGACAGTTTCATATTTCTCTTCTTGGAGATACCATGTTGCGAGTTTAGAGACGAGATTTGGGTGTCTCTATCTGTTCGGCCGTTACTCTGATAACAGCCTTCCCTGAAATCTTGCGATTTGCCAGGTCTTTTAGTGCTCGAGGTACACTTTCTAACCCTTGATAGCACCGAGAAATTGTTGGTCGAAGCTTCCCGCTCTCAATTAATGGTTGAAGTTCTCGCCAGATACGGTGTCTCTCGTTGGGGTCCCTCCTTAGAGATTCTCCATATCTCTGTCAAACTCATAATTAGCAGATCGTCAACATCAGTGATTCAACGGGGGACTCACGTATCCTGTCAGAGTCGCCTGCTTCAACAACACTCGGTTCATAGCAATCTTCTCCATCTTGCCATCTCGTCCCGCGAAGCCCACGACGAGGATTCTTCCTCGATGAGCTAGGCATTTTAAGCTGCGGTCGACTAAACCGACAGGGTCGAATATAACGTCTACCCCATTGCCGTTCGTTTCTTGTAAGATACACTCCCACCAATTGTCTTGAGAGTAGTCAAAACATAAGTCTGCCCCGAGACTTTGAGCGTATGCACATTTCTCAATTGAACCGGCAGTTCCTAGAACGCGGCATCCTAAAGCCACAGCAACTTGTGTAGCCATTGCTCCTATCCCCCCGGCCGCAGAGTGTACTAGGACTGTCTCGCCGGGTTTCAAGCCACAGCGAAGTACCAACGCTCCGTACGACACAGGCAACGTAGCACCCAGACTTGCGGCGTCGGTAAAAGTCCAAGACGCAGGGATCTTCTGGAGTGAACCAGAGTCTGCGGGGAGAATGAGGTACTCGGCATAAGAGCCGGAAGAATCCCCGAAAACATGGTCGCCTGGCTTGAAGAATGATGACGAGGGAGATGAGATCACTATACCTGCGAATTCGAGGCCGAGAGTGAAGGGTGGACGGACAAGAGATTTGTTGTTTTGATGTAAGCCTTGTGTCTGGGGTTTGTCAGCGAGATTTGCGGTTGGTGAGGTTTTGTGTGGTGAGAGAAGGACGAACGTAGAGAATATCAACATAATTGACACCAGCTGCCACGATTCGAATGAGAATTTCATTACTCTTTGGCTGTGGAATTGGTGTTTCTGAGACTTGAATATCGTCTAATGAGTCGTGGAATCGGTGAATTATGACGGCCTTCATGATTAGTGTCTCTTTAAGATTGGTGTGTCTTGAAGCTTGGTTCTGTTGGCATTATAGTATCGCCAAGTTTTATAAGACTTTGAAGTGAATTGACTTGCTTTTTAATTCGAATTCGTCTGACTCTTATATGTAAGACTTATTTTTCATGAAGATAGTTTCTACGTATTCTCGAAAGTTGAGTTTGCCAAACCGGAAATCAATTTCCCTGCTGAGCTTCTTGGCCGACAGACTCGGGAGGGGGCCATACAGTATGAATTAGACAGTGTATTGCTAAATATACACCACAAGCTAGCATCTTGCATAACGCAATTGAAAGTGCATAACTGCACCAGCGGGTTATGCATACAGCGGGCCCATCGTTTATCCGAACTCCAACAGCTTTGACAGCATCAGTAAACTTAGCTCAGCGGAACCACCTCTTTGTCGACGTCGAACGCGCTCCTGGCCATAACTCTTCTCCCTTTTCTTTTCTTTCAATCCTTATCGTTTCTCGAACTTTGCCTTCCCTCCCGCGGCTGCTGCCTAATCGCAGCGGAATCCTAGACAAAAAATGGCTGCCAATGACCCGCCGCGTTTCGACGACTCCGAGGACGAGGAGGACTTCAACCCTGCGCCCATCCATGGCTCTGATGATGAGGGTGGCGACAACGCTTCTGAACAGCAGCAGAGATCAGATGCGCGAGGCTCTAGTCCGGCTCCTCGCGATGATGCGGATGAAGATGAAGAGGATGAGGACGAGGAAGATAATCAAGGGCGTCGCAACGATGACGATGATGACGATGAGGACGACGAAGATGACGACGATGACGACGTGCAACAAGTGAGTGATCGAAACGCTCCTCATGACTTACCAAAGATTTTACCTCTCCTCCCGGACTTTGCTCACCTTAAAAATTGTAGGGTCACCGTCGCAAGCGACGCCGCGACAGGCGCAACGCTTTCTTCGATATCGAAGCCGAGGTCGATGACGAAGACGAAGCGGAAGATGACGAAAAAGAGGGCGAAGAAATAGGCGACTTCATCGACAATGCCCACATCGACGATATGGCCGATCCTGGCCGGCTAGACGACCGACGACATCGCGAGCTTGACCACCGCCGAGAGATGGAGGCCAGCATGGATGCAGAGAAACAAGCAGAAATTTTGCGACAACGATACGGTAATAGACGATCTGCCAAGGGCTTTGGTGATGCGGCAGTCGTGCCCAAGCGCCTGCTTCTCCCTAGTGTGGATGATCCAAGCATTTGGGCCGTAAGATGTAAAGAAGGCAAGGAACGCGAAGTCATTTTTTCGATCATGAAGCGAATTGAGGAGCGTGCTGGAACCAAAGATGAACTCGCTATTACTGCTGCCTTTGAGCGTGGTGGCATCGAGTCCGTCATGAAGGGCTTCATCTACGTCGAGGCGCAACGCCAAACCGATATTCTCAAGGCATTGGATGGTTTGATGAACGTATACCCACATTCCAAGATGATTCTCGTCGAGATCAAGGATATGCCCGAGCTGCTACGTGTCTCCAAGACACCAACCCTGGAGCCTGGCGCTTGGGTCCGACTCAAGCGACCCGCCAAACACAACGGTGATCTGGCACAGGTTCTCGATGTTACTGAGAACGGCCTGGAAGCGAGGGTTCGATTTATTCCTCGTTTAGACTACGGCGTGCGCGATGATGCCTTGGCTGCTCTCACTGCCGACGGGAAGCGAAAGAGGCCTTTCGGCAATACTGGCCCTCGACCACCACAGAGACTCTTCAGTGAAGTTGAAGCACGGAAGCGTCACCCCCGCCATATTCAGGGCAATCCTACTACCAACACATGGTCGTATATGAGCGAAGAATTTGAGAATGGATTTCAGGTGAAGGATGTCAAAATTCAGCAGCTCACGGTCACCGATGTGAATCCAACATTAGAGGAGGTTACTCGCTTCGCCTCTGGTGCTGAAGATGGTACTGAGAACCTTGACCTCAAGGCCCTGGCTGCCAGTCTAAAGGACAGCAACACCCTGGTAACCTACCTCCCTGGCGATATAATTGAAGTATATTCGGGTGAGCAGAGGGGTGTCATTGGTAAGGCGACTAGTGTGCGGGGAGATATTGTCGAAATGACGGTCACGGAGGGTGATCTCGCAGGTCAGACCATTGAAGTTCCCATCAAAGGACTTCGCAAATGCTTCAGGATTGGTGACCATGTCAAAGTCATTGGAGGTAGCAGGTTCCGCGACGAAGTGGGTATGGTTGTCAAGATTTCGGAGGACCGTGTTACTCTTTTGACCGACCAGACCAACACCGAGGTCACTGTCTTTAGCAAGGATCTTCGAGAGGCAAGCGACATTGGTGGCCAAGGATCTCTTGGTCAGTACGAGCTTCATGATCTGGTGCAGCTTGAACAAACGACCGTTGGTTGCGTTGTCAAGGTTGATCGTGAGTCGCTTGTCGTACTGGATCAATTTGGAGATACCCGACAAGTGATGCCTTCACAGATTGCTAACAAGTTGCCAAAGCGAAAGCAAGCTGTTGCTGCTGACCGAAATGGCTCTGAAATCCGGTTAGAGGATGTCGTCAAAGAGTTTACTGGACAGCAACGGCAGGGCAAGATCATTCACATCCATCGGTCTTACGTCTTCTTGCATACAAACGATAGCAAAGAGAACGCAGGTGTTTTCGTCACAAAGGCAAGCATGGTCAACACAATTGCGGCCAAGGGTGGCCGAGTTAGTGCTGCTGCCTCGGGTCCTGACCTGAACGCGATGAACCCAGCTCTCAAGATCCACAAGAATGGTGCAGAAAATAAGCCCCAGCAACCAGTCAAAATGTTTGGTCGGGATAAGGCAATTGATCAGACTGTCATCATCAAGAAGGGAGCTTACAAGGGTCTGCTGGGTATTGTCAAGGATACCACAGATACGCATGCTCGTGTCGAGCTGCATACCAAGAGCAAAACTATCACGGTGCCGCGTGACAGTCTCAGTTTCAAGAACAAGACCACCGGAGCCACGATTGATCTCAGCGGCCGTGGCCGTGGTCCTCCTGGAGGTGGTGGCCGAGGTGGTGATAGAGTGCCAGGTTGGCAGGGAGGTTCGCGAACACCTATGGCCAACGGAGGGTCTGATCGCGTTCCAGCTTGGGGATCACGAAGTAAGTATCAAATAATCTCTCCTGATATTCATTATTCTAACAATATACAGCACCGGCAGCAGGTGGACGTACCCCAGCCTGGAAAGCCCAGGACCTGTCTGGAGCAAGAACACCTGCTTGGGCAGATGGATCCCGAACGGTCAACCCTTACGATGGTAGCCGCACTGCTTATGGCTCTGGTTCGCGCACTCCTGCCTGGCAGTCAGGCGCGAAAACTCCAGCCCCGGGAGATGCCTTTGGTGCTGGTTCACGAACCCCCGCGTATGGAGGAAGCGACAGCTGGGCATCTGGCGCTAAGACTCCCGCTTATGGTGTTTCTGCTCCCACTCCCGGAGCCAGTGGGAACGACTCATGGGGTTACACACCTGGAGCTTCGGGATCATCCGGTGCATACGACGCGCCGACTCCCGGGGGCCCTCTCCTGGGTGCTCCTACTCCTGGTGCCATGAACGCTCCTACACCAGGTGCCTACTCAGCGCCTACTCCCGCGGCTATCAATGCGCCTACTCCCGGAGGAGGATGGCAAGGCGGTTGGGGTGCCGATTCAGCTCCCACCCCCGCTGCTGGCGCACCTACACCGGCAGCTAGTGGGTTTTCTAGCGGTTATTACGGAGCTCCTACTCCCGCGGCTTATGGAGGTGCACCAGAGACTCCTGCTGCTACGGGCCCTCGGTACGCGGATGATGACGATTGAGCGACAGGTCTGAGGTGACTAGTTCCAAGGAGGGAGATGCACAATGGCGTTTTGGGTGGACTTGTACTGTATAATAGATAAAGCAAATTGCCGTCGAAGCTTGAGCAGTGGATGGCTGTGCTGTGTTTGTGACCAAAATGAATTTAGGGTCGCTCGAGTATTGTTATATGATGGCTTTGATTAGGAAAATGACCAGGAATGCTCAAATTGAACCGCTAGTTATACCGAATGATCGTATGAAATGGGTTTTGAGCCTCTTGTGCCCATGGTGCAGTAGCCCGCGCGGATTGGTGGTGCTTATCGATACGTGACCTCGGTCTAAACATTGAAAAAAGTTCAGGCTTCACCTTTACCAGACATCAGCAGAACAACCTGTACATACTAGCTTTAGGGCTGTTGATAACCCCAATTGATTTGCTGTTCCGTTCATCAAGACCCGCAGCGGTAGTATTACCAGAGAAATAAGACGACATGGCGTTACTCTCGCGACTTCAGCGAAGGCTCCTTGAGCGCATCGACCGAGTCCCATCCTCACTCCGTCCGTCCGCCGTGCGAAACATCTCGATAACAGCTCCCAAACGCGCCGCTCCCTCGTCCAAACCCTCCGCTTCTTCTCCTCGTGCCGACCCTTCCCCCCGAATCAAGTCAACCCGCGTCATCCGCCCAACCTCCAATTCCCGCGCCCCTCCTTCTTCTCCGCCGCAGACCTCCCCAATACAAGATGCCATGCGCACCGCCGAAGTTCGCGAGTCAGCCCTCCGAGCCGCGAGATTGCGCCGCGCCAATCAAAGACAAGAGGATGCGCTCGAAGAACAGATGAGAGTTGAGGCCAAGAAGGAGTATAGGAAAAAGTACAATACGGCAGCGAGGAAGTGGATTTCGAGCATTATCGCATTGCCGATATTCTTCGTGACGAGTTACTATTTGTTTGATCGACGTAAGTGATTTGAAGACGCTGGGGATGTTAAGAAGACGGGAGATGGCTTACGAGCATGTGTAGTGGCACTAGGGAATGCACAGAAGACGATACCTAGGTCTGAGGGTGATGAGTAGAAGCAGTGATGCGGACTCGACTTAATCGATGTAACTCCAGACGACCCAGGGTAATTCGAGGTATCGTACCCTGCTTCGATCAAAGAGACTTCAAGGCCAAGGCTTCGTCTCGTGTCCTGTAGCCTGCAGCAAGGATCTTTGAGCCCCTTCGACAAAACTTCAGTTGCACATGAGTGGCACGCTTTAGTTTTCAACGAGATACTCTTGGTGCTTCGACGCTACCGAAAAGACTCCCTGCTTTCCTGACAAGGTATAATCTGTGACGGATCCTGGTAAAACTCGACGCCTCATGGTTAGGGGTCTCGGTCATGGCGATGACTGCCTGGCAGGTTTGAACCAAGTCTTTGGATGGTTGAATCTACGAGACTTACTTTGTACTATATATACAAGGTAATATAAGATCCTTTGGTCAAGAGTTGCATTGTATAGATTTCTTAACAGAAACGGATTGATAAAGACTGGTATCTATCTAATGGTATCTCAAAGGATGGTCTACTATCTAGTTGCGCTCAAATCCAAACCATGCAGATCCCTTCCTACCGCAAACAGCACATAGTATCGTCATGAAGCAATCGATATCGCTAGTCCTCGCACAGCCCGCCGGGCTTCTACCTATACTTAAACCTCGTAACCGAGGTCCCATCCACCAGAACGCGAGTTTCTTCCTCTAAGGTGTATCCTCGCCAGCGAGGGATTGCAATTGTCCACACGTACCAATACACGAAGCCTACCACAAAGCTATTATTCCGCGTTAGCAAAGGGACATAACCTGAGAAGAATGCGCCGTACATGGTTAATCCCACAATAGCATATGTTGCGTAGAATAAGCCATCGTCTGGGCGGTTAGGGGGACGGAAGAATGGCGCTGCTAGAAGGGCAATTGCTAGGACAATCTTGACAAGAATTGCAGGTGTCCAAGCCTTGAATGGCCTTTTAAGATCCGGGCGCTGGAAACGCAGCTTGAGAAGCCCGACGGCAACAGCGAGACTGACGAGCTCGCCAGCGTATCCTTCCACTTCAAGAATGAATGAGTAGACTGCGCCAGACGGTGGGAGGATGATGACGAGCGCGGAAGGTATGTAATTGACTATAAAGCCACCCAGCGGAGAGTCGAAAGGTCTTGACGAAGAGAGTACGTCTCCGAATGGAAGAAAGCCTTGTCTCGCGATTTCTTGCTTGACTCGGGCCTATGGGCATGTAAGTATTGTTTGTCTTCGCTGGGCAACAACATCATGCTGGAGGGGGCTTACCAAGGCGAAAGCTACCACCATGACATTTCCAGTTGCTGAGAGTGCCACGGCCAAAGGAAGAATCCTTCTTCCAACATTTTCACCGAATAACCGCTCGAAGAAAAGTGCTGCGATGAGCTCCCCACTCTCCTGAATCTCGTCCATAGGGACCACAAGGAAATATGCGACATTGATAAGAAAATACAGGCTGCATGCTGTAGCGAGCGCCGTCAATGCGACGGACCGTAGGGTTTTGACCGGGTCTTTGACCTCGTTCAAGACGTTGCTGACGTTGTCGAGTCCAGAGTATGAGTAAAACACCTTAAATAGAGACGTGGATATCACACCCCAGTTCCAACTGCTATTCTCCCAAAGGTTTCCCCAGGAAAGTTGATGTCTTGTTTCGACGATGGAGTCGGTGTCGGGACGGAAGAGGACGACGTAGATGCCAGAGAGGATCATAAATACAACGACCCCAATCTTGATCCAGCCAAGGACGTTCTGTATCTTGACGCCGGTTTTCGGGAACACGCTGTGAATGAACGTTATTACACTCAGTAAGGCGACGGCTAACCCTTTGGATACGAAATCGCTGGCGTCTTGTAGTCCAAGAGCAAAGAGGACATAGCGACTAAAGACGACGCAGTTGCTCGCTGTGAATCCTAGGAACACCGCATACAAAGCATACAGCGTCGAAGCCAGAAGTCGCGGCCAACGGTACGTAAACTCGAGATAGACCTTTGTTCCCCCCGACCGCGGTAGCATGCATCCATACTCAAGAGCAACTGAGAGTCCACACGCAGCTATCACGGCGCCAACAACCCAGAGCGAAAGCGAAAGGCCAACGCTACCGACGGATTGTGCGATAGCACCCGGCGTGGCAAAGATACCACTGCCGACGACGCGAGATATTGCTAGAATGTATGCGCTCTGCCATGTGAGTGTTCGCCCGAGAGGCGATGTCTCTGGGAGGACGTCATCCTCGACGGCGCGGGTGGGCTGGGTGTTGCCAGCGCCGATTTCTCCTTCTTCGATGGAGGTTGTTGCGGATGATCTGCGATCTTTGGAAATACTTGACTCGGACCTATTCAAATTTTGTGCTGGGAGTAACGGTCGCTGCTCTGTATCTTGGGCGCTGCTTGCTGCCATGTTGAAGCCGGAAGCAATACGCAAGCCAACCCTGACGTGAGACTCGGCGATTCATGATGTAAATGAATTACTGAGGTGCTTCCATTTTATACTCCTGAAACTTGCTTACTACATGTGCAGGGCGCAAGCCTGTCATCTCAGTGCTCCATGGCTTGTGATGGGCCAGGCTCCGTCTTCGTCAGGCGTGACGCGGATTGCGCGATTGACTACGCCTAGAGTGTGGGTGGGTGAACCCTTGAACTACTAGCATAACGTTGCGTCTGCGCCATCCCGTTGGCTAAAGCAGTTGTTCATGCAAGACATCTCATACAAATATGGAAATAGACGTGATAATGCTAGGCCGTGTTGTGATTTCCGGTGAAGCCGATTCCATGATTGGTATGGAGCTGTCTTAGACTCCTCAAACCCCGATGGATTCTGAGAGTGATCGGAGTTGAGAATTAATAAGCACGCTTCAACATTTTGACATTTCTGATAGGGACTCTTAAGTTATAAGGGGAAACAAGCGCGACATGTCTTCTGAGATGAAAGCTATCGACTAACTAAAATTGAAGATATATATCTAGCGCTCGCTATAGCCTATGGCCTTTGTTGATCGACTTTGTTGGTGTAGAGGATGTATTAGGCGGCATGACTGGCTGAGCATCGCTTTCGCTCTATCCACAAAAGCAGCTTAGTGGACTTGTCAAGCCTTATTAGAGGTTAATACCACAAACTTGGCGACAGATCTAATATGCAGCCAAATGCAATAACATGTAAATGCAGGGTTTGTTATAAATATGGTCGGTGGCGCGAATCCCGGCGGAGGGTGCCAGCGCGCAGAAATTATATTACGACTATCCCTCAAAATTTCTATTTCTCTTTTAGAATTGCCGATGGCAGATCCCAATTCATCATGTCGAAAATTGAAACGTAGAACGTTTGATGACACGAGATGGAACTGCGAATGGGGGATCGTCAGGTAGCAAAGAGAGACGACTATTCTTGCTTCTATTCTACTCACTCACCTATAAGTATTCAGAATGGCGAATTAAATCCTGATGCGCTAAGTCGCAGACGGCATAATTCAGGAACCTGTTAGAGATCGATGTGGGAGAAATATCGTTTGAGAGTACTCTATTTTAAAACACCTTCGTCGTACGATATTGGGAAGAGGACGGATGTGATGAGGGTTTGAGATTGATGTATTGTACTAAAAAAAAAAAAAAAGGCTGTGTATTCTAAATTTCTACATTTTGTAACCGATATCTTACATTTGTCGTATAGACACTATTGTTAAGCTATATCACACCCCAGCACTTCGTCCAACTCGCCGTTTCCTTTGCTTTGATCCCGTCGTTATCGGCAACATCGAAGTCTCCTCCAGCTGATTCCAACAGTAAACCCACATCGTCATGCCCAAAGCGACGGCTGATGTGTAGAGCTGTCCACCCACGGAAGCCCTTGACGTTGGGCGCGGCGCCAGCTTCCAGTAATAGAGCTGCTATTTCAGTATATCCGTAGCGCGAAGCCAGCATGAGAGGTGTCCAGCAGTGAAAAGTCATAGATGATACGTCTGCTCCGGACGAAATAAGTGTTTGAACACAGAAGGCGCAATTCCGCCGGACTGCGACATGTAGCGCTGTTTCATTGTGCTCGTCCGTCTTAGTAAGGGGTGGCCGAAGTTTGAGAATGGATTGTAAGAAATCATGGTGACAATTCGTGGCGGCCGTGTGAAGGTAGAGGCCTGGAGCATCCAAGTCCTCTAACTCCTCGACAATTTCGCGTAAGATAGATGGGACACATAACGTGTTGAAATAACGACTCGTTTGACGGAGACTCAAGAGATCGTTTTTGGGAAGGGACTAAAAATCATTAGCCTCAAGGTTGGCCATTTGGGATCAATGGATGCCTTACAGCAATAATGAAGTAGTGAAGCTCTACCGGCAAACTGGTGCGATAGTTGGATTCCATGATGAATTCAAGGCGAGGTCTTTTGTCGGGGCTGAAAGTCTTAGAAACAACAAGTGCCACAGTTCAAGTTTCGAGTGTTATAGATAGGAATAACTTCTTTGTTTACAAACGCTTTCTTAGGATTTTATTTCGAGTGGCCTCTCTGAGGCGCTTCAACAGTGTATCCAATGAAGCTATCTCGTCTTTAGCCGAATCGGCCATGGCCGATGGTCCGAAGGGGGCGCGGCGGACCTGAATGACACCTCACAGGGCTGCAGATGACCCCTGTCGCTTAATAGGGTGCTGGTTCAGCTTGTAAAAAGCCAGCCATTTTTCCTAGAATGGGGCATGTCAGCAATAGTCCTGACCTGAGCTACCCGCAGCTTAGGGTTGGATTGGTTCTCAGAGTACGTGGAGCGATCCGACGCTCGACTCCTTGGGCATGAAAGGCACTACTCACGTTAGCTGACCTCTTAGTGTGGTAAGCTCTGCAGCGCATACGAATGCGATTTACTTCGAAGCAATGCGGTATTTAAGACGTGGCTAAGCAAGAATGGAATTGTTATTGGATCGATGAAGAGCATGAGAAATAAACTGCAAAATTATTCGTCAATGAAACCGTTGACTAGTGCTTCGTGCATGCTGCATCTAATGAAATTTGTAAATAAAGTATGTGTATGCACTTATCCTTTCACCATTGTCAGCGCCTCAAAGAGGTCATCATGCATATCCATCCCCTGGTTGATTTCGTTCTATTCTCGTTCTTTGCAATTGGCACTCCACCAGGCAAGCTCCAGGGCTATCCTCGCTGGCGATGTCAATGGCTAGAAGACCAGTTCTTGGTGGACTGTAGCGGGCAAGTACCTGACTTTCTTAGCAGCATCACAAAGTATGTATTTTATTTGAATAGCGCTGGGCACTTTCTTCACTGTCTCTAAGGGCATCTAACGTGACGATGTGGGCGTGAGGTGGCCGCTCCTGGATGCCTCCTCTAGCTTCATCTGCGTCATCTCCATAGATCCAACCAATAACCTATCAACAACTTTGGAGTATGCATCTAGATCTCCCCTCCTGCTTCCTGGTTGGAGGATTTTGGAGGGGAGTATTTGGAACGCGCTTGGCCTGTCATCTACAGCTGCATTGATCTGACTTCCAAGGGCTGCCTACCCTCCCCCCTGAAGAAGCTGCTGCTTACGGCCTTTCTTAATCAAGGGATGGAGATCAATATGGGCCTTACCTTATTCAATCCCAGCCTTATGCAGGGATCGTGTCCGCAGTGCAGGGCGGTGACGGATGCACCGAAGGTACTTCAATCCACTGGTGGGTAGCCTAACGCATCAGTACACTCTTGCAGTTGATCCATACTAGCCAAAATGAGCATTGCAGGAGGGGGTTCCGCATGTTGAAGTGCACTGCCGAAAGGGACGAGGATGCCTTGGATAATGGTAACATGGAACCAGGCGAGGCCGATCCCAGTTTCGAGGAGATTAGAACCAGACCTGGGACGAGAAATCCTAAACTCAATATCGTGGATTCAGTTCAACTTAACAGCCCTACGAACGCGGCGTATTTAACGCAACGTGAAAAAAAAGCTTACGAGATTTGTTTAACTCATTTACTAAAAGGGTGATCACACCGGATACAAGTGAGCGGCGCCTGATCAGGTGCGCACGTGTAAATCATAGACTTCATTGCGGACCGTCAACGAGACACATATAACAAACACGAAGGGAGAAGCACAGATGTAACAAGAACCTTAATTTTACTTTATTACTGACTAATGGAAAATATGATGAATCTAGTTGACAGTCCCATTCCTTGTGCTCCTCATACCTGGCCCCTAAAAAGTGAAGTTGAACTCGTTCTAGCACCAACTCAAAGCTGATCTGGCAATCTGATTTCTAATAGTCGCATTATTTTCGCTAGTAGTACCACGTTTAGTGATTATTTGAAATCATCCCTGCATCATTATTGATTTTGCATCCTATTAAAATAGACAGGTGCGATCATCTTATTTCTGAGGATCGTAGCTCATGAATCCATTAATCGTTGCTACATGCAGACTACCTAAATTGAAGCTCTGCTCATCTGTCACATCTGGCTGGACATAAATCGTATCTGAGTTAAGCTTCTTGGTCAAGGTGTCGAATTCGGAGACTGGATTTGCCATGGATGCGACGTCGCCTCCCATCTCTCTGATTGCGCGAGCCACTTTAAACCCAACGCCCTGGGTGCCTCCCGTAACCGCGCAATTGCGCTTGCGAAATTCAACCATTGAGTAAACGTCTTTTATATCTGACATATTGAGAAATGTGCTTGATGAAACGAGAAAGACGGTGAAGGGGCATTTATAATGGAATTTTTATTCTGGATAATAGGTCGAGTGAGTGACAAGATCTGAAGTCTCGAAATACCTAATGATGGTCACACCTTTATTGACCCTGCAGTAGGAACCACAGGAACCTTAATTCATTTTGATACCGAACCTGTGGAATAAAAGCTTCAAAATGTAATCATTGTGTTGAGGCAAAGACAGAATGTCCACCAAGAATAATATACGATGTAAGGTGTGAGGTATGGTAACAGTTTCAAGACCCATTCCAGTAATTAGTTTGGCACTTGTAGCTGCTCTGTCATTCTTCCAATTCGACTCGTTTCTCCTCAAGTTGCAGTTCAAAAGTCTTTCCCGTTCCTCTTCTGCCTCTGTTCGGCTTGAATTCAGATCAAATTTAATACTAATAAATAAACGGGATACTTACATTGGAGAAGGGTGTTTACTTTGACGCCGAGATCGAGTTCGAAGTGAGCCAGATGACGACGCACGGACGACGGGTAAGATGCTGCTATCTGAAATCCCATCAGATTGAACGAGATTGTGTCTTGGCTCGATGACTAACTCACGTACCCTAAGAATTTGCGGCCTCCCTGGTATAACTAAGAGTCCCGCAACCACCATAAAAAATCCAATTACTTTTAGGTACTGAGGTGCTTTGACTAGTTTAGTTCGAGATATTACTTGACAATCGTTTTTTCAAGGTGAAGTAAACGTAGGCAAATAGACTTGTGCGGTATGGGTCAATTTGGTCTGTAATATTACCCAATGTGAACCCCTCAAACCTCAAATGTGCGCGGACTGCACGAGCTGCAGACTGGCAAGATTTCCTGAAATTCAAATTACATTATATTCAAAATACAGAAAATTCAGGTATTAAATTTGGATTCAATTGAGGCAAAAAATGATGAAGTTATAGTGAAGCTTACCAGAGAGCTGGAAGCGGCAGACCATCCATCGCATGGTAGACGAGTTTAATTAACTTCTATGGCTTTAATTCGCTGGTGCAGCCCTTAATGGCTTCTCGCTCATCTGGACTTAATGTAACCCCAAACCATTGATAAATTGCCAGAATTCTTTCCTCTTCATTCTGGAATGTCTGTATCACCCGTTCTTTACCCCGGATGTTGGTCTTGATTCGGCTTCCAAACAAAGCAACGGATCCAATTAATTCTTGGCCCTCTTCATTCATTAAGAATCTCTGAGCCAGTACATTTTGAGTAAATAAACTCTTCGGACTCGTCATTGGATAGAGATTTAAAGCCTCGAAGTCCGAAGGAAAGCACTCAGTCTCGGTAAAGCAATAGCCCTCAACCCAAGGTGCCTCTGCATGATTGCGGTGTGAATAAACCCATAGACGCTGGCTTGGATCCGAATGTTGTGGCAATTTTGTGTACTCGACTTTCAGCTGCTGTGGTGTAATTCCATCCTCAACACCGCCACCTAATACGACGGGACGTGTTGGGCCTAGGGAACCGTGGCCAACATCTACTAAGTAGCGAACATTGTTAATCTTGACAATATTCACCAGGTGGCTCCTTTTTGCGTATTAAAAGTCAGCAAAAGTGGAAGATTACGTCGAGAAAGCATTCCCTGAACTGTACGCGTAGAATGAACATACCAGCCTAGCCAGTATTCTTTTTCGCTGCACGTGCCTGGCCTTTTTACCCTCCCTACCACATAATGCGTGTCAAACCCCAGGCATCGAAGTACCACCCCGAAAAAGTTATTGTTCTCCATGCAGTAGCCTCCACGGCCATGGGTAATAATCTTTTCAAATAAATCATTAGGATCCAATGATAGAACTTTTTGCCGTGAATAATGGAGTGAGAGATTTTCGAATGGCACCCTTTCCAGCTGTCGCCTCTGAAGTTCAGCTAACAGCTCTAAAGGACTCTTAGGATGAAGGTGCCGCGGAAAACCTATATGACTGAGGTACTGGTCGATCTGTTTATGGCTGAACATTTTGGTACAATTGTCCCCGCGAATGAATATTCGTTTCTCGTCCAGTCATACCAATGGGAATTATCCTTGCTTGTCATAAGGAAAATCAGTTTCTAGCATTGAGAGTTATATTGGGTGCCATAACCGACAGGTGGCCGACAGAGCGGCTACTTTCCAATCCAGGATCAGCTAGATCATTCTAATCAACCGAACTGTAGTCTAGGGTCTTCTAATTTAAAGCTCATACAACGCCTTGCTTATCAATACTTAACATTGTGATTCCTTTGATGCATTATCCGCTCATCCTACTGAAGAGCGAGTTGGAACTAGTCCCACTTTCCGGTTCGTGCAGGGTACCTGTCCGACATTCGAGAGTAACATCGGAATTTTATTTATCTCCGCACTCCTGATAAATTGGTAAGCGATTATCACGAACTGTCATAGTGTGATCGCCTAGCCCATATTCTGCTGTCATATCTAATGTATCATTATCGGGGTGATCAGATAGACCCTTTTGTGAACACCGTTTGCAAGAAGGCGGATTAAAATTGCAGGAAGCCGACGCTATATCTGGTTGCTTGTCTTTATTAGTTAGAGGATCCCTGTTTTACTGCATGGGGAAATGTTGGAGGATCCCCTGAAAGATGTAGTGAAATCTGATCTCCTTTGAAGTGGTGGTCATCAGATGTGGTAGTATTCATGAAAGGTGAGAAGAGAGGGTGAGACACATGGCTTAATTCATCCTCAAACGAAAATGTTTCTTCCTTTAGTTTGGCTACTATAATTTATTGATTTGCCTCTAACTAATGCTATTTGATTTTCTATAAGCAACTCAGTCGAAAGGTACATCTTTGAGCACGTTAGTTACCCAAGCTTCTCGCCAAGATGCAACATGCGCTAAGCGGAGGACTGGCGGAAATACGTATGGTGTGTATCACAGGGATTTGGACCGTAATGATTCAAAGTCTAAGTTCACGGCCTTAATAAACCTCAATTATTTCTATAATTGCCTTCGTTATCTACCTATTCAGAGTCCTTGAAGGCACCCAACTTGAACAACTTCTTGGCGTTGTCCTTTCCAATCTTCTTAACCTCATCTCCCTTCAGATTCACACCATCGTACCAATCGCAAGCGTCTCCGAAGGATTCGAAAGGGTAGTCGATGGAGAAAAGTATGCGATCGGCCCCAATTTCGGTGATGCAGTATTCTAACGTCGGGGTGGAAAAATGGCCACTGGTGGTAATCCAAACGTTCTGCGCAAAGTAATCACGGATGGTCTTCTTGCAGGATAGACCAAGTGGCTTCTTTACATCCTCAAACCAGTGGTTGATTCTCCACAGATCGAAGGGGATATGCTCACCCAGATGGCCGATGATGATCTGGAGCTTAGGGTGTCTATCAAAGACACCGTTGGTGACCATGCCTAGGAGATGCAAGCTAACGCCCTGAGCGAAGCTCAAAGGGGGACCGATGAGCCACTTGCGCTTGGCCCAAAGCTTTTCGTAGATGGTTCCTGTTGGGTTTCGAGGGTGGAGATAGAAGGGAACGTCCAACTCAGTAACCTTGGACCAGAAGACATCCCACTCGGGGCCATCGTAGAAGATCATATCATCTCCATCGTGTCCAGCCCGCTGAGTGTCATTAACGAGAGCTCCCAGAAATCCCAACTTGGTGACGCAACGTTCCAATTCAGCTGCAGCCTGGGATGGGTCATGCATAGACAAAGTGCTGGAGACCGCCGTATTAGTGTAAGTAGGATCCGACTAGAGTAATATAGTACTTACGCGAAGGCACCTAATCGATCGGGGTGAGGCTTAATGGCCCCCGCAACATAATCGTTGATCTCAACAGCCAGACCATGGGCTTCCTTGGGATCCCAAACGTCCTGAACACCAGGGGCTGTATAAGACAGGATAGTGTATCCAACACCGTGTTTATCCATGTACTTGATGCGGGTGTCGGTAATATCGGTGATCTCAGCCGCATGCTTGTCCGGATCCACGGCGAAGAGCGACGCCCACCACCTAGTCCTCTCCTGGAACCGGGGTAGGGCAAACGCTTCTTCCAAGGCAACTTTACCGAGCATGATGGTAGAATGAAATGAAAATAAGAAATTACCAAGGTAGTAGATGTCAGAAAGAACGAGGTCGTAATTGTGATGACGGTTCTAGCATGCTCGAGGACTGGCTATAAGTAGGTTCATTGCCGCAGTTTAGTCATCCTGCAACCCCTCTGAAGATCAATGGAACATACCCGACAGGGGAAACAGTGAAAATGCATCGACAAGAATCATCATGACGACCTGAGAATCGGGTAAAGAATGGAGAACGCGGGGAAAATGCGGGGTGCATCAGCCGCAGTGCTCACAAGTCTGAGAAACTTGCATCGGACTAAAGCCGACGAAGACCGGCCTAACATTTAGGTCGGGTAATGCACCTAAAGATGGGCGGAGAATGGCCACTAGCCAAATGAATGGCAGTTTGGTGAATTCCGTGTGAGTTGCTTTTTAAATCAGGAGTTGCTATTCATCAAACTTCATGGCAATGAGTCTTCCGGATGCGCAGCCAGTCGCAATATTTGAGCCCAGAACAATTAAACAGAACAGATTCCATGTCAACGGTCGGCGAAGTACAGATTAGTGTCTGTCCTTGATATTAAATCCCCTGCCTATCTCCAAATTCCCCAAAAGCACTACTTGCCGACGTGAGAGCCATAAAATGACGATAGCACTAGCGTCAGTCAGAATATGTGATTTATTGGGGTTAGATTCGAGTCGAAACATCTGATAACCTAGATCAATATTCCGGACACATTGTATGCCATCGATTTTGAAGATGTGAACTCCTCGCGTTTCGAAGCAATTGCCATCAGGTTTGAGTCGGTGGAGAATGCGACCAAGAACACGTCGCCTCAGACTGATAGCCAGTATTTAATAAACCTCACATCGCGACGTGATACAAATTCATACATAATCTGAATCTCGACTTGGCTTATTTCCCTTCTCGTGCGAGATCCTGAGCTGATGCTGCTTTTGCCTGAGTCTTGGTGAGCGAGGTGGGGCGTAGCCAATGAGCTTTTGTTACGACTTTTCGACCCATTTTGCGAGCTTTGCAACTTATGATTCAGGCCTCACCCTGCTTTATCAATTGAACAGGCAATCAAATAACAGCGTAGTATTAGTGTTGGTTGTGGGCGTATGACCTAAATACCTGGGCTAGCTGACTGCAGCTCGGCCCCTGCGATCCGAGCAATGATTTGCACCAGCATTTTAACTGACTTTTATCTATCTGCACAGCCGACATCTGATTGACTTGGCAAAGGGGGCTCTCAGTGCGTCAGGTGGTTTCGAACGAGCACTTTTCGCCTTCGGTCAAAACATGGCTTCAGGCCGTCACAGTTATTGTAAGTTCGAATGAATTACTATCTGTTCAAAAGATGATATAACATCGGAGAGAAAGAGAGGAATGCCGGATTTATTTGCCCCCGGTGACAACGACAAGCTACACTGGCGGACCAGAAATGAGGCAAACTTGCAGCAGCTCAGCCTCCTGCAGGTCCATTGCGGTAAGGCATTCAGTAGGGCTTCCCCGCTCCTCACCAGCTACAAAAGTCATCTCATCCTCTATAGCCAAGATTCAAATAATTTACCCTTCTCTGGAGTTATTCCAGTGTTTCCGATACCGCTATCATGGATCCGCTCTCCATCATGGCCAGCATTGCTGGTGTTGCAGCTGCCGGGACAGCGCTCTCAAAAGCCATCTACGAGCTCGTTTCGTCTACCCGGGGAGCTTCTGCGGAGATGGCAGATATCGCACGCAATATTGCCGACTTGTCAATAATACTGGGAGAACTTCGTCGAGTGCTGAGGGATGGCGCCGAACTGTGCAATCGCAGGTACTTACGACGCATCAAGTCCGCAATGCGACGAATTTCAAGTATTCACCGCGATATTCATCATTTGATGGAGGACGCGCAAGGATTTAAAAGCCTCAAGTGGAGATTCAAGCGATCCGAAGTCCAGAAGAAGCTCACCCGTATCGAGAGCCACAAAACCGCCGTGAACTTGATGCTCAACATTTTGGTCCTTGCCATTTCAACAAAAAAGCTTGCAGAGTGAGTAGCGTACCATTCAACACTTGAATACAATGGTGGCTTACTTCTTTTAGCCCACATACCTCACAAATTACCAAGAGCGACAAACAAGAGGATATTACGCTGCTTCGCCAACAATCTGAGAACCTAGCCTACGCAGCTTGTCGATCGCTTGCTGATCTCCCCTCAGATCAAACTAGCGATAACGAACAAGAGCAATCAGAAGATGGTTCTTCAGACCAGAGAAACGAAAGTGACAGCCAAACTCTGGTACATGTGCCCAGAGACACATCTGACGACACGGCAAACTGGCTCTTTGATCTTGTCTTCTCGAGTTATGTTCAGTCATGCATGGACCACAACATCGACAAATCGGCATCATCGGACTCTGATGACGACACCCAAGATCAGCCTGCGACGGACGATGAACGCATTAATAAGAGTCGTAGCGTGGCAATGCAGAGCCCATCAGCCATGCAACTGGCTATATACCAACCAGGGGCAACTTCTTCGCTGGTCAAAGAACTTCTTGCCGACTGGACAGTATTGACAGAAAAGGAAATCGAGAGTACAACGAATGAGCCACCAAGTCAGCAGCAAGGGGATGATGCCAAAACTTCTAAAGCATCGAAAAGAGAAAAGGATTTTGTTCGTCTCAAGGACGCCGTAGGTCGGCATTTCAAGTTTCCATTTTATCGCGTGGAAACGTATGAAGTAAGTGAGATTTTTGAGGGTATTAATATATGGTAAAGAACCGTGGATGTTAATTATCGCAGGGTTTCAAGAAGCTTCTAGATGCCGGCTTTCGGGACGTTGAAATGCTTGGGCCGCACGTGCAAAAGGGGCATTTTGATATCCTCAGCCCTGACGAGGATATCATATTGCCAGAGATCTGGGAAGACTTGATCCAGCCTGGGATGGCTCTTAGCATGACAATGTGGCCCATCAATGAGCCAGTTCCGCCAAAGATGGCATCTGCTCCTGAACCACCACGTCTACGTGGTATTATTCCTCCTACACTACCACCACCTGGCTGGCTACCAGGTAGACGAAGTACAATTCCAATTCCAGAATTCGAAACGATAGTGAATCCAACGAGTGCGAGAAAGAAGAAATAAAGATGGGATACAAACAATGGCACAGCGGCAATATTGAATCATCTCGAGTCATATTCTGACATCTAAACGCAAGACACTGACTGAAGATTTTATTAATGCTATGATTTAACTCGCAAGACTGAGCTTCTTGGTGTTTCTTTAACTACTCAGCTAAAGCCAGGAAAGAGAGGGGAGGCAGCCATTTCTGGTAGCAAGGATTGTAACTATGGACACCTAGAGTCAAGCGTTACAGGTCACCTGGGCTTGGAGTTGTTCCACTTCGCACCCCCCCTATATCTTACTCTATTCGGACTTGCGCCTGAGCTGGGGTGAGTAGCGGGTGAGTTGTGCCTGAGTGAGGATCCAAAGTGGCGTGGACGTCGAGATTCAGGTTGTAAAGCAGATTGCTGGACAGAGGTCATTTGATCTTTTCGGCGTCTGCAAGCTATCTTAAGAGCACGAGTACAGATTTTAGCTGGTTTAATATTCAAATCTTTAACAAAAGCAAGTTTAGACAAATAGACGTTTATTTTCTCTCCAGATTTGTTCTCTGCATGCTTCGAGTTAACAATGATGTTTCGAGTTCTTCCGACAACCCTTCGTCGCATTCTTGAGCGCCTCCAGAGCCCCATAATATGCCGGATGACGGCTGAAGTCCTCAAACCAGAGAAGAGGTGCACCTTGTCCATCAAACACGGATGGTACCCAGCTAAATGGGTCATAAAAGTCCCAGATTGTAATTCCAATGCAGGCATTGACTTGGGCGCAAGCACCAACCGCCTATAGTTCTGGTGAGTGTGTGATACTGGTGGGTTTTCAATTCCACTCACATTTGTGTAGACTGCCTTCTGCCATGCTAGGTTTGTCTTGTTGACGGGTAACTGAATCCTCACATCCAACTCGGTGAGGGCCACTTCTACACCTAGCTTCTCGTAACTCTTCATCACTGCGATCTGCGAATCAAGACTGGGCGCCTGGTGCGCAATGAGATGTGCTTGCATGCCAATGCCATCAACCTTTATACCTTCCTTTCGAAGCGTCTTAACGATCCGGATAGCCCCTTCAGACTTTGCGCTAGGCGACTCAAGGTTGTAGTCGTTGTAATATAGCTTTGCATGGGGATCTGCTTTCGCGGCTTCACGGAACGCAAGCTTAATGTACTCCTCACCCAGGACCTGGTAGAAAACGGACTCGCGATATGTTCCATCTTCGTTAAGAGCCTCGTTGACGACGTCCCAGGCATAGCATCGTCCCCTCCAGTGACCTACAACCTTTTGGATATGTCTCTTGATCGCTTTTCTCAGAGTCTTTGGTGTCCAGTCTGTTGACTCAACCCAGGGAGCGAGTTGAGAGTGCCAAACAAGTGCATGACACCGCAAGTACTGGTCATTCTTTCGGGCGATCGAGGAGACGATTTCACCCTCTGTAAAGTTGAAAACTCCCGGCTCGGGTTCAGTGAATACCCACTTATCAAAGTCAGTCACGAGTCAATCCGAATAGGGTCTACGGAAATAAAGTGCTGAGCTGTGAAATGACTAACTTTTTGGCCATTTGTTGGCGTTGTTTGCCCGAATTCCCGCGTATCTCTTAAGATTGCGTTGTATCGGGGATAAGCATCTTCATACCCAGCTCGCTCTCGTTGACCCGGGGAATCAGTTGCTGCACCAAAGTATTTGAGCCCAGCTTTTTTCGCCCAGGAATTGAGCTGAGCCGAGGATAGTGGTGTGATGACCACTATCAGAGATAAAGCGAACCGATGAAATAGCATGTTCTTGAGTCAATTCTGCACTGATTGAAGACTTATTAAGTTAAACTGAGGAACACTTAATGAGATTGGGAAGGCAAACCACAACATTTATGTGATCAAAACCATGGATGGAGTCTCGGCTCAAGTCCGTACAAGACCGCAATTAATATAGCCTAAAGACTGATTGTTCGATCTTAATTTAAGGCTCAATTGTGGAAAGTCTCTAGTTAGAGCCAAGCAATAACCAACCCAATCGGGAACGGTGATGGTTTGTCCATCAACCATTTTTGGGTTGCGGGGTGTTGGATCTGCCTGTTAAATTCAGGCTATTAGCCAATATTGGTCACCGCTCTGATGGATTTTAGATTCCCTTTTGCCGTAGTGGTTCTATCCTTTGACACTGCCGACTACTTGGTGCGGTGAACAAATGTCCCTATTTTACCGGCTTGGCGATGTGAATAGCCGTCTCCAAAGATGAGTTCAATCTCGGTTCATATCTGTTTGTCGTAAATTTCACTCTACTCATGTTTCATCCTCCTTCTATTATCCCGTACGTCTCAACTTTGAAAATTCATTTCGGTCTAGCTCGTGCCAGTTTTTCAGGCGTTGAGATGCGGTCAGTCATTTCAGCTCTCTTTGCACCTTTTATCAAGCTACAGTTAGCTTGAGTGTTCGTGTGGACGAGTTCCCATACAATGGTTGCTTTCGGAGAGCCCCCGTGTTTCCGGCTATGACTGCTTGACGAGGATTCTAAATTTTGCTGGGCTAAATGTTCAGCATTGTGAAGAGGATATCGTATTAGCCATTCAGATACTCGATTCTTCTCTAGCAATTCCACCTGTGCCATCAAGACTCATCCTCGTCCAGTCGAGCAAAATCCCAAATACAAGTGGATTTTTTCAAGGCCTCTCGTGTCACATTAGTCGGACTGTATGGTTATCGAGTCATAACTATTCAATAACCATAAGTAACCATGGGGCGGGCTGCTTGAAGGATTAGTTTTTCCGTGTTGTTGGTTATGCTTAATGGTCGTCAAAATAGCTGTGCTGATCTAGGACCAGTAGGAATGTAAGGTATTAATTACTAGGTGTAATTTTCGTCATGAACATGAAGACTACACATATGTCTAAAGTAGTAATTGTGGGTTAAAAGGGTTGCTCGCTTGCTGCGAAGGTATCACAACAATTTAACCGTGCGCGGTGAATCAGACTAAGTCTGAGATGCTAAAACCATGTACAGCTAGGATGTCAAGTTATTGGAAGCCCCTAGGGAAAAAGGATGGACTTCACAGCACGCCGGCTCGCCACTGCTTGGTAAGCGGCCTATGCCTCGGCCTCTGCCTCGGCCTCGTGATCAGTTGAAGTTTTCCACACAGCAGCTTCATTAATTAACAAGGACATCGGCGTTGAGTGGCTCTTTGGCCAAGTCTCATAGATGAGAGGGCAAGATTTCTACTTGGACTCTATGTAATAAGTACTCTACTCCTACTAGCTTAGTGGCAAGCAACTTGAGCCGCAAGATCGCCTCTCTGGTAGGCTTGAAACGCGATGTAACCAATGTCAGCCACCCGTTATGCTTACAATAAGGTTGCTAGGATTATGCGACTAGTGGAGTACTAAAATTTTCTCGAGCAATGCATTATCCCATGATCCACCCATGATAACAGCTGGAAGGAAAAGATTCATTTTTAATGTCAAGGGGTGGTGGCTAATAGGGGCTTTTAAATGGAGGCTCGTTATGTTATCATCACCAAAAGCCAAGCACGTTCCCAGATCGTATCCACCTTCAGGCCATCAAACCCGGCTAGCTGGGATTGCCTGGCTGGGGGGACTCGGATAAGAAAGGATTCTGTCATTAAGAACCTTGCTTTTGCCATCACATGTCAAAGGTGTTAAGCTGCCCGATGCAGGTTCTTCAGAATGCTCTCGGCCTCAAGATAATCATCCCTCGGTTCTTTATCTCAGAAGTCGGGTGATGTGATGCGCGGCGGACTTCGGTGGATCTGTTACGTGGTTACATCGCCGAACGGATTTGAACAAACGGGAATCATCAGGCAAGACGCAATCATCACGTTACTTACAGGGTCGTGAACTAAATTGAACCTGCCGTCCTTGCCGAAAAGTCCGATCCAACATCCGTCATCGAGATCATATAAATATTGTTCTCTGTTATCTTCAAGATGTATCCTCCAATGTTTTGGGAGACACCACCGACAAACTCGAATCCTTTGATACATCCATCCACATGTTGCTCGATTCAAAACGCAGTGAGCACAACCAAAAGCCCGAGGCCACTCCTGAGTCAGGCACTCCTGGAATTAATAATTCCCTGAGTGACGATGACACTCTCGGGCCACCTCCAAAATTCCTACCTCTCTGGAGGCTATTGATCGACCACGCACGTATCGACGAAAATGTGTTGAACCACGAGTACCGAGGCAAGGGAACAACTGAGGACCCCTTCATCGTTACTTGGATACGTGATGATATTGGACACCCATTTAATTGGCCTAAGTGGCTGCAATGGACTATCACTATGACCTCAGCTGTGACTTGTTTTGGTGTTGCGTTTAGTTCTAGTGCTTATACTGGTAGGAAAATATCCTGTGTTTCTGCTGATAACACAATTGGTTAACATAGACAAACACAGGAACAATGGCGGAACTCATGATTCATTTCAAAGCTAGTCAGACCTTAATCACAGGAGGCCTCTCGTTATTTGTTCTAGGATTCGCTCTGGGTCCGCTACTTTGGGCGCCTCTTTCGGAGATCTATGGTCGACAAGTCATCTTTTTGATCACCTATGGGGCATATGCAGTTTTTAGTGCCTCTTGCACTGCTGATCACGGTGTTGCGACCCTTTTAGTTCTACGATTCTTCGCCGGTGCCTTCGGCTCATCTACTCTAACAAACGCTGGAGGAGTTATTTCAGATGTGTTTGTGGCAAATGAGCGAAGTCTTGCCATGGGCGTCTTTTCGCTTGCCCCCGCCATGGGCCCAACATTAGGTCCTTTCATTGGTGGTTATCTGGGCTCTAATAAGGGTTGGAGATGGGTAAGTTCCGCTCTGTGCCCCTCAATTTCATCTGGTTGACATTCATGAAAATAGGTCATGGGCTTGATGGCAATTCTTGGCGGTGTCGCCTGGATTCTTGGCGTTCTTTTGGTGCCTGAAACTTATGCCCCCGTGATCCTCGAGAAGCGAGCCAAGGCCCTCTCCCAGAAAACTGGCAAGGTCTACAAAACCGAGTTGGAGGTGCAGGGCGGACCACGATCTGCAGCCCAAGTCCTCCGGAAGGCTCTCATTCGCCCGTGGGCTTTGCTTTTCGTCGAGCCCATCGTTCTCATCCTTTCAATCTACACCGCGATTGTCTACGGTACCTTATATCTACTATTTGGAGCATATCCCGTCGTCTTTCAGCTTGAGAGAGGCTGGTCGCCCGGCAAAGGTGGCTTAGCTTTCCTCGGTGTAGCAGTTGGCATGTTTTCGGCCATCCCTGTGATCGGAGGGATCAACGTGTGGTACGTCAAGAAGGCGAATCAGTCCAAAGATGGTACACTGGCGCCTGAGTATCGTTTGCCTAGTGGCATGCTTGGTGGGATTTCACTTCCAATCGGAATGTTCTGGTTTGCTTGGTGAGTGATGTTGGTTACTCCCCCAGCAAGAATGCGAGCTGACCTCCCTTGTCAATCAGGACTTCGTATACCTCCATTCATTGGATGTCTCCCGTTGCAGCTGGATTTCCCTTCGGATTTGGCATGTCCATGATTTTCACTTCCATTTTTAGCTACCTGATTGACGCCTACACCGTTTACTCTGCATCTGCCTTGGCTGCCAACACTGTACTGCGATCTTTATTTGGTGCCGCTTTTCCGATGTTCACAAAGCAGATGTACGACAAGCTCGGTACGCAGTGGGCCAGCTCGGTTCCAGCTTTTCTAGCCCTTGCTTGCACTCCTATGCCATTCATTCTGTTCGTGTATGGGCCTACCATTCGCAAGAATTGTAAGTACGCTGCACGGGCTGCAGCTGCGGCTGCTACGGAGACGGAGCAAGTACAAACGAACGAGATGGCGGATGAGAGTTAAAACTGGTGGTTATAGCCTAATAGAAATTTGGGAGGCAAATCTGTGCTTTTTGTTTTATTTTTTCCTTTTTTTTTTAAATAGCATTTACAATAGAGTACCATAGATGAGCGAACAACATCTACGAGATGTCAGATAGAACAGCTGAATCCCAAGATTGACCTTCACTGAGAGACCTTCGCAATGAAAGTCCTTAGCTTCAGAATCGAGATTCCCGGGCATCGTAACTCTGTGACCGAGCTAGTTGAGCCGCCTCCCCGGCGGAGACGGACTCAAATGAATGAAGTAGATAGATGGAGTGGGCTGACCGTGGCAACACACCTTATGGATCTCTTGGCCTTCGGGATCAATACACAAGGCGCTTTTGTTCCTTCAGATCATGCTGTTACCAGAGATCGCCTGAGCCGCAGTGGAGATTCGTCAGCATCTGCATCTCTCAGCCCAAGTATTGTTGTTTAACCCTTGTCATCGTCCTACAAGCCTCTATGTAGACAGTAAGATTAAAACCTCGATGAGGGACCTAGGCCCACTAGTTTATGCACAAGATAAGGAATGCTCTGAATCTTACTGGCCCATTAACCATTCATTGTTGGGTGAGGAACACATCTTGTCGGTGAGGAATGTCACTTTCTGCAACTTCTCTTCGCCGAGGCCATTTCGCGAGATCTGTCTACCAACATACGGTTATTCCAATTTTAGCAAAATTTCAGTCACACCAGAGGTGTGGTCTGTCACCATCGGGATTCGGGGGCGGCGGTATCGAAAAAACACCTCGGCACTTTGTGGGTCTCCTCCGTGGCAATAACACCACATGGAATGACATGACCGGATGAACATCTTAGATCTAAAGGGGAAAAAAAATCAAGTCTCCTTACTCTGCTTGTCCGCCTCCCGAAGACTGGTTAACAAGATCTACGGCAATGGACTTCTGCTAGCTATAAAATATATCAAACAGTGTGGGCCGGAACGCACTAGCAGCCTCCGAACTACAGGTTCCAACCTAGCGTGCAGGGCTTTGTCACGCGTTGGGATGGATTGACCCCGGGGTTCTTTTCGTTTGGAATGCATTCTCGCTCTTTCTTTCTTTTCAAGTTGATTCACCTATACCCCCAGGGTTCGATTCATAACAAACACATGATCTCGTAAACCTTCCCCTTCAGTACCCTTAACATAGAGCATAAGTTCGTTCATAAACCTTGTTATAAGCAACTTGACATGCTGCACATGACAGGGGTCTAGGGAAAGTAATATCGTACCTAGTACACACGTTGAGCCTCGGCTGACCCCACTCGGCGGGGTCAAGATCTTAGTCCAGCCTGTTGGAGTCTCTTAGCTGCGTCCCTGAATGTCTCACTGTAAACGATGAACCCATATTCAACATCGAAGATGTTTTCAAATCGTCCTCACAGGCGTGCTACCGTGGCGTGCAAAGCCTGCAGCCTGCGTAAAGTTCGGTGTACGGTCACGTTGTCTGGTCCTCCTTGCGCCAACTGTTCTGTTGACGGTCTCAAGTGTGAGCTCAAAACGCGAAAGCGGCGAAGGTATTGTTCTTTATTCAGGTTATTGTCAGAGATGTGCTAATTCAAAGCAGAAACTCCGATCTACTACCAGGGTCAGCCTATACCCAGGAGCCCAGCCTTGTAGAGGATCCTCCAGATGAAGCGGCAGAGCTTCAACCAGGGGATAACAAAACTTCATCAGCTAGCGAAGATTCTCCACAATATGTTGTGTCCCCTGCAACATTCCATGGCTATGTGCAGACCTCGAGTTCGCCAGGTACGGCACAGGGTTCATCTCCAAAAGATGAGTGTCCTCCGCAAATTCCACCGTTTGTAACAGAACCCGGGCCAAAAGACCAGACCGCCTTCAGAGGCACTCCACTTTCTACCGAAACATTCGAAAGCTTCAAGCACCAGCCCTCAGGTCTTGCGGGTGCAGCTCAGAGCAACCGCACGTTTGCAGATGCTTTAGAAGGCGGGAACTTCAATGCCAATTGTATCCCGTTCTATCCTGGTAAGAAACCTATCTCGTTTCCACGAGGTCCATTCTTGCTGAGCACGGAGCTCTCGTGTACATACTACCTATATGAACTGCTGACGATTCCACTCACAGGAGATAGACGTGGGCCTGCGTTTGTCATTGACATCTGTGAACCAAATCAGTCTCCAAAGAGAAGTCACTTTTTTGTGCCGACCCCAGCTATCCAGTCGATGGCGCCAGAAGATGTGACTTATATCCGCTCAAAGGGCGTCTTCTCACTACCTCCGCCGAACCTCCGTGACGCTCTCATGCAATCTTATTTTCAACACGTCCACCCGTTTTGTCCAATTCTAGATGCCAGTGAATTCATCCCTCAATACGAGCAGGGCCGTGTCAGCCTGTTACTCCTTTGGAGCATGTACTTAGCATCATCGAGCGTAGGTGAAGCCCAATTTCTGAGCCATTCTGTATTAACCAGAGAGCTAGTTTATTGATGACAGGATATTCTCTGATGAACACTATCCGACTCGGCTCGCTTTGAAACGTACAGCTTATCAAAGAGCGAAAGCAAGTCGATTCCTTTCCCTTAAAGACCATTGCTAATGTCTAGTATCGGGTAGACCCTATACGATGTCGACTACGAGAAAGACAAAATTACACTCATCCAATCAGTATTTCTTCTAAGTTTCTGGTACGCCGGAACGGATGACCGCGCAGGGCCGTGGCACTGGAACGGCATTGCCATCAGTCTTTCTCAAGGAATAGGGCTTCATCGGCGCCTTGTTCTCAAGAATGCTTCTTCTGAAAGCACTCAGTCGTTCTGGCGCCGGCTCTGGTGGACCATTTACTGCAGAGAGGCCTGGTTATCTGTTGGGCATGGGCGGCCGATGCGAATTTCGCTAGATGACTCTGATTTGCCTATCCCCGGATTGGATGACATCAACATTCTGTCAGCTGAGACAAGCGTCGACGGAAGCCAGAAATACCTTCCTGGAGAACTATGCGTTCTGTTTGATATCTGGCTTTCTTATGTTAAGATTTCGAGGGCAGTGGGAACTATCTTATCCACCAACTATCCAGCAAAAGGCACAAGAGTTTCAAATGCCGACCTCGAGCATAGCGAAAGTGAAATTCGAGCGTGTTTCTCTCTCCCTTTGGAAGGGTCAAGACGAAGTCGCCTGATCGCTACTCATCTTTACCAGTTCAAGCTCTACTTTCAGTAAGTAAACACGAAGCCTGGATAGCTCTCCAAGCTAATGGAGTCTTCAGAGCAGCCATAATAATCCTTTATCGCCCTTTCCTCTTTGAGCTCCCGTTTGGCTTACCCATCGAGGCAACGGATGCATGGCGCGCATATGCGGGACAAAAAGCCCGAGCTGCTGCTTCTGAAGCAATTGGCGCAGTGAACTCGATGATAGCGGAAGATCTAGTACGGTTTTGTCAGAGTATCACGTAATTATGAAGCAAAATATACACCTATGGCCGAGCGTTATGGCTGATAGTTCTATAGCGTTCTCGCTCTTGTAGCGCCAATGCAGATCCATCTGCTCGAGTCAACCTCATCGAATCCGGTGAGATGCCAAATGGGCAAACACAACCTGGCACTCTGTATGCTCGCCATGAGCGAACTACGCAAGGTGTACGTCTCGGCGGATGCAATTTTCAGCTTATTTGAGGCCGCTCAAGAAAAGATTGAGCATAGAGCCCAACTTCCCGAGGCTGAGCAGGTGCCACCGGACAACGTCCCTGAGGAAGAATGGCCCTCTGTGGAGATTGTAGCAACTTCAGCTGAAGGAGTTTCTTCCTTGGCCCCGGGAATACTATCAAATTGGTGGGCACCGTTTCCTAGTATGCAGGCGTATGGGACTTCAAATGTCACACAGTAGGTCGAGTCTCTTCCTCTCTTCACAGTTGTCCTGGAGTGAGCTTACAAATTACCAGTACGGATTCCTGGCTTGATATCCAAGGAATCGACCGGGATTGGACATTTGAACGTCTAGGGATTTCAAGGAGAAGCAAAAGCCTCGAATCATAGCTGCTCCATCAACAAGTCCATATCATGGTTGGGGCACACTAGGTAGAGCCTAGGATGTCAAATCAAGCTATTCAGAACCCTAACTCAAATTTCAAATTTGAGGTCATCGTCATACTCAGTTTGTTTATAATATGGTGGAAGAGAAACGTTTAGAAGGCGATGGCAGGTTCACCGGGCGGCGGGCCGTCGGGAACTCTCACGGTCAACTCTACCTCTACTTAGTTTCCACGTCCCTTTTACAAAAGATATTACATATAACTATTTATAACATCGCATGTGTGCCTTTTATGGTCGTTAGAACAGAGCAACTCTCCAACAAGTTGCGAAACTTCAAGCTCGAAACCTCAACCGCAAGATGCTCATGCCCAAACTGCAATCAGCATTGCGAAAGTTTGCCACTTAATCTTCCCAATTTTTTTAAATTTTTGATAGCTCTTGATTAATCATGCCTCTTTTCGTCTTTACTGGCTAAAGGTCTAACGTCAGACTGAAGAAAGTTCGTCAGCTATCCCTCAACACATTAAGGACCATTGCTCGCGGTGTGAGAGCAGATACGTCGCATTGAGAGACGCTAAATAGATATGGCATAATAAATTTCACACTGTTGAATGTGATATAAAATCTCACTCCTAAGCTCGTCTCGCGTTTAACAGAAGCATTGGGTGCATATTTTAGGAACAACGTCTTAGTTAACAACCCCGTATTCTTGCACTCAAGAGACCATAAGAACCCGAGTATCACATCAAAAACCCATAATCACACTTAAAATCCAACTTGGTTGATCCCACTCTAATCAGTATCACAATTTCTCGTTCTTCATCTAGCCCAGGACGCAGTCATCGCAAACATCAGCTCTGGTGTGATTAGCTTAACGATGTGAACCAATAAACGAATCACAACCAAGATCACACCTTATAACATTAATATGGTGCTGAACATGCTCACTGTCCATCAGGCGAAGCATCTAGCAGGATGGGCTTCTGGGGTAGCAATTAATCCAAAGCATGTAGATACAGCCATAAGTAGGCCCAATACAGTCACGGAGATCGAGAATAGTTCGAAGGGAGTAATCAAAATTGTCACAGGCCTAAACACTGCGGGCACAGGGAAACCCTTCGTGTATTATGGGGCAGAGCTATTCGCATAATGGGACAAGACCGATCAGCTCACACTCGGATGCACTGCATAATGTCTTCTATCAGACAAAATAATAGGTAGGAAAATGAAGCAATAGAAACTCTCGATTTCCCTCAACTATCTGATAAAGAGTGTTATTTATAGCTAAAAAAATAGTCTCAGGAAGATACATTTGTCAGCCGATCGCCATCACATATTAAGCTTCAATATTTTGCTATCTTAGTGATCGACATCATCATAGTCAGTTCACTTCCTAAGCTTCAAAATCTTCGTCTTCGGATTTCCTATTGTTCATGTTGATCAATAGAATCTGACGGCGTTGTGGCGTTTATCGGGTCGGCTTAGGTCAGCTCAGCCGTTCTGTTCCGTTGACATCCTACAGGCGAGGGGGCTGAGACAGTGTTTCTTGGAACAGATCGGTTCAATGAAATAGTTTCAATCTTGAGAGTACAAATATATCTTACAATTGTGTGCTGAACTGGGTTTAGCAAACACTAACCCAACTTTAGGATAGTGGTTGAAATCAGACTACTTCGCAAGGCTAATGGTTAAGGCCCTACGCTCCTCATGCTAGGAACCAGTGGATGGACTGTTAATGATCACACAAGCAGAAGGTTCTCTCAAAGGCACACTAGATATAGCAAAAAATCAGGCACTGCAAACAGTGTCTAAATGCTTCTCATTCCACATGAATAATAGTAGATCAGAAAATATATGCGAATAAATCAAACGCTGTATTCTAATAATATGACAGAAATTTCCCATGACCATTAATGCATTTTTTAGATTATTCAGGTCTTTAATAAATGCCATCTCCAAAGACGTTGTGTCTCCAAATTATGCCAATTGGCAACTTTCACTGCCTCGATCGCCCACTTCGCCGCCTCTTCGCCGTGTTTCTTTTTCACGGCGTCGGCTAGCTGATCGGGCGTCCACGCCGTCGTCGGGTCGAGTTCTTGTGGATCAACGCTTGTATCCGTGAAGGTGTACTCCAACATCTTCTTCACTGGCAGCGAGAGCCTGTATGGTGTGTCTGCAGACGACACAGCCATGATGCCCGCACCGAGGTTGATGACGTGGAAGTTCCATGCGCGTCGGCCGTTTTGTGATTTCTTGTAAGGTCGGATGAGGGATTGACCCTCGTAATCTTGTACGAGATCGGAGGCGATGTGTGAATCGTCCTTGTTTAGAGAGCCGCTGTTAATGAGTAGGTCGAGGATGGTGGGAAGAATAGAAATGCTTGTCACGTTGGCCTCGTATTGAATACGAGGAAGGTTCGGGTGTCGGAAGACGATGGGAACTCGGAATGCGCTAACATGTCCGATATCATAAGTTCCTGTTTTGTGGTAATCTTCCTTGAAAGACTGGCCATGGTCGCCGGCAAAGACAATAAGGGTTTCGTTAGAAATGCCCAGCTCATCGAAAAGATCCAAGAGCTCTGCCATCCAAGTATCGTGGAAGCGAATAGTGTTCAAGTATTTATTGAAATCCGAGTGCCATTTGTTGCCTCCGGAAGTAGGCAAATAATCCTCGTTCTGGAACCACTCGGGGGTGCCCCAAGTATGGTGTGTTGAGCTAGTGAAATGCGACATCCAGATGCGCTGGTTATTCGCCGTAGCATTGGTGATGTACTCCCGGATATGGGGCTTTAGGGCGGGCTCGGGAAGGCCAAAGTAGTTGACCTCCTTGTAGAGAGGATCGGTCTTGTTGAATCGCCAGTCGTTCTGAATCTCCTTTCGGCAAACGATGTGCTTAAAGCCGATCTTCTGGTCGAAGATTTCCTGACGATCATACTTCTCGACCTCGGCCTCCATAAGAGCGGGGTACCAGGGCCATTCTCGATAGTCCTCGGAAGAGCTGTTGGCCTTGTTCTTGTTCCAGAGATCCAGAATTTGGGTGATGCATGGCTGATAGGCGTCGGTATCGGCCTCATCAAACTTCTCAACTGGCATGGGCCAGCTACCACAATGGCTGCTACCGAAACTCTTGGTCGACAAAGAAGCCATCGAGTATCCTCCGAAAACATTGACGCCGCCAAAACCTTCCTTTGTTTGAACTGTCCACTGCTCCTCCCCAGGTGCGTATTCCTTGCCGTTGGCGTCCTTGAAGTTTCCAGATACACCGGCGATCCTCGCGTGGTTAGGTGTCAGCTTGGACAGCAAAGCGTTCACTTTTTCCCTATCAGCTTCTTTGTTTGCGTTCAGAATAGTCTGGTGAATAGCTGAATCCTGTTTAATCGGGAAAAGTTCCTGGCGCAGACTTTCCATGAGGATGAAAACAACGTTCTTAATCTTGACGGATCCATCATCAAGCGCTCCCTTCAGAGGCTGCAAGATATCGGTATCAAGGTTAGTAATCTTCAATGGATCGGTCACTGGGTTATAAAAGGGTTCCTTCAGCTTGAGACCGAGACATTGGTCTTTCCAGGCCGCCTCCACAGCACCATGGGAGTTGGGAACGTTGGCATCAAACCGCCTGGGATCCCACCGAAGGAATCCACGCGGGGGTTTGTCAGGAAGCCAGTCGGGGCGTCGTTGTCGGTAAGAATCAGCGAGCTTGCTCTTAGGACCCGGCGCCCAGCCCTTGTAGTCACCCTGGGCGTCTTCCCAATTGTCCTTACCAAGAAGGTTGGGGAAAGGCCACACATTCTTCATAATGCGCCTCTGCTCAGAGCAGTGATCGGGCTCGGGCCTAAAGATATCGAGAAAGTGCATGGGCAAAGTGACAGACATGTGGTCGAAGGGATCATGGGGCCGAATAATGCTGGTGGTAATGAGAAATGCAAGGAAGATAGTCTTGAGAACCAAAGACAAGGATGGGATGAGCATCGACCATCGGAAGCCTGAGCAACAGAAGCGCTTCTTTTCGGTAGTGGAAGGCTTCTCGTCTTTGCCAATCAACATATGAGATTCGGATCCGTCATGGGTATCGTGAGATTCGGTGTCGTGTGAAAGGAGAGTTGCGTCGCTATCAAGATCAGCCCCCTGGATCGAGCGCCAGCCGCGGCGGCGCCTGATGATATTGATGAAATATCTGGGGACTATCATGCGATGATGGATTAGCCTCGCAAGTAACCACAATGACCGCCTTTCGAATGAGAAACCTACCGATCATGAGAAGCTCGTACACGCCGGTCAAGAAATCCCCAACCACCCTATAGACATAGTTCTGAACGAACCAAGCGATTACAATAATGACTGATCCGCATGCCAGCACGCCCCAAATTCCAGTAAACAGCAGCTTAAACGCATCCTCGGTGGCGGCGAATTCTCTGGCCTCATGCCACTCAAGCTCGGCTCCAGTTTTAATCGAAAAGCCAAGCTGCGAAGAGCCGGCCAAAAGCGAAACAATGCTAATAACGGGAAACAAAAATGTCAGTCATCTTTTCTGCTTTTGCGCAGCGACACACACGGCGAGGCAGGAAGTTCGTACGTTATTAGGGCGCCGATCAAAGCGACGAGGAAGGTGACCCAACTCCTCACTGGTCGCAAAAGTATCCTACCGATGCATATCGCGAGGAAGTCGGGGAGGAAAAAGGACGGTAGAAACAGGAGGAAGTCCTTTAGAGGAACGGTAAAAGCCAAAATGAAGAGATGAGCGACCTTGGTAGAAACAACCGAAACAAAGAAGACAGAAAAAATTAAGGAAACGGGAGGAAGATACATGGTGCCGGGCTGGCGGGAGGCGGGATAGCCCTCAAGGAGTGTTGAACAACTTTGGAACCGAAAGAACGACGAAAGAAACGAAGGGAGGAAAAGAAGAGAAATAGAATAGTCAAAATGGGACGTTGAAGCCTAGAAAGAGCAGCACCAGCATTTGGTCGCGTGCCTGGGTCCTTCACTTCCAGACAAATTTGTCCGGGGTAAGACGGAATTAGCGTCGTGTGGCTGCAATAATGTACAGTAATCTGAACGGCGTATGGAACCTGTTGTGGAGTGCTCTTATGAAGTGGCGGTGCCCCTAGGAGATGGTTAAATGGGTTGGCACCAACCAGTGGCAGTAGTCTCATCCAAGGCCGCTTTCAAGCTCCCACATAGCTATTTCAAGAAGAGGGGGAGGGAGAGAGAGGGCGGTTAAACCAGGGCTGAGGAAGGTAAAACAAGAGGCCGTCCTATGGCTGAGCTTAAAGGGGGAGGGGGCTTGGGATCTACCGTACATGAGCCTTGGCTCGTCTTCCCCTTGAACCAATTTACGTTTCCATCTCTTGGCACAGATTACTGTACTCCGTGCTCCATAGATCTCGTAAGAAACCCTCGCCAGAGCCATCGTGGGCAGGTCTGACCGAGACGATCTCCATACGAAAAATCGCAAAAAAAAAAAAGGGGATGCGTCGGCCGCACGCGACATGCTGCTATAATCAGTTTAACCCATGTCGTGCCTTTAGACGACCCGAATTCCGAGGAGGCGGGGCAGAACAGTGGAACGTTTGGATCACGAAGTCATTGGCTGCGGGAAGTACACGTTACGTTAAAATTTTGTCTCAGTGCAGATCGCGTAGGGCGATCCATCCAAAGAGGCGGATGAAGAAGAAGAAGGTCTCAGACGACAAGGGGTTAATCCTTCGCGGATATTCATTGGGTTCCTGGTCTCTCTGGTGTTGCATTGTAACATTTTGCCATGTTAATTACGGCTGGTCGTGTGCCTCCCCCCCTTCTTTTCACATTTCCGGCCTTTTTTTTTTCTTGCCCCCCCTGGATCTTTTGATCATCCATTAGTGCTGACATATTCGTCTCAAGCCGGCGTAGGCCTCCGGACATGCAATGACCTGCAATGCAGCAAAAGAACCTCCCGCTTCTTAAGTATAACTAAGGTTTGATGCCGCTGGATGCATGTATGCTGAGGTCACCCGCTGGACATGATGCAGCAGCATCCCATGACCAGAAGATATCATGTTATTCCGTGTTCACCCCAACCAACCCACGTCCAGCCCCAATTTGACCCTTCAATCAATGGTCCCCGTTTGATGGACCTCCTCTCTCCAAGGGGGTGCCAGGTATTTACCCCCGCACCCTCGGATATTGCTTCATCAAGCCTCCTTTTGATGGCATTGGCTTTCGGCTGAAACGAGTGGGCGACATCTCTCTCTATCACCTAAACGAGCTTGGCAGCCCTAGGCCCCGATCATTTTACCGAACGCCTGAATGTTCTGTTAAGGTTAAGCTATGTATCTTGGTACCATTAATAACATCGCCTGACCTGTGCCGGGACCCGACGACAAGGGGGAGGGAGCGCGGGAACGCTTCCAGATGCTCGGTCTGCTCCGTTCCACTCCCTTTTTTTTTTTTCCTTCTTCAGCATTACGAGAGATTGGCCGCTGATGAAAAAACCGGCCCACAAAACGCCATTTGGGGGCTGAATCATTGAGCGGAAGTACAACAATGCACCCAATAGCGTCTTAGGATCAACATGGCCCCTGGCCGTAGACTAAGACATAAATGACAGTTCACCACGATGCTCCAAGGAAGGTTTGCTCCTTTCTGGAAACGGGGAGCCTGGGGAACATGCCTCACCACGCGACCATCTCCCATCCGGAATATCTACTCATCAGACGAGCGCTGGCCGTCGCACATCCATCCACCGTCCGCCCACTGTGGTGAGTGATTTCTGCTGCAAATTTTGGATTCAGCGGGAGGGTTGGTCCCTTTCGCATTTGAAATCCGCGCCAACCTGCATAAGTTATCATCAACCAGTATTCCTTCGTAATTTTCTTCATCTTGTCTCACCTCTCTCTCCAGGGTCCTTTAACAGTGTCTTGACTCCCTCAAATAGCCTTCCCCACCCTTTACGACATGACTAGCCACGATTACTAGCCTTTCCCGTCGGGTGGCGCCCATCGACGCTATGCTTTATTCATTATTATTAGCCCGCCGACCAGCGCGTTGACCTCCCGCTTTGTCGAGCCCATGACCCTGTCTGCCGCATTGGAGTTGACCTTCGTGTTGTGTTGATTGCAACAAACTTTGACGAAGCGCTACATGCAGCACGTCCCTTGAATTACGAGATGATCATTCCTGCGAGATGCAACAAGAGCCGCAAGCAGCCATGATTGATTCCGGTGAACTTTGTCCAAGTCTCTACTTCTGCGGTGGCTATTCCCTACGAAAGAAAACTTCTGGATGTGGTGCTACAGGGTAGGTTGTTACATCTACCAGCGACGAGGATGTTGCATGCATCGCCACTCTGCACAACACTTCGCTCGTTCCAGTTTAAATGCCATGTTGAAAATCTTGTGGCAGCCTGCCGGCGTACATTGGCGTGACATGTGCATATTCGTATTTCGTTGCTGAACCCAAGTCTAGCGAGGGGAAACAGTGTCACCTGTATCGTAAGACATGTCTCATTGATCGATTCTCAGATGAGGTCGCCAGGGTCGTCGTTCATTGTGATACTCAGAGCACTCGCACGGATATACGCTACATGCATGTTATTTAAGAGGGTTGAGGGAGCCAATGCTCGTACATGTCTTACCAGTGAGTCGTAGTTGAACGCTTCGGCAGGATATGAAGTTACCCATTACCAAAGACGAATTGTCGTACTCAGAAGAATCGGGGACGGATGTCAAGCGACATGTCTAAGAACGAAACAAACACAGATGGTGTTTTAAATTCGATGTACGATGCCTTTTTCGGATACAAAAGGTTAAACCAAGCATCCCAGTTTCGCATATTCCTGGCTAGCGCCCCTAGTCATAAATACGAGAATTGACTGGAACACGACGTCGAAATTTTATCACTCGGGGTTAATCTCACCATCCTTTTGGTCGCCGAGATTAGTAGATTGTCAAGCAGATTCCCGACGAGCTTTGTCGGTGAATTTATCGAAGTCACATTTCAGCAAACTTAGTAATTTACTTTGATAATATGAACATGGAACTTGGTTTCCTATTGTATATTTGTGGTCTCTATCCTTTGCTCAGCTACTCCGTCATTGCTCTTAGCTTCATAGGAGGATTTATGATGGATAAGTTATTGACGCCACTTGTTTGTTTTAACATTAATGAATCATGACTCAAGCTTCCAATCATGATGGAAGATGGAAGTGAGCTTTTACCATTCAACCTAGTGCGTCGCTCTAGATCAAGGTTAACGACGGCTTCAACGTGAGACTTTCGATTACCGGTACTCCTTTCTGTGCCGCTGTAAATGAATCATGCCCAGATTCTGCTGAGAAGCTTTGATCTTGGCTGAGTCGGTGGGGTTTGACACAATGAAAGGGATTCAGGCCTAGTCCCGGTTATAATCGTTTTAAACACTTGTTAATACTGACTGTGACATTGCAGAGGGTGTCAGACAGCAATCTCACCCATCTTTGAAGGCAGATAAGCGAATGCGTGGTCTACTTCAGGCTTGCGTTGTCAATTAAACATAGCTCAGTCTATATTACACTCCGGCCTGGGGAGCCCCGTCGTTGTGATTGGTTAGGTAATGTTCTCAACTGATGCTAAAACTGCCGTGCTTCTTTTCCAAAATTCCAAGGTTTCTATCTAAATTTGACATATGGGAGGCCAAAAACACGGCTGGTTCACCATTGCTACTAAAAGCGACGATGCATCTCTACATGTACAAGGTCTCCTCTGTGGGGCTAAAATTGCAGTGTAGCTGACTCGCAATATGGGCATTGACACCAATTTCCTAGGCCCAGAGACTAAGTTCCCAGTCCTAGATAGCCCATGCCTTCCAGGCAAAATATTGCTCCTCATCACACAGATAATTAGTTGAGAGAAATCAAGAGCTTCTATCATTTCAATTTCCCGACCTCTTGCTTCGTATGACAAGTCGTATACCTACACGTAACAATTTTCTGCTCTCGCAAGGCTATTGAGTTCTTAATAGGATGCAATAATTTCCACGTACGCTCATCAATAACTGCCACTCAAGCTGTGGCTCCAGCCAACTTCCCCAAATGCCCGCACACTTGGAATTTGATGGTGTATGCTCTACTTGTCGTGCCTTACATCCAATCATCATACCTTAGGTCAATAGTGACCTCTGGGCCGGAGAAAGCCACAGTATTACCGAACTGATGTGGGCAGTCTGAAATATAGAAGTTTTTGTGCTTTATTCTTGCCCAAGATCATATTGAGATCTGTGAGGGGAGGGGGGACATGTGCTCTGGTGACGCACGCGTAAGCGTGAACTCTCTGTAACTACTTCTACGATTATGACACCCACTCGCCATCCTTTTTAATTTCATTCAAAGTGAGGTAATGTTGAGGTGGTGAGGTAAGAGGAGCACGGTAGACTACTTATGAGTCTTAATAAGATGTGCTGGTTGCCCATTACCACAGACTCATTTCTGGTATTATCTGCAATGTCTATTTTCATTTATTTATATTTGTACCAAGTACTTAAGTATTTCAAGAAATACGGAAGTTATATTAGCGTCAAATATCTGAGGAGATATTATGTTAGCTAGAGGCTACATTTACAAGTCTACTGCGGACTCAAGGTAGAAACACCGAAGAGAGTAGAATTTCCAAACGCTTTAGACGTACGTAAACAATCCCTCAGAATCTTTAAATGATCTAGAGACAATAATTACCGACTAAAAGATGGAGTCAAGTTGTGGTTCGTGGTTCATGTGTCAACTTTTTTTTTTTTTCGCTTGTTTTTCAACTGCATGTTAATTTTTGGTAAGTTGACATATCCCAGCCAAGAAGTCGTATGACTTCTTAATTCGACGTGATGAATGAAGGGAAGTAACTGATCAAATAATCAGAGCGAAGGGGGCAAAAAATCGATATTTTACACGGCTCGTCTCGCCCATAGCTAATTCACGTGGCCTTTTGTATGAAGGGCCGCTCTTGTAAAATAACGGCCTTCCCACTATAGGGTAAGCTCACTGAGATCGCCTAGCCACCATCGCATTACTTTGCTTCTAGGAGGTATGAAAGGACGGGAGCTCGTCACTAGAAACTTCATCATTGACTGGCACGGGATAATATCGACTAGATTAGGGTCCAAGGAAAACCCCCAATAGTCCCCGAATTTGTCCTCTTTTCGCAAAGTCTCGAGACTTTGGGAAGCAGGTCCAAGATTTGAGAAGAAGCAATGGTAGAGATCTTAACTAATATGCAACGTTTTAGAGTCAAGTGTGGCATGAAATTTTACAGGGGCTCCGCGTGGGACCTATTACAAACATACTCGGGTCCATTATCCATAGTAATATCTGGAATATCTCGCGAAAGTTCTATCCTTCATCAGCATCTCATCGTTGTGGCTTGGTGTCGCCCTCTGTGACTGGAGGGCAACTATCAAGTCTATATTGCCGTCTATTACAGAACTTCGAGATCACCTTACGTCCGATCCAGTGGTGATGCTGCTGCATGGACAGGCACAGCTCAGCCGTTCATTAATGTTGTGTCAGTGGAATTTCATCGATGGAAAAAAAAGGTTAAAAAGGGACACTCTAATTGCAGGGTTTCACTCCGCGGGATTGCGTAGCCAGATTACGCAAATGCTTGGGTGACTTGATTGGTCTGGGTCAGATTAAGCAGTAGCGTAAAGGGTTCACAAAAGCCATCATCATCAATATTATCCTTTTCCCCATTCATTTCTTGCCCGCATGATTGGTATAGTGTTGTTATTAATGGGCTGATTAGTTGGTATACCTACTCGTCATTTGCTTATTTCACGATTGCCGTGACTAATCATGCCTGGAAGATACTATTGCAGCTGGTCCCTTGCCGCTCACTCTTTCACAGGCCTTTTGCATATTCGATACCGGACTAGTTTCGTATGTTTGTTTGGTGGTTGTTTTTCTCCCCCCTCCAAAAAAAAAGAAGATTATCGGACAGGACCATATCTTCACGATGACGAGAGATGGTGATCAGGTTAGGTGTTTGATATCTGTCTTTCAACGGTTGACCTTGGTCATGATTAAAGCTTGAGGCTGGCTTCCCTGGTTAGTACTTGGGGAGTGGGTCTTCTAATATTCATCCCCATTGGTACTGAACAGCAATTGCTAAGTTTATATGCATTGTGTCTTCTGTTGTTGCGTTTTCGTATGAGTCGGCGTTTGCTCATTTCAATCGGCGATTGAACTCTTCCTCCCTTATCGAGGTGGGTCCATGATGCATCCCGCCGCGTGGCTTCAATTTCCACCCAATCCAGGAGTTTTTCTCGGAGTTGACATGACAACAAAATGGCTCAGATTGGTAGAAAGAGATCTCTCTGGATCAAGTCTCGAGCTTAAACCGTTGATGTGTGTCGTGGTAGCTGACGATTTGTGGTGTGAACGGTGTGGGGGTCGTGAAGCCGTGCTCACCGGGAGAAGCTTGATTGGCTCTAAGAATAGCTTGTACTAGCATCCACTGTTTTATTAAGATCTAGTATAATCACGAGGCGCTGCGAATGTCAT
Organism: Mariannaea elegans; assembly: GCA_930272665.1. NCBI lineage: Eukaryota > Fungi > Ascomycota > Sordariomycetes > Hypocreales > Nectriaceae > Mariannaea > Mariannaea elegans. Next base: position 266,021 of record CAKNEU010000030.1, read on the forward strand.
CAACGTCTCCCTTCCCTTCTCTCACTTTTTAATCACTTCCTCGAACCATTGCTATCTACACGCAGTCTTGACATAATAACATTTATCCTACGACGCCGTCAAAATTGAGCTATGCTTCGTGCCGCAGCTAAGTCAATCCCAAAAGCCCGTTTCGTCGACTCCATTGTCGTCGGTGGCGGGCCATGCGGTCTCGCCGTCGTTGGCAATCTCTTGGAGCAGCGACCTCAACAACACCAACTTTGGGTCGACCCTGTCTTCAAAGCTGGCCGCGTGGGATCTCAGTATCGTGAAGTCCCGAGTAATACAAAGGTGGAATTGTTTCTCGACTTTGCCACCGCCGTGGCGCCTTTCCGAGAAATTCTTGACTCTGCGCAAGAGCCTAATGCAGTTACGGCCCTTCGTAATCTGCCTCAAGACCAGGGCTGTGACCTTGCATATGCTGCGGATCTGTCTTTGATGCTCACGGATGGCATTGGTCGCCATTTTGATAACGTGGAGCAACACTATGGCAAGATCACTGCCGCAACATTTGACAAGGTATGTCCGCTGCCTCACCGATTTCGGAATGAGAAGGGCTTACCTGTATCACCTCGCAGCAAACCAACCTTTGGACAGCAGTCATGGATGGTAAAGAACACGTCCAAACACCAAGGCTTGTTCTTTGCACTGGGTCTAGGCCAATTGCAAATTCTCAGTCAGTGGTAGAGGAGCTTCCAGACAACTTGAAAGCGGTCCATCTAGATGTTGCGCTTAAACCCTCCGAATTGGCCAAAACAATCAGCTCAGACGCCACTGTTGCAGTTGTCGGCGCTTCGCATTCAGCCATCTTAGTATTGATGAATCTCTACAATCTTGCCGCGTCTACTCACCCGAAACTCCGAATCAGGTGGTTCACCCGCCACAAAGACCTGCGCTACGCCGAGTACAAGGATGGCTGGATTTTATACGACAACACGGGCCTCAAAGGCCAGGCAGCTCAATGGGCTCGTGAAAATCTGGAAGAAGCATCCTTCAAAGACAGCCCGGTCAGCAAGGTTATCTCCAAGTTGTGGACGCCGCTCGACGTGGAGGATGCGATCTACCAAGCTGAGCTTCCCAACTGTACCCACTTTGTTCAAGCTATCGGTTATCAACGGAACCCCCTTCCAAAACTAGGTCTGGCCGAAGTTACCGGTGCCAATCCTAAACCATTGTCCGTTCACCATGATGACACGAACGGTCGATTTTTCACTTACCCCCCGGAGCACTCTAGTTCCCAGGGCAGAGAGTATGTTCCTGGATTGTTTGGTGCAGGGATTGCTTTCCCCGAACGGGTGACGGACCCCGTGGGCAATGTTGAGTATGCAGTCGGGTTCTGGAAGTTCATGAAATTTCTGAAGAAATCAGTTCCTCAATGGGTAGAATCGTCGAATTGAGCAAAGTGGAAGACTACATAGATCCGCTTTAGGCCCTACAACTTATCCACCGGTCCAAAGCTACTTGTATAGACTTTTTAGACGTGCCATTCAGTTTTTTTGGCATTATAATATCTACCTAACTACTGGGCTAAGATTACTATAGCTACGTATTTTATAGAGTTGGCGTTGTTTCTCGTATTTTAGAAGAGATAATATGGTATCTACCGTAAATGGCTAGGTAACTCTGAATGAGGATTTCCTACGATTTGTTTCTGCCGTTTGACCTGGGCGAAGCCGTAATTAAATTCGGAAAGTCCATTGATTGTGCGTTCTTGGCTGGAACCAGATGGAGATGCAGTACTTCATGGGAAAAGCCAAGAAGAACCCAAGAGATCTGGCGATTTATCTTATCTACGTGTCTGTTTTATTTGTGTGAGAAAGGTTTCATCCTGATGCAAACTGCCGATTATCAACGGCGACTGCTTGTGGTTGTGTCACGCACTTCGTTAGCAACTCATTCCTTGATATTTTGGACGTATATTTTGAATATGGCAGTGCTTGGATGATATCTATTTAGATCTATCAGCTTCACTAATTTTGCCTCCACAGACTAATGTTCCAGAACATGGAACGTCGTGAGGTCATGACAGTTGGCACGCGTCTAAACCCCGTTGAATCAATCAAAGTACTTTGTAGTCGGTACCTGGGAGACGGTCCTCTTTTTGGGGCAAGAACTCGAATGGGTAGATAAACCGTTCGAAGTACCGAGCCCGGAAGACAGGGCGTAGATTGACTCTGGCGCCTACTGCAATGCTCGGGCAATGGCTATTCCATCAGAGGATGAACCGTTGTTGGAACGCTCGTTGCGAGGATGGGCAACATGGAGTCCGGAGGTCCGGTCTTCGGCCATCTCAAGCCTTCCTAAAGTGAAAGACGTAAAGACATTTCAAAAATAATGAATATTTCCTGCGAATGCGCCTAAATTCGGTGCAGCTCGTGTCGAGACAGCCGGGATTACAATTACTTTCATAAGGTGGCAATTCCATCACACCTTGCCTAAAAGGGAAACAAATCTCTGATTGGCTGAGTTCACCCATGCAGTGCGAACTGCCCAAACCTGCTCTGCAAGACCCAAGACGATATTAAATCTGATGCAATGAATCGGAATTATGGGAGATAAATCCGCTAAATCCATTGTGTTTGTCGGAAATGTAGCATTTGGAGGTCTAGGTGAGTCCATGACGGTCAGGCTGTCGTGCCACCAAACACGGACAGTCGGGGGGTCCTGGGGAGGCCAGCTTTCCAAAATATGAGGTTGAACTGGTATAAATAACTCGTGTATCTTCTTTTGAAACAAAAATCCAAACCATTTCTCTTCCAGTCCGTTAGAATATCTTCATTGAGTGATCCAAAATATCAAGCTACAGCAAAATGACGACGACAACTCACCCGGAATTCAATGACCAAACAGAAGCTCTGGCTGTTGCCGCAGCATTCGCTCAAGAGATTCAGGGAAAGACAATTCTAGTGACAGGAGTCAACCTTGGAGGAATAGGATTCTCGACTTCTGAAGCGTTTGTAAGTAATGACCGCCACATCCTGTGTTGTGAATAAAAACCAACGAGAGGCAGGCTTCTCAACGTCCGGCCCACCTCATCATCGCCGGTCGAAATCTTTCCAAGATCCAGGAGAGCATCAATGCCTTGAAGACTAAATTCCCCGATGTGAGTTATCATCAACTCATCATCAATTTGTCCAGTCAGCAGTCCGTTCGCACTGCGGCTGCCGAGCTTCTCTCTTGGACCGATGTGCCCACCGTCGACATCGTTGTGAACAGCGCTGGTATTATGTGTCTTCCAGAGCGTACTTTTAGTGAGGACGGAATCGAGATGCATTTTGCCACCAACCACATCGGTCATTTTCTGTTCACCAACTTGATCATGGCAAAACTCATCAAAGCCGCAGAGGGCTCTCCAAAGGGGGCTACCCGAGTGGTCAACGTCAGCTCGGCTTCTCCCATGGTGTCGAAGATGCGATGGAGCGACATGAACTTTGAGAAGATCAACAAAGACTTGCCAGAAGCTGAACAGCCAAGCTACGACATGCACAGGATGTTCGGAACAGTTGACCCTGAAAACTTGTCCTACATACCTTTGGAAGGCTACAACCAGAGCAAGGTAGCTAATGTACTCTTCGGAATTGCTGCAAACAAAAGACTTTTCGACAAGTACGGGATCTTGACCCTGGCCTTGCATCCGGGAGTAATCCGGACTGAACTGGTCCGAAGTATGACACAGGGAACATTGGAAGCAATCAAAACCTTCATTGATAAGGGAGTTTCTTCCTATAGGTCCTTGGGCGCAGGAGCATCTACAAGCTTGGTGGCTGCACTGGACCCAAAGCTAGGAGTCGGTGCAACCAAGGATGGTAGCGAGAATTACGGAGCATATCTTGTTGATTGTCAAATAAGCGACAAAGCTCATCCACTAGCTGTGTCTAGCGATGAGGCTGAAAAGTTGTGGAAACTGTCTGAGAAATTGGTTAAGGAAGAGTTTGCTTGGTAATAGTTGGACATCAAGTGACTCTATCATATCAGCCAGATGCGAAATAGTGGGGATGAATTTGACGCATGAGGTGACATTCAGCAAATGAATTGGAATTATGTTTTGGATGGAGGTGTATGGTATTTCTCGTGAACCCTCGGGCTGCATATGGCATGTTGAGTAGCTCTGGTGCCCATGTCGCTCACGGAAATGTAAATTGATCGAGAAATTACTCCCTCATCGAAGAAATTCTCAGTTACCTCCAGTTCGACAGTCGAGTTTTGTGCACATAGAGTAACCACAAGTATTCGCATTGATCGGCAATGCCGTCAAAAAGGGTACCAAAGAAGAGGGCCACATTTCATGCGCCCTACGCCTTATACTGACACTGCGCCCTGGGATTGCGCCTTGAGCTCACGCCTTACTCATGGAGTTGCGATCTAGATGGAGAACTCGGTTAGTCCGCGTTAGTTGCATCATTGAATGATACAAGTGATGTATTCGTCACGAAATCCAACTATATAATGTTATGTCGGCGCCAGCAATCGGGCACCCTCAAAGATCAAGTTGGACCCAATCACATAAAGGAACTCCTTTCAATACAATTATTTATTAGCGAGATGGGTGGCGATAACGGACTGGCTCGTTTAGATGCCTCCAAATTACAGTTCAATCTCACCACGACTCCAAAGAGCATTCCTCATCCCAACTCCCCAGATGTTCTTGCAATCAAGGCAACTACCGATCACATGCTTCTGGCTTCATGGTCCTCTCATTGTGGCTGGGAGCACCCTAAAATCGTTCCCTATGGGTCTATCTCTTTGATGCCTTCGGCTAGCGCATTACAGTACGCTACTCAATGTTACGAGGGCATGAAGGCTTTTCGTGGATACGACGGTCAGCTTCGACTTTTCCGACCAGAGTATAACTGCAATCGCCTTTTGAATTCGGCGACACGCATTGCTCTACCAGGGTTTGACGCTGGCGAGCTCTTGAAGCTTATCCATCAGATTTGTGCCCTTGAAGCACCAAAATGGCTCCCCAAAGACCAAGCTGGGTCAGCGCTGTACATCAGGCCGACACTCATCGGCACTGACAGTAGTCTCGGATTCAAGGTACCTGAAGAGGCATTGCTGTGTATTTTCCTCAGCTATTGGCCGATTCCTAAGCCTATTGTAGCAGATGAAGGAGCTCCCGGGCTAGCTGGCTGCAGACTTCTTGCGAGCAGTGAATCTGTCGTGCGGGTGTTCCCTGGGGGAACTGGCGCGGCAAAAATCGGTGCAAATTACGGGCCTGCTTTGCTTGAGCACAACGAAGCGAAAAAGAAGGGCTACGATCAAGTTTTATGGCTCTTCGGGCGGGACCGACAGATCACGGAGGCGGGCTCAACAAATATCTTCGTCGTGTGGAGGACTAAACACGGCTTGTTGCAGATTACCACTCCTCCTTTAGACGAAGAGAAGCTCATACTGGCTGGAGGCACACGCAGGAGTCTCATTGAGCTGGCACGAGAAATGTTTAGTTATGGTAAGGGAGGAAGTGCTGAGGATTGTGAGGTTCTTGAGCAGAGAATCACCATGTTTGAGGTTGAAAGAGCAGCACAGGAAGGGCGACTAGAGGGGGTGTTTGTGGTGGGAACGGCGTTCCAAATCCAGTCGGTCAGACAGATTGGTTTCAACGGCAAGGATATCGACATCCCGGTTGAGAAGACACCTCATGTATCCCTTTTACGAAACAGACTTGGTAGCATTGTGTACGGAAAAGAGGAAAACAGCTGGACGGAGATTGTTGATGAGAATTGAACCGCCTTTTAATGGTGATACTGTCAGATTGAGTGGTGTTTATTTCCCACTCACGAATATTAGTCAGACTCAATAGTATTGCAGAAATGTCAACTGACTAGGCGTCTTAAGAATTTGCATCGTACTAAACAAAGTCGGGCTCGAGAGCCGAGACCGGCCAGCCACCATTTCGACCCACCCAAACGACCCATTTGTCAACGTCACATCACCAGCAATCCCATTACTCATCGCAAAATCTGTTTTAACGGCATATATCCAGCCTGCCTCACAACCTAGTCCGCTGGAAACTAGACTTGGACGACGTCAATAGCCGTGCCATCCGACTCATCTTGGCTATGCCTCCCCGCAAATCTCAGAGCCTGAACACCCCAGCCCCTCAAGTCGACCTGACTCAGTTTCTAGAGACACAGAACCCACAATCAAACCCGCTGGAACACTATCAGAGAGGCAAGTAGAAAGTCCTCTTCTGTGTTTGACAAACTGACATCGTGCTCCTGTTCAGCCCACGATGCCTTAAGTCTGGATACCGCTGCTCTGGATCTCGGCATTGGGGCAAACAGCTCAGAAGGCAATGGTTATAATGGACTCTATCCTATCGATCCTTTTAATGTCTGGAGTCCTCCAGTCGAAAACGACACCGTGATGGGACAAAGACAATTTTCTAATCTAGAATCTATGCATATTGACCCTGCCTTAATGCTTGATTACACAAGTCTTGATGCAGACCACGACCCGCAACAAGGGCTGTCTAATGCGATGCAGGAAATTGATCGCACCGACTCGTGGGCACAATTCATCTCGCAGGAGAATCTTTTCGGTACCGAATTTCAGGCGCCAGCGCCTCGCGAAGCCGATTTTCAATCTCAGATGCGCCAACTCTCAATGATGGATTATTCTCGAGGAAGCCTTCCGAGACGAAGAAGTCGATATCTTCGTTCTGATGTAGAGAGAACTGCACCAATTCCTATCGCGAGTGTAACCTCAGAAACTGCCTTAGATCCAATGCAGAGGTGGAAAGATTCGCCTCCTGAGACAGAGGCAGCTTCTCTGAGCGCTATCGCTGGCGCTTTGAAGACAGCACTTCCACGCCCCAGCTCCTGCGAAAGCCTGCGGAGTCGAGCGGGGTTGAGCCGAGCGGCATCAACTGCAAGTTTTAATAGTGAGAGAACTAGCCAGTCCTCAAAGTCTGCTACCTCGGCCAGGTCATCGATATCTAAGGACTTTCTATCTCGCCCGAATACAAGAGGGGGGGTATCGAAGAGTAAACGTGCCAATGCCAAAGGGAATCCCAAGGAACGTCGAACTTTTCAGTGCACGTTTTGTTGCGATTCTTTCAAAAGCAAATATGATTGGTCTCGTCACGAAAAGTCCCTACACCTTAGTCTTGATGGATGGGTGTGCACACCGAATGGCGGAGCCGTGGTGTCCCCAGACACAGGAAGAAGCCATTGCGCATATTGTAACATGCTCGACCCTACTCCTGAACATCTCGAAACTCATAACTATAGTATTTGTCAACCAACGGACTCACCTCACATATTTAATCGCAAGGATCATCTGGTGCAACACCTCAGACTTGCCCACCAACTGGACACGCTTCCTCTCATCGACAACTGGAGAGTCGAAGCACCACCTGTTAAATCGCGCTGTGGTATCTGCGACACTATGATGAATACTTGGACAGAGCGTGTTGATCATATTTCGCAACATTTTCGCAAAGGAAAAACCATGGAAGACTGGAAGGGAGATCACTGCTTTGAGCCGGCCATCACAGCCATGGTCGCAAACGCGTTACCTCCGTACCTTATTGGAACTGAATCCAAAAGTCTCGTGCCTTTTTCTGCCACAGATTCGGGTACCAAGGACCACTACATTCAGATACACGATAATCACTTACAGAGCGGCACGACCGAAGAGGAGAGGCCCGTGCCGATGCCACCCTCACCAGATGAGAATCCAACCACCACTTTTGTCAATGTCCTCACGCTTGGCCTGGCTCGATTTGCTCGCAGGCATATGAGGCTCGGGGTGATGCCGACAGACGAGATGTTCCAGAACGAATCGAGAAGATTGGTATATGGGTCCGAAGATGCTTGGGATCAGACTATTGCAGACAATACGGAATGGCTATCTTCTTTTCGATCAAAGAACATGGCAGAAACTATGGAGGACGAACTTTAATAATTGGAGAAAGGTAATGGATGAGTTGCTTAGAGCTACGCCATTGGTCACGGTCAATAGGTGATATTACTGTGGCCTTGGGAAAACTTCTATTGTTAGCTTCAATAACGATCTCACTACAAATACTACCGGTATCATTGTGTCCGATCTCGGACGATGCACGTAGACAAGGTGACTATTAAATAGATATGCTTGCGGCGAGAGAAAGAACTGTGGGGCGCATAGGGCGTAAGGCGTAGGGCGTGGGGGCCCAGGTCATATCAAACGTCATATCAAAGAGTCGCAACAACTGGCGTATAAGAGATGTCAGTAGTGCTATCGTTGACCATGAAAAGCACATACTGTGCAGAGCGGTAGGAATATCTATTGCCCATACACAAAGCCTAGTTCTGTATGGCTCTAAGTCTCTTCAGCAAGTAAGCAATTGTAAATCCCTCAAGAAATTAACTTGCCATGTTCTACCTCCGCCACAGCTCCACGATTAGGAACCATTTTATCTTTACTCCCGTTTTTCACCAAGTTCTCTCGAGGCCGAGTATAGCTATCATCAAGCTACCTTTAGTTATAGAACAGAAAAGTCGTGCAGCGACCTTGGCGATGATACACCTAGATACCCTTGCAACTAAATGCTCACCTCATGCTTACACTCAATAATGCAGTGTGTTGCTTTCGGAGCTTATATTGTTAGGTTCCCTTCTCAAACTATATCAAATCATTTATGGATATTCTGCAACAAAGTTTTCCTTCCTTGAATTTCTTCAGTTATCATCCTCACTTCACATTTATTGTGACCGGATTAGTTAAAATCCCCTTTACTCTGTAAATGAAGCTCATTAAATGAGTCTTTACTACAAGATAATTAGTATACAATATCTACATAACGCTTGCCTCCCGATTTTGCCTATGTACACTATCCCTCACTTCGCGAGTCGTACTGTACGATGAAACTTTGCGTCCGTAAAATAGCCCTCTCACTGTGATCGTCCCGCTGTCCATCCGGACTTCCCGAAATGTGGACTGCTACCGTGCCATGGTTCTTGTTATCTCCAGACAATCGTCGTAATTCTGTCTCATCTTCTTCTGGGAATTGCGCGTACTGGCTGCGCTGCTTGCGGACTCTGCTGAGAGTGCCACTCTGCTGCTGATGGCCGTAGGAAGCCCCGTAGCTGGTGGACTTGGACGATCCCATGAGACGGGGCATCAAGTGTTTGAAAAACCTGCGCAGAGTGGGCATAGAGCCACAGATAACGAAGAGATTGGCTTCGATGAATCTATCGCGCGTCAGCAAGTGATTAGGGATCAGCGATCGTTAACCAAAACCTACGTCCAAATGTTCGCTGGAGCAGCGTCCCAAGATGGGTCTGTGCTGGCAAGCACTGGAGGTAGATAGGCCAGACGGATAATCGACGTGGCAATCGTTCTGAGAGCGTCAGATGGAGACAACAGTAACAGGGCAACATGTATCACTCACAGAGACCCAATACCAAACACAATAATCGCCCCAATCTTCTGAACCTTGGGCATATGAAGCTTGTAAATCATTGGAATCGGTAACACAAATAGTATCGCATCCGTGACAATGTTGGACACCGCTGTAGCCATGTATAGAATCCCGGCTTCGATGCAGGTGCCTCCTTGGAGTTTAAAATCGAATGCCTTTCGAGGGGGATTGCAAACAAAAAACATCATGAAGGTGATGATGATCGTGTAGATTGCGACGATGACGATACTGGTCCAGACAGCGACACGGAACCATTTCTGTGGCGAAAGATGGAGATAGAAGGTGAGGAGGGAAAGCTTAACGAAGCCATTGCAGAGCATGTAAATTGGCGCCGAGATGTAGGTAATCTAGAAATCTGTATGAGGCGGAGTTGCGAGCTTGATGATGAATAAAACGACTTACAAGGGAGTACCGTTCGTAGTGCTTTAAAGACATTTCCCAAGAATGAGCGCACATACCGCCTTGTGCAATTGAGGCTGTTGATTTGTTAGTATTAGCCCTGAGAATGGCGAATAATATGGATGGACCGAGACAAAGGGGTCTTAATTACCAGTCATCAATGCTTGTGTCAGAACTGAAGTTAACTGTCTATTGTGAGCACACTGTTCTTCTGATGTCGAACTTGGTTTGGTTCCTTACCCATCCAAGAAACATGAATCCTAAATGCACGTCAGTGACGGTCTTTGGGTCCCTCGAAGTAACCTTCTTCGAGAACCACTAGAATCATACCATCGTCAACCTGCAGCCCTTTCGAGAGAAAAATCTTGGTATAATACCGCTGCAATAGTGCAATCAATGCCAATGGCCCACCAATTCCAAAGATCAAGAAATGCTCCAGTCTCTTCTGCTGCTTCGGGTGGTCAAAATCGACGACATAGCCTTCTGGAGGTAAGCGGAAGACCTCCACACCGTCAATTTTTGGGAAAGAAGCCATTGCGGTGACGGCAGAATAATGAATAGAGATGTGCGTACATCACACTGATGATGAGCATGGTGGGCCTTTTTGGGTTAAAGATGAGAGCGCCTTTGACCATGGACAAAGACAGTCTTAATCATTAGCTGCGTTCAAGTATGCGCTACGGACTAAACTGGTGCGTACGAAGAACACAGCGTGAAACCTTGTCTGTCGTGGGCACGCTAGCCCTTGAACTAGGATGGTGATCCTCGTCTGGAGTTCTAAACTCCATACCCTGCAAGGGGTCATCGCTTGTGCCTTGGCTTAATGGCTGAGACTAAGAGGGCCGGCTCTTTCCCCGGGGCTAAGTCGGAAGCTGAATTTCGCGGTCCGTACTAGTTACGCGAGGGGTTGAGCCAGTCCCTTTAAAGTCATTAGTTACTTAGAACTAGGCACATAATGGTTGCATGCTATGACTTTCGGAATGGCGTTGGTCCGCCTTCCAGGAAACTGGCTACATCGTATTACAACGTAGCAGGTATAATAGTCTTTAGTAGCCTACCATTCAATTTCGCCAGCCTGGGTTTATCTGATGGTGCAGTGCCTTAAGATTGGAGATGAGACTTGGCGTAACCACTAAACCAGCGTGGCTGAGAAAGTGTAACTATAACCTGCACAAGTAAATCTCGCAACTTCCGCAGATACCGCCGCGTATGATTTTCAAGGTCGCCGAGGTAGCCTGCATGCAGGGGACTGACTCTCGATTTTAGCAACTACCGGTACTTGCAGTCTGGGCCTTTGTCGTTGGCTGTCTCCTTGGATGGTGGATGAAGCCAAGCCGCCTATTTTGGAAGATCGGCATCTTGGCTTCCGGTTACAGAAGGCAGGCAGGGTTGCAAAAACAGCTTTGAAGGACGAGAATTTTTCATCTGCCACATTGAAGGATCGATGCATGAACATGATCGACATTCACAGATGTCGTGATAAAGAGCCACTTCAAACTCTAATGCCTCTCTTTATATAAGTAGATGCAACGTCCCCAATTCCAAACACACTATGAAGAAGACTCGTTAGCCAACATTTTCCCCATCTTGATCGCCTACCGGTATTCCATGGACGCTATAGAATCTTTCATCTTCCCCGCATGGACTCGGGAGGGTCCCGGCGCACACCCGAGCCTTCGGTGATGATCACCGTAAACATCTCCACAATATAATCTTACATTTAGGCATAGCCCACCTGGTCCCCCATGTCGTGTAAATCATGCTGATGTCCCTAAATACTGAATGGTCCTCGCATGGCCTGTCTTACAACTCCATCATCTCTTCTAGGCGTCTTCGAGAACTCCACTTCGCCTCTCAGTGTTGATCCTTTCTTCATCCAGAATCGTACTCTGTTTTGTCGATCCATAACTGCACCATGAAAGCATCCATCATCTACGCCTTAATGCTAGGTGCATGCACACCAGCGGCGGGTGCAAGTCTTTCCAGTACCTGCGTACGCTCTCTGGATTCACAAAACTATTTTATCACTTATTAACTAACAAATAACAGTGTTCCGCCCTCGCTGCCGTTCCTGAGCTCAAGGGCAAAGTCTACACCCCAGGTAGCAAGCAGTATGGCCTCCGCTTGGAGACTTATTACTCCGCCAACGCCGCGCTTGCACCCTGGTGCATGGTTCTCCCTGAGTGCACAAACGAAGTTTCTAGCATTGCAAAGGTCATCTCTAAGAACCAATGTCCCTTCGGCATACGAAGTGGCGCACATTCTGCGTGGAAGGGATCCAACGGAGTTGAGAAGGGCATAACCATTGATTTCAGTACGATCTTTCACTAACTCTATTCTGTTCCTCTTGATAATTTTACTAATGCATTTGGTAGGCTATATGAATGCTACAACTTACAACCCAGCGAAGAAGATTTCCTCTGTTGAGCCCGGTTCCACCTGGGGACATTCCTACGAGGCGCTGAATAAGTATGGTGTCACCAATGTCGGGGGACGAGCGTCCGTCGTTGGTGTCGGTGGTTTCACTACTGGAGGAGGGGTAAGTGGTCTTTTCATTACCTCCAGAACATATTTTACATTCTCCAAATGTGCCATAATTTACTAACCATATATGTAGTACTCATTCCACTCCAACGCTCGCGGCTTCGCCTGCGATACAGTTGCCAACTTTGAGGTCGTCCTGGCCGATGGAAGTATCGTGAACGCCAACAAGGATAAGAACAGTGATCTCTGGAAGGCCTTGAAGGGTGGTTCTGGAAACTTGGGGTTTGTTACTCGTATTGACCAGTGTACGAAGTCCTCTATCCGTGTATCCCACCTTTCTTTACGCTCATGCTGACCTCGATTATTAAACAGACGTTGTTAACTCAAACAAGCTCTGGGGAGGCTTTGTTGGCTTCGATTTGTCTAAGCGTGATGCCGTGTTTAAGTCATATCTTAAGTTTGTCGACAATACGGACTCCGACCCCGCATCACAGCTAATTGTATCTGTGCAATATAACGGCAAGGAGCGCATCCTAATCTCGGTCCTTTCCAACTCTGATGCTGTCAATAATGCTCCTGCATTTGACAACTTCCTTTCAATTGAGAAAGTCTCTAGCACCCTGAGCACTGGCAATATCTCAGATCTTGTGCCTCAGTTCACCGGCCCTACACCTCTTGGACTCTAGTAAGTTTTCTCTCCAGGGATATACCTTATTAATGTTCTAACGAGTATTTTTAGTGCCAACTGGATGGCTGGCATGACAACGAACGACCTCCGTGTTATGCAGTTCATTGACGAAAAGCATGCGGAATATGTCGGAAAGATGAAGGCTGCCGCCCCTGGCGCCGATTTTAGTGTCCTTGTTCAGTTTCAACCCGTCACCCAATCCATCGTGGCTCACTCCCGCAAGAATGGTGGCAATGTCCTTGGCCTGGAAGATGTCGTCGCCAATGGCCCAGCTCTGATGTGGCTTATCGCTGTGACTGTTGATACTGCTGAGAATCAGAAGAAGATTAACCCCCTCACACTAGAGTATAGGAACGCTGTGAACAAATATGCCACAAAGATTGGTGCGAACAAGGATTGGGTGTACCTCAATTACGCACTTGGTGACCAGGACCCGATTAAGTACTATGGAGCTGGAAACATCAAATTTCTGAAGGCTGCGTCCAAGAAGTATGACCCTAAGGCCGTGTTCCAGAAATTGAGATCGTCTGGTTTCAAGCTTCCCGCTTAGATAAATGATCTGGTCTGTAATGGGAATGTTGTCTCTGAGTGTTGATAATATTGGGGATTGTTAGACTAGTACATAACGAAAGGAATATCCATACTTTTTAGATTAATACATAGGCAGGTACAATATAGAGACGACATTTTCCAAACGCCATTCAAGTCATTCCTGTGTTGATTAAGGATCACCATGTAGCCTGAGAACGATGGCGAAAAAGAACAAGAACATCAGAGGCGTATACGTTGAGTGATTTAATCATGCCCGTAGTACGTCTACGCGTACAATTTGTCGAGAGTTGGAGCAATTTCTGTATTACAACTTCAGTTTCTCGCTTAGAGTCTTGCGCTACTAGAGATGATGAACAATAAGCACATCATTGGGGGATTCCAAGTTCGAAGAACACCCTAAAAGGTGTTTTACATATAGTCCTTCCTGATAGTTGGACTCCCAGCAAATTCAATTAAGTGATTAACACAAAAGGTTTCATATTTTAGAATGTCTATGCGGTGCTCTGCCTTTCAACCGCTCGTGAATTGCTTGTCTCTGGTTTCGCTGTCACGAAACCCTTTTTTCCGCATCCAATACTTAAGCATCGCCTTTTGCGATAAGTAACGCACGCAGTTGCGAGAGAGCTTCCGTCACAGTTGCATGTCGAACTTGATCGCGATCCCCTGGAAAGTGAAACGGGCCCAATGCCATGTTCTGATTAGGCGCGGCAATTCCAATGAAGACCGTCCCAACAGGCTTCCCATCTTGCGTGTCTGGACCTGCAACACCAGTGGTGCTTAAACCCCAGGTTGTCGGGGTATCAAGACTGGTGACAGCACGAGCTCCTGTAGCCATTTGTTGAGCGACTTCGCCATGAATAACTCCGTGTTCTGCGATGAGGTCTCCATCAACCTTGAGAAGTTCTTTCTTGACGCCGGTTGCATACGAGACAACTCCTCCACGAAATACGGCACTAGCTCCTCCAACTGAGGTCAGAGCTGCCATGATTCCTCCACCAGTCAAAGATTCAGCGACAGCAACTGTCTCATGAGACTGCTTCAGCAGCTGGATTACATCCCCCGCAATATCACGAAGGGTCTCAGAGCTTCGTTTGGTATATGTGAGTGTGGCTACCATGATAAAGGATAGGTAAAGAAAGAACCAATATTTAATAATGGCACAATTGAGTATTGTAACTCGGTCGTTACTTAAGATGCTCTAGCGATGTCCCATCATCCATATTATATATGTCAACCTTACTTGAATGTGGCTTCGGCTATTTATATTTTGGTAATACATGACACAATTCTATCAAGACTCATATTTTGTACCAGACGGGTTTCCAATCAACTATTACTTGTCATATAGTTGTGATACTTCTGCCTGCTAAAACTGAGTCAGATTGGATCTTATGTCCTTGAAATTCCATTCTTACACGCGACATGCAAGGCAAGAAAGATATCCATACAATCATCAGGCCACATAAAAAGAAAAGAATGGTACTAGCGGGGCTAGATCTAATCCACAGGATACTGTATGCGTCAATGTAAGGCGCTGAACTGATGCCACGTGTGATTACATGTCTTTTTTTTGCAAGGCATCCCTAGCAAGGCGACAAGATTTAGGCACCGAAGCATTTTCAAGTTGATTGATTGCATGGGTTTTTTTAGTTTTTTTTTTGGCAAGGCATCCCTAGTAAGAAGGCAAAAATTAGGCACCAAGGCATTTTCTGCTTGTTTCTGGACTGATATTTGTGACAAGTTGAGCCATACGGCCATACTCTGCAAGCAATTGAGTAGCGGTAGAGGAAGTGAGTCTGCATAAGTACAGGTCACTAGCGCTAGATCTTGCTCTATGAAGGCAGCAATACGTAGTAAGATAAGCTCTGTTGAGAATCTCCAGAGGCAGAATAAAAAACTTTTTAACACGTATTTCTTTTCTCTCAGGTTCGCAATTAAAAGATCCTTTATAAAATAGATATTCATCACATTGGCTTTAGACCCATGAACTTGGGGGCAGGGGGTTTAAAGCGGACTCTGCCCTTTCCCTATAATCTCATGCCGGTCAGGGTAAAAGGCAGGCCAAGGAGCTCATTTCAGAGGACCAAGACAGGACTCCACGCAGTCTTCCATCTGCTCACGAAACCTCCAGTTCTTGGAGATGGTAAATTCATACGAGCTTGATAGGAAAATGGAGC
The DNA here is from genome assembly GCA_930272665.1 of Mariannaea elegans. Classification (NCBI taxonomy): domain Eukaryota; kingdom Fungi; phylum Ascomycota; class Sordariomycetes; order Hypocreales; family Nectriaceae; genus Mariannaea; species Mariannaea elegans. Next base: position 281,745 of record CAKNEU010000030.1, read on the forward strand.
CTATCTATCAATGGGCTAGGCAGGCACTTGGAGATGAGAATTCAGATGATAACAGTGGTCGTGGTGCTATTTTCGGAAGAGGAACGGATAGAGGGACAGGAAAATAACGAAGTTGGTCATGCTGAGGAGTCTGGTGCGCTTTCTTTTGCAAAGAAGCTGACGCTGATGTTGGAAATGAACCTGTATAAGAGGTTGTGGCGATGGATTGAGAATGCGGTATTGGGCCTTCGTATCATGGCACTGAGTCTGCGTGCCGTGAAGAGACCTCACAATAGGCATGATTTTTGGTGAAAGGCTAGTAAGTAATAGGAGAAGCGGACAGGGTAGGAAATACCATATTATATATAAACTCGATTAATTGGAGCTACTTGCACCCCTTATACATGTATCTCTCGATTTCAAGAAGACTTCCCAATGGCGCAGACCCGCAATCCAATGCTTCGCTTCCGAATTCTGGGATAACTCTTCTAAAGTAGCTACATTGGAATGCGAATCTAATTCCAACTCATGCTGACCTTGATGGTGAAAAGCATCACAGATGGAAAGGTGGACAGTGAGCGTCGCGAGTCCGCTCGTTGGAGGGAACTTTTGTAAAACTGTCAATGCTTTCGTCCATTGTTGAACTGCGCTCTCCCAATCGGATTCTATATGTCGCAACTTCGCGAGGGTGATATGCAGGCGTAGTCTTCCCATCTTCAGTAAAGTCTGCCGAGATAGGACATCTAAGCAGAGTTCCTCAGCTTCGAGGAATCGTTCCTGGGCGAATAAGGACTCTGCCAGAGACAATTTTAAAAGCCATTGACTGGAGGATCGAGCCTGAAATTTCGACTCAAGTTGTGTTCGGAGCAATTGTTCTGCACGTAATGGGTCATCAAGTTCTCGTAGCGTGTCGGCGAGCTCGCAGACCAGATCAGGCATATCTTCATCAAACAAAAGAGCCCCGCACTGAGTTGCCGCATGCCTGGAGAGGCATGTCAGGGATTCTTGGAATCTGCCTTGACACCGAAAAACTCGGCCGCGCAGGACATCAATCTGGAACAGGACAACCTGTTCGGCTGGTGTATAGTGAAGCGGCTGCCATGTGTCGAGAGCCTTCATCGCTGCAGCCAACTGCTCGTTCTGAAAATAGTTCAAGGCCCGCTGGATGGCCATGTGACCGATTGTGGCGTACATCCTATTGTTCATATCAAATTGGCGTTGCTTCTGAGCTCCCGAGACGTTATAAGCGTTATCAATGACGTGAACAGCTTCTTCTTGGTTTCCAGCAATTCGATTCAAAAGAGATTCTCTCTCTGCAATGCAGTAGTGAATGCAAGGATCCTCCACGCCATGCATGACTTCTTTCGCGCAAGTAATCGTGAACCGTTTCCATTCCATCTTGGGGAAGCGGGATGCTTCGAGAAGCGCAAGAGCCAGATCGGATCTCATAAAGTTAGGCATGTTCTCAAAGCCATCTAGGTCTCGAACCGCCAATACAGTGTGTTTAAGATGTGGCAGCAGAAACTCTCTCCGCTTGGATGACCTGGAGGAAGTAAGCAGCGATAGGAGTCACCTAGAAACTTGGATACGTACGCAGCCTCGAGGTATTTCCAGGGCACTGAACGATATATAACGGTTAAAGCTTGTTGTCTCCAGAACAAACTGAGTTCAGTGGAGAGCGTGGCGAGGACACTGGCTCGAATTGTTTCGTCTAGGGCGTACATATCGTTGGAGATTCTTGACAGAACCAATGATCTCTGAAGCTCGTCAACGGCTCCGGTCAATCTCGAATCGTCCGACAAAAAAATCTCCAGGTCCGCCACGAGACCAACATCAGATGCGTCCATCTCTCCAATCTCGCCTTGCTCAGTCCAACGCTTTCGAGGTGCAGCTCCGTGGGAGAGGATATCCGACGAGAAAGCGTAGCTGGCAAGGAAACTTACGAGGATCAACAAGAGTTTGCTTTCCGTTGCCAATGGACCAGAAATTACGTTAGACACCACATCTTCAGATGCGACCTTCCATGGACTTGTAACATCTTGAGCTGGATGAAGAGCTGGCTTACACTGTGCTGCTGGTGGCTTCGAGACAGGAGTAGCGTTCTGGCCAGTTGGAGAAGATTCCGAAAGAAACTGCCGAGATCCCTCCTCAATGTCCTGATTAGGTACCTGGATCTTCGAATTCGGATGTTCGGGAATCATTCTCGAGTGATCCTTAGTTTGATTCAGGCGAAGAATACTCTGCTGTTGGAGGCTAATTGAGGGGTCAGCGCGTTGGCCTGAAGCCGGATGGGCCTTTGAACCCGTTAGGCGCATAGATATGCAAGGGAGGGGCATAACTCAGCTGTCATTTTTCTGGCTAGTGCCCAAGCAAGCAAGACGAGGCATATAACCTCTTAGTGCGAGGCTTTGAACGAGTTCAAGGTGTCATAAAAAATCAGGATTAAGTAGTAGAGTGTAACTTTGGATCGTGCGTCCTTGCACCTTTACCTCTCCATACCACAAAAGTCACGACTTAAACATGGTGAGCCTTTTCCAAACTTCTAAGAAGCGGGTGCTGGAATTGACACAACCAGAGCAGAGATGTGTGGTAATTAGTGTATCAGGAGCTCTCCCAGTGATCGTGAGCAAGACATTAGCTTGAAGGCCCTCGACATAACATTATTGAAGAAAACTGCAGGGCTTATGGAATCTTCATGGTATGTAAACTCGAATACGACGGTGCGCTTTCGTGTCACCGCAGATCCAAGTATGTATGCTCTAGTAGTGAAATCAAATCTCCATGTCGTATAGTAAACCCCTACTGGTTGAAAATATCGTAGGAACCCCAGCCACAACCAGTAAAGTTGTCGTGGGCCCTATTTCTCGGGATGATCCGATCTGCGAGACCTTTATCCAAAACATGAAGCAATGGCTCAAAACGTGCACCGAAAATCATACCGAGTGTTTGCAGTCCATTTCCGGCCAGAAGCTAGGAAACAGGGACGCCCAGCTTCCCACCCGTTGTCTTAGAATTAACGGCGTAGACAGCTCTGGGGATCTCAAGTATCACCTCGACGAAACTAGTGGCCAGACTGGGCGCTATCTGACGCTCAGCCATTGGTGGTGCGCTGCGGCCGAGACCAGCAAGACGACAATGTAGAACTACGAGGTAAGGAAGGCTGGAAAAGGGTTTAACTTGTCGAATCTCTTCTAGGACACACTCTTGATAGCTTTCAAGCTTGACATACCACACGTTTGGATTGACTGTCTGTATCATCCAGGACGGAAATGAATGGGAAACAGAATCCCTGAAAATGGCCGACTACTACCAGCGGTCCATTTGCACACTCGCGGTCGTGATGGATACGACTGGAGACGGACTGGCGCTATCCAAGATTCCTCCGCACCTAATGCCTAGGCTGGCAAGGCTACCCTACCGTGACAAATCGGGACACTAAAGGGGACACATACTTATTTATTAATTAGCACAGAGACTGGTTGATACTTATGTGGGGGAACTAATTAGCCAACATTGACCTCCTCAAGTGCGGCTGGGTCTTCTAGAAGTGGTGCCTCAGCAGGCGCATTGCTTGCTTCGCGTCTAACAGGCCTGGCAAGCGCATCTTCTTCCACTGCCAGTCAAAGCTGCCAGGCGAGAAATGAAACGGGGGACGTTGTGAAAATTGAGGATTTAGGTTTCTTCTTTGGTGACCGAGTCAGGTTCACAGCAGAATACACGTCATTACTTTGGGGGCAGTGGCAGTTTGGTGTCCGTAAATACTCACCCGCGTCTCTAACGAAGCCAGACCAGGATCGCATTATCGCCTTAGCTGAGATTGCGAAGGAATGTCGGGAAGCGATTCGGTCAATGGTAAAGTCAGGAAACCACAAGGAGAAAAGCAAAGATATCACTCCAACTATACAACTTGACAATAACAATGAGTTTTTTGACGCTTACGTCGCTGGCCTATGGTTGCAAGATATTCATGCTGGGCTTCTGTGGGAGCAGAAAGACGATAGGGGTCATCCTCGCCGTCGAGTACTGGGCATACCTACATGGTCATGGGCGCCTATCCTCATCCCAGTCGACTGGCCAAAGCAATATAGACCTGGGAGCCGCTGCTGTAAGCTTCTTGGTGTGATAACAAAGGATGAAAACAACCATGACGTCGAAAATACTTTTCGGAGATAAACAGAATGCAAGAGGGGGCTCGAACACAAGACGGCTTTGACATTAACTCAAAATATGGCATTCTTCGGCTCTCGGGTCGACTGTTCCATATTCAAGCTCAAAGCAACTTAATCAGTGATGGTAGCCAACGAAGTCGCTTACGAAATGAGATGGACATTCCCGATTTTCAACGTCCGGTTGGTAGCTAGCGAGTGGACATGCTGCAAGCCCTGCCGATATCAAAGTACAAAGACGGAGTGGCGGGCTGGACGCTGCATAGCGTTTGGAATATTCTCTGGGTGAGGGAGGTGACGCAGCCGAGTGGTCAGTTTTACGAGAGGGTTGGCATGGGTAGGATTTTTAGGCCGCATATCGAGAAGAAGATGTAGATGGTTGTAGAAACCGAGGTTATGCTTTGCTAACTCTATTGTAAAAGCTTTGTGACAAATCGGAGCGATGTCTAGAGTTCCCTTGAACAGTGATGCTGAATTCGTATGTCGAAGGCTAATAAGAACTCAATCTAAGCTTCAAGGATAAAATTCATTCGTAACGTCTGGATAAATTGTGATGTAAACGCACGTCTTTCTTAACGTAATTATGACACATAATTTAATTGGTATATTTGTATAGATATTAACAGTTGCTACTCGCCTCTTGTGGTGACGTTCCGAAAGGCTGGGATGGGAGCTTGCTCTTACGCCCGTGGACATTTGAGATTCCGCTCGTATTTGGAGAGGCTTGGGTGATTAGGCCCAGGTTGCACATCCACAAAAGCGGCGACAGTTTACAACGGGATTCGTGGGGAATAATAAGTAGAGTAATATTCCAACGGCTCAAAATCTCGCCCTATCTCATGGGGATTAAATTTAGTGAATGGTTCATTTATATGGTGTGGTCCTCTAAATGAGAGCATTAAATCTCCTTCTCCTCATCGTCCTCCTCGTCATACTTCGGACCATCTTTCCCATCATCTTCCTCGCCGCCTTCAGGACACGAATACCAGTCGTGGGGATACCCGTTAGCTTTGTCAAGCATCTGGACGTAAGGGCATGTTTTCTTCAACGCCAGCGAGCCCAGGGAGATGTTATTTCTCTCAAAAGTGGGTGTAGAACCCGGGTTGCTCGGCTTCAACTTGTATTCTGGTAGAATGACCTTGCCGAAGACGTATTCCCAGCGTCCATTCTCATTCTTCCGTCTCTTATACTCCCCCTTCTTAATACCAGCCGGGCGATATTGAAGTTTCTCTGGAAATCGTTTGTACATTTTATACCGGTATCCGACGGTAGGGTGGACTTCTTCATTGGTCTCGCCCGGAGTAGGGTACTTGTGATCATTCTTGTAACCTCCCGGAGTACGAGGTTTTGACCCATTCAGCCTGGACATCAGGCCAAAGCTGTCAATGATAGTACCGGTGCCCCAACCAAAGTCCAGGCGGTCAGTGTTGGGTTTTTGAGTCTTGATCAAAGGCTGCATCACTGTGCTTGCTGCAGATCCCAGCGCGCGAGTTGCCCATCGACCCCAGCTCTTTGCAGCTTCTTTATTGTCCTTGAGCTCTTGTTCCTTGTACTTCTCAATTTGTTCGTTCAGTTCATCGATGTGATTCTGACGCACACGAGTCTCTTGCCAGACTGTAGTCTCATTGATGGAAACATATGACTTGATTTGGTCGAGCATCCAGGCGAATGTAATGTTGGCCATTTCTGTCAATGTTAGTGAGATTGGTCGAATTCAAAGACAACCTTGGTAACTCTTTACCTTCTAAATCACCCTTATTCTGTAACCAGGCATTCGAGCCGCCGCCAATGTTGATATGCACACCGGGGAACCAGACTTGAAGTAGCTCGGAGGGAGGTTTGCGGTCCTCCTCCATCTGGTATAAATCCCGACGGGCTTTGTCGTAAGCCTCCTTGAGATCTTGCCTCTCTTGCAAAGGAGCTTTCTTGTCGTAAGATTTAGGGGACCAAGCTTCCAGTGCGTCATTGATCCGCTTCTGCTGCTTCTCTAAATCTTCGTTTGTGACCTCCTTCTTCTCTGGCAAATACCAAAGCATGGGTGAAAAGTGCTCCCGATGCTCATCTAAGCCTAGGGCTTGGAACGCATGTTTGATGTCTATCGATGCCATTAGTTACACCTACGGGGAGCCATGTTGACTCGACTTACTAGGTATTAATTTCACGTTGTGAAATCCATTTGTGTCTGGTCCCCATCCAAGCCGAATCCCCTGCATTTCAGGTAAACCCAGGGCACCAACGCTATCGTATACACCGACAACTTCAATTTCTCTCGATTCAGAAGTTACAGCCCAATCGCCCTGAGGGGGTTTCTTCCAAACAAAATTCATTCTTCTGTACCCCAAATCATCGGGTTGATCTTGGTCGTCTGCTGGTATACCATCAAGGTAGTCAAACCATGCCTTACTCCCATGAAACCTCTCGCCCGTATTGTTCTTCTTGTAGAGCTCCCAGATTTCATGAAACTCGTGCAGTTTCCTAGGCTCGCAGATACCGATATCTGAGATCAGACCAGCAATTGCGCGCGCAGTGAATGCACCTCGGGAGAAGCCGAAACAGAGAATTTGGTCACCTGGGTTGTAGTTGAGAACAACGAAATTGTAGGCTTCGATGATGTTTCCCTCAATGCCGGCGCCAACTGCTCCCTCCAGCTTGTTCACGATCCAGCTGGATGCGGTGCCAACACCGCTATCGTACCAAACAATCTGCTGCCAAGTCTTCTCCCTGTCAACGGCAACACGGTTCAGGCAACGGGCCAGTCGAGTCACGTTTGAGGGGCTGTTCCTCTCGCCTGTAACGGTCGACTGCCATGTTCCGTCGCAGCAGATAATGATACGCTTCGGAGCGGGCTCGGGAATTTCGGCCATGATGGGGGAGTCGTGGAGAGATCGGCCCACAGGTGTAGTATGACGGTAGACAGACACCCAAAAGGGCCAGATGAGTCAGAGACTGGGACAACGGGGCAATCCAAATTAATCCAATTATTTCCAAGGTGTTAGGAGTCCTTTTCACTTGTGTAGATTACTTATTTGTACCCATACCATCTTGGCTGTGTCACTTGAACCCCTCACTCTGTCCAAACCGGCGCTCTAGCAGTCAATAGTTCAGTCAGGGTTGCATTAGCAGAGGCGGAGGCCCACTTTACCGCTAAATAGTCAGCCTGAACCGGTATGTCTCGCCTGGAACTATTGAAAAAGACCTGGAACTGGAATGGATATAATGGTTTGCCTGCGAATGGGACCAATGGGTTTCATCATGGGATGAGCTGAAAAACAAATGGGCACGAGCGCGGAGCTGAGCGGCGAAACGAGACACGGGATGCCTATGCTATTATTCCCTCCTATTCCAGAATGTACAGTGTGACAGCTAAGAGTTAACATAGTATCGGTCTTCGTCTCGATTCTGAGAGCTCAAAGTGAAGATGTGAGCGATGAAGTCTACATAACAACCTGGAGAGCTCGACGACTTGTTCAGCTCAATTTTTTCGAAGGGCTGGACTGTGGAGCATCATGCAAATGTTCTAGATCTTAATATACAAGCTCTCTTCAGGCGCTGTGGCTAGCGGCACGGTCCGTTCCAGCCACCCCGCAAACCACAAGTCGCGTTAATATCCTTGCTCTCTAGACGGGACGGTTTACCCTAGTTATGATCACTCTTCTAACTCTTGCGAATGAGTAATAAGCGAAAGATTGACAGATATACAATAATTAACCTTGGTAAAGGGAAACAAGAGTGCCTTTGAGTCAGCCAGCTTAATAGATGAATTATCTGATAGGTTTTCAATTGCAAAAAATGTCTGAATTAGTTCGACGTCTAGCATCAAACCGTATCCACAGACTTCGATATAGAGTACAAAGAGAAGAACAATTCCACCCCTGGCATATGTAGCAATGTTACTACGCTAGCCTGACTTGCTTCACTCGAAAATACTTTGACTTCTCCAGATCTTATCGCCTGACCTCATCATCGATCCTCGGATATATCCATGAATGTCGGGTCCATGATACTACCTCCGGCATCGTTCAGCCCGGCCACTGGTCGGTTATAACTGAATCCTATGAATTGATCTTGAATAGTTTGAGATAGAGCAGGCTCGTCGACATATGAGTCACGTGGAACCTCCGAGGTAAAAATAGGATCAAATTTCTCCGTGTCAAGAGCACCGGTCTGTTGGGAATTAACTACCAATCTCATCATAAGGGGAGGATCACTATGTCAACTTACCACATTAGGTTTGAAGGAGGGGTCGTACTTCCTCTCAAGAAGTTTTCTCCAGTCAATTCCATGAAAGAAAGGATGTGATTTGATTTCCGCCACACCGTTGGCTCCAAGTCGTTGCTTCGGATCTCTGTCGAGGAGTCTTGTTAGAAGATCCTTGGCTGCGGGAGGGACTATATTGGTCCCCGGGAAGCTGAGCGGCTGTGTCAAGATCTTTCGGTACATCTCATTCACCACTTCATCATAAAATGGTGGGAGTCCTGTGAGCATCTCGTATAATAACACGCCCAGGGTCCACCAGTCAACTGTCTTGTTATACCCCTCCCCAAGTAATATCTCAGGAGCAAGGTATTCTGGAGTTCCACAGAATGTCCGAGTTTGATCTTCATCTTTCATCTCGAGCTTGCACAGTCCAAAGTCGCAAAGCGCGATGTGCCCTTGATAGTCGAGAAGAATATTTTCGGGCTTCAAGTCTCGATAAATGACATTGAAACCATGCAAACATTCCAGCACACAGAGAAGCTCGGCGGTATAAAACCTTGAGCGATTGATGTCGAATCGGCGTTCAAGCGTGAGATGGTGAAACAATTCTCCTCCGTTTACAAAAGCTAGCACAAAGTATAGCTTCTCAGGAGACTGAAAGCTAAATTTTAGAGGTGCGATGAACGGGTTGTTGATTTGCGCGAGAACGGATCGCTCGGCCATCGTGTGCGTTACCTCGGAGCGAGAGACAATTTTCGTTTTCCGGATCGTCTTGAGGGCGTAGATACGGTTGGTGTCTTTCTTTCGTACTTGCATCACTTTTCCGAAACTTCCCTTTCCGACAACCTTCAATAGCTCAAAATCCTCGATGCTGAGCTTTTGCTGCTGGATTTCCTTGTAGTCCACTCCGAGTTGAATTTTCCCTGTCCCATGTTGAATGTCAAACCATCCAACGCCGCTGAAACCTCGCGACTGACCGTGGTCAAAAGCCGGGTGAACTCGGACGGCGCCTAGGAAGATATCTTGTGATCGTCCTGATCCCGGTGCAGCGTTTGGGTTCCGAATGAAGAGATGGGCCGTGACTTCTGATACTCTTGACACGTCAAATTTGTATTGAGTATTGGAACCGGCCCAGAAAGGGTTCTCAGGGTTACCATCGATAGAATTGACGAAAATTTGGACCTTTTCAAAATCTACCAGGGCATAGGGCATGTATTTTGCGGTGACTCGTCCATGGTTGGTAGATATCCCTTTCAATCCACGTGTTGAAGCACTATTCGGTCGGCCCGAATCTTGCGATGAGAAAGCATGTTGATATTGTTCTGGGAGCGAGAGACCACGGGCCTCGTAGAGGGTGACGATAAGAAGGCCGGGTTTTAGTGTCTTGACGGGAGCTTGGTTCAGAGACGTTGTGGTTTGTTCAGCTTGGCAGTTAGCAACCAGGACCGTGAATCGCTTTGAAAGATCAGACATACCATTAAACCCGGAGTTTGTTGCGCCGTCGCCAGGCTGAGAGGTGGGTGAACCAGAGGTGGATGGTGTGGATCTCGAGAAACCCGTCAAAGAGGACAAATGGGTCTCTTTGAGTTCTAGAATGAGGTTGTTAGTGGTATCCCAAAACAAGCCGAGGCTGCAATCAAGCTGCATGAAGAGCAACACAGCCCACTCCGCTGCCATGGCGCTGCACACTAAGGCGGAAAAGGCCCTTGTCACTTACTTTTAGTGAACCTCCACGATGATGACATAGCGCGCGATGTAGCTAAAGTTCTGGTTCGGGTATAAAGCTCTATCGCAGGTCTGCTGCCGCGACGCGTAAGGTGTGAATTTGCGGAATAAAAGGGATCAGTCGAGGGTGATGTTTGTGCAGTGGTCTGTTGATTGTTGTGGATGTACGTACGAATCTACTAGCACAGCCCCTTTGGCGACAAGGGTTAAAACCAATGGAGGCGAAAAGATTAGGTAATCAGGGGTCAGTATCGTCACTCGGTTTGCTGAAAACCACATTTCAGCAACCAATTTAAAATAGTATATCAAGAATAGAGAGGCACTATATTTACGCCGACTATCTCGTATCGAGGACGCCAAGAAGGCAACATTGAAAGATTATTCAAGGAGATGGAGCGGCCGAGGATGGGCATTTAGGGCTTTGCTAGGAGATATGAACTAGGTAAGGACTCCAATACCTAAGCTAGCCCGTTATTTCATTTTCCATTGAAAAAGAACGCCAGGTTTGTAAATGAGGGGTAAAGAGCCAGTCCTGTCAGCATCGTAGAGGATCTTGCGTCACCATTGCGAGACTCCTACTCCATGTTCCAGACATAGCTTCTTAGCAAATCGTTGAAATAATAGTACCCTCTACATAGAATCTCTCTTGTATCCGCCAGGCTTAGTTACATTCAACATTCATATCCATGGTCCGAATCGCCACACCCAGGTGATTATTATTAGCCCGTAAGTAAACTGTTGTACGCGGAAACGCCTTGATCTAACCAAATTGGGCTAGCCATTTACCCAGAACCAAAGATGGGGAATTTAGAGGGCTGACGAATCCGAGAAGCTGCTACCGGTACTCGCATAGGTCTTGGCGAACAATGTTACCATAATTGCACTAGCGTTCAAATCCCCCACGCACGTGATGGACGAAGCTGGGTGAATCCCTAGGACAGGACTGAAAGTGAGTCTGGAAGTTGCTGATTTCAAACCGGCTGAATAAACCACCTCATTTTGCCAAGTGAACCATTACCGAAGCATCCCCCAGGTTGACAAATCGAATATTACGAGTGTAAGGATTGGTACAAACTTGGATTTGTCTTCATCGATCCTTGTCTTGGAACTGTCGATCGAGTGCTATTGTATCGCCAACCTTGCTGCCCCGCCCCTCCCGCTTGGTGTTGAGTAACATCAGTAGCTGGCTTGTCAAATGAAAATCAGGGCCAGAAAAGTGTGTCATACTTGCAGAGCGAGAAAATTGGGTGTGAGCTTGTTCTACCTCTTTTAACAATAGGATATTGTGTGGCTTTCACAGAATTTGGCGGCTAATGGCTTTCCTTTTAGTGCGACGGAAAGATCCCCGTTTGTTCACAATGTCTAGTTAGGGGTTATAAGTGTGCCGGCTATCAACATGACTTCATCTTTCGGCCTCCAGAGATTGCTCCCACGTACAAGAGAAAGTCTCGTCGCCAGGCCGCAGAGGGAGCAAATCATGCATCGCAAAATTCCCTCAAGCCGACTCATCCGAAAGACGCCCGCAACCAGCTTTCTCATGCTCAAGCGAAACAGGTGAAAGGCCGAACTGCAGTAACACGGTCCTTAAGCTGGACACTATTGGACATGATCTCACTCCTTGTGCAAAATTTCAGCCCTGCAGGATACCCTGATACATCTCCTCTGTCCGATTCGTCTCCACCTCGAATATGCGGAGCGTGGATAGAGACCCTGCCTGAACTTGCTACTAAAGGAGAATATGAACCTATTCTCTCGTCAGCAGTCAAAGCTTTTGCAACATCCATCCTTGCGCAAGGTTGTGAAGGCCGAGCGCCTGTGTGTGACGCCCGGAGAGCATATGGATTGGGTCTAAATTCTCTTCGTAAAGGACTCCAGAACCAACCAGTTGTCTCTAATGTCCTCATCGCCTCTATAATGTGTCTATATCTTTCAGAGGTAAACCAATGCTTAATTTCCTGTGCCCTTTTACAAATATGCTAATCAATCTTCTCTGTAGATGATACTACCATTCTGTGACACGAGCATTGATTTTCATGCCAAGGGGATTCAGGACTTAATGGAACTTAGTAGTCCTGAATACTACGCCACCGGAGACTCTCATAAACTCTTCGCCGGATTCAGACCAGTTCTTGTGAGAAAGTCCTGTGATCAACATACCCTAGCGAGGAAGCTAACTACTCGACCTGTAGATTGTTCAAGCTTTGTTCAGTCGACAACCCAACTTCGTTGCTCAAGATCAGTGGAATACTTTGCCGTTTAGTCAAGTTCCTATGAACTCGTTGCAGACTCTAATGACCAAGGCTACACCACTTCCTCTAATACTCAGGAAAATCGATGCTGCGAAAACTGTTCCATTGCCCGGCTCTGCTGAGTTAGCACAGGAAGCTTTCTCAGACCTCGTTCAGATGCTCGTGCTCTTGAGCGAATGGGGCCAATCTTCTGAATTTGTTGCTCATGGCTATAAACGGCAAAATTTGTCTCCCCATGAAAGTGAAATTGGTCTGTGGTTTCCGAATATCACTGCTGCAAACTGCTTCACCCACTTCTGGGCGTTCTGGGTTTTATGCGTCGAAAACATTAGACAGCTCATATCGGACTTCCCTGACTTGGTCACCATGGGCCTAGATATCATTGGGCAGACTCTTGACAAGATTTTACTTCACGGGAATACTATTCAGATCTGCGGTTGGCTACTAGAAGGGGTCGAGTTTCTGCTCCAGGATGAATTCAAGCTGTTTGGGGCGGCCTCGACTCTCCTCCCTGCTGCAGTCGCGTACGAAACACTGCAGAAACACGGGGAAAGCGGCTCTGAGATTATCGCTCAATACAGCAGAGTTATTAACAAAATGACTGGGAGAGGATTCCATTTCCCTAAGATGTACGTTGGAAAATTAGCGGCTAGTGATTTACATGATTTCTAGAAAGGGCAGGATAACTTGGCCTAAAATAAAAGGAACAACACAACGAGATTAAAAAGTTTGCGCTACTCTGTTCACTAAGGCGCAAAATATGATGGTGTACTGATAAGACGCCCAGAGGCGTGCCTCAACAATTGCCACCGAGTGCATGTCGTGTTTCTCGCTCTGCGGGTCATCTGCACGGGGTACTGCATAAGAGAGATTATCGAGGTCAGTTTAGGGATTCAACATTGACACCCCGTTCCAATGCTAGCTGCATGCTGCTTGTTCAACCGATATCAGTGGGTCTGGATGAATTTGAGACGTTACAATGCAGCCGAAGCACAGTAAAACACCCCAATGAGGCGGTATTTCTGCTTGATTATTAAACCATAGATTTATCGAGAACTTTACATTCAAACTAATCAGAAATGCTGCTTATTGCATGGTGACCTCATAATCATACCAGGGACTTTGGGCTGCTAAGTGCGTTGGCTCGCCTGTAGAACTATATAAAGTCGCTTGTTTTCAACCTCTCTTTTCACCTGCACCAAAAGATTTGGCATCCTTCAATCTATTCACCTCCATTTGCAACCTTTTCTAAAAGACAACCAAAGACGAAAAATGTCTCCCCCAGGCTTCAAGAGCAATCTCACCATCACACACATCGGAACTGCAACAGCAATTCTCGAGATTGATGGGATCATTTTTCTCACAGATCCTTTTTTCACTCCTGCTGGAGGTGCCTGGGATTTTGGAAATGGGATATTCCTCAAGAATAATGACGATCCTGCTATGAAGCTTGAAAATCTCCCGCCCATCGACGCCGTGCTTTTGAGCCACGAGGACCATGTCGACAATCTCGATGAACTTGGTCGTCAGTTGCTTGACGGCCGACATGTCTTCACGACCATGGATGGCGCGAAGAAGCTGGCGCCCCGTCCCGGCGTGGTCGGGATGAAGCCATGGGAAACCATCGAACGACGATTTGGTGGCAAGTCGTTCCAGATCATGGCCACCCCATGCGAACATCTCCCTGGGGGCGAATCCACCGGGTTCGTCCTCACGACGGAGGATTTTGGTGTGAATCCCGATGGTCGCCCCAATGCGATCTACTTCACTGGTGACACTATTTATATTGAAGAACTTACCAAAATCGCCGAGAAGTTCCACGTCGTCACAGCGATTATGAACATTGGTCAAGCTTCTGTTCCACTTCCCGATGGTCTCATCCAAGTTACCATGGACGGAAAGCAGGCTGCTCGACTACATCGCGATATCAAGGCCGACTTGCTTGTGCCCATGCACTACCAGTCTTGGGCCCACTTCGCACAGCCTGTAGAGGAATTGAAGCAAGATTTTTTGGATGAGGGCGTCTCTGACCAAGTCAAGTGGCTCGTCCCAGGAGAGCGTGTCAAGATTCTGTAACTGATAAGAGTGTCACGGGAGGGGCAGTTGGTTAGGACAATGTCATGTGGACATTCAGAATGCAAAGGGAAGAAGACTGAGGCAGTGGGTGCGATAGACAGAGATTTATTTCAATGAGATTTATCAATTAGATCAACCCATGGGCCGCCTAATTGATATCTTGACTCTTCACAATAGTTGCGAAAGCATCTCCGAGCTCCGCCAATACAGCCTCCACGGCATTCTGGGCACTCAATCCCGGGATATCACGATCGCCAATGGCATCCTCTGCGACGATGACATCAAACCCCAACCGGGCTGCGTCGCGACCAGTGGTTGAGACACACACATGGGCCTGCGAGCGTTAATTAATACGGCAAATTGCAGTCAAGGACTACTATTGGACTAACCATGTAACCAGTTAACACAACCTTCTTCAGACCGGTCGACTCAAGGTGTTGCTGAAGATCTGTATCCGCAAACGAGCTAGGAAAGTTCTTGTGGACGACTTTCTCGCCATCGCGAGGTGTGAGTTCTTCGAACTCCTCAGCCAGCTTGGTTCCCTGAGTGAATACCGGCGCTCCAGGAGGAGTGTCATGGACAACGTGAATTATTTGTCCGTTGCCTTTGCGATATTTCTCGAGCAACGCAGCGATTACTTTTCGTGAAGTTGCAACGTCGTTGACCTGGAGTTTTCCCTCAGCGTATTCGCCTTGGGCGTCGATGATGATTAAGGTGCTGTCAGCGACGGAAGCGGTCGACGGAGTTACTCCGACGAGCTGGCGAAACGACAATGGGGGTGACATGACTTGATGTTTTCTTGTGGATTGGTGTGATAACCGTTGGGAAAACTGAATGAGAAGCAGACGAATATGGAGAATTGTGATTACTTATTTAGCGACTTCATGATAGTCTAAATCACCCCAGGAATGACGAGGAGAACGTGCTTGACAGGCTCATGTCTTGGCGAATTTTGTTTCCTAGTAGGGTTAAAGCGATAACGCGTGCGCAGAGTGCCATTGCATGCGCAGAGTAATCTGTCCCGGTAAGTGTGGATCCTGCATATCCCCCGCATCTTCCATCTGTCCGCGTCCGGATTGAATGAGGTCATGAGTATGTAAGAGGCTCAGAGAAAAAAGTACTATGTAGCTAGCCTGTTGTGCAATAGGTTAGTGTTGTCTCTTCTTCCTCGCGAGTTTGAGCGTAGCTCAAGTAAGTACGTGCGTACCACCACCGTTGTCGTCGACAAACAATGAGGCTATCTCGAACGAACCTACCGACCATTCAGCCGCTGAACTGGTGGTTGAGGCTCAATCCACGACTTCCTCATCATGAACGAAGAAAATAACGGAGTGGGAAGCCCTCGAACTAACATGCGGTGCCTTAACGTCAAGACCGCGATGGACAAACAACCAGATCTTGAGGCTGTTGGAAATTGTAGCTGAGACTCGAGGTACAGAGAATGCTAAAGGCTAGGGCTCAAGACATTGAAGTGCGTGGTGAATAATGTTCCCATGCTTCAACCATGGGGGTGTTGAAAGAGGGCTTTGGATACGCATTAGAGACCACTGCCACCGGGGTCCTGGTCTCAGAAGCCGAAATCTTTTTGGTTCTCAATGAGTTTTTTCTCTCCACTGGCTCTTTTACTCGTTAATAAATAAAAAACTTAATAATTCTCAGCATTTGAGTGAGTTAGTAATGGATCTGAAAGTCGGCTGGTATGTGTTGGACTACGTCGGTTCGGTGCCGATCCTGGTGTAACGATTCCTCCCAGGAACACCAGCTTCGTCGCAATAATTTACCCCAGTTACCTTGTATAGCTTGTATAACTTTTCTACATCAAATTCTGCGCAGGTTTGTGCTATATCAACTGACTAGTAACAGATTGGACGTCGTCTTCAGGAATCGTTGAACGACAGCAGCAGTGGTCAAGCTGCGATGTACAAACTCTAACCTTAAGCTTCCTTCCAATCTTCATCTTTCTTCTCTTCTTCTTCTTCTTCTTCTTTGTCTCCCTTCTTCTTTTGCTTGTTGCTTTTTCGCAATGAGCTAGTCTTACGGCTTTGCAAAGATATTTTATCCATGGCTGAAAATGCAAGAAAGGAAGGTGGGGATGCCAGGTACAGTCCACACTGGTAGTCCGACATCAAAGAATTTACTGGACATGGCGACGGCCTGGTAATGTTGCCTTGATCTTGGGCTTCAAAGAAAATGGAACTTACCATTGAATTCAAACAGCAGACACCATAGCCCTATTTCTAGACCATAATAATCTTCAAAGAGGCATATTCTGGTCTAAATATTCCCTTGAGGGGACATTAGCAGTTATTCTTGGCCGCCCATTAATACTCGGAGTTGGCAAATTCGAAAGGCTGATCAATCTAACTGCCACATCTTGGAAGTCCACGCAAGATAATCGGAGCTCGGAGTTGGTTGCCGGCCAGTTGCTGCTCTATATCGCAACCTGGGTTGCACAGTGCAAGGCCAAATTCGAACGAAATCTCAAGCAGCGGCCTGGATTTGGACGGCTTAGATGTTGATGAAGAACTGAGTAGGGTACTGAGTTCGAGCTAGGCTATTTCTTCAGGCGGGTTGGGAGACATGCGCACTTAATTTGATCTCGACTGACTCACGAACCCAAACTTTAGGGGGGCCTTCAGACGCGCTTTATGCAACAGAGCCAGAAAGTCATTTAACCAATTGACAGCTTAGCCAGCCAAGATAGGAGGGAATATGCGCTTTTAATGCACTCACTAATAATGGCTTATAGCTTATTAGTGTGCCTGTGAAGGTGTACAGTGTAGACGTAAGCTCTGGCGCTCTGGCTAATCGCAACTTAGGGAACCAAGAGCCCCACCGGGGTGAGCTCGCCTTGAAGGTCCCCTAAAGACCCCTCTGAAGACACCCTAAAGACCCTTCTATACACCTGTCAGCGGGGCCCGGAAAGCTGCCACCAAATAATCATTTTACCTCCTAGATCTATTATATACTAAGTCACTTAGAATGCACCCTTTAACGGGTAAGCATTATTGGACACTCATAATCATATATACAAAAGAAAAGTTACGATAATATTACTGATTATGAAGCGTGGGTATTTTAGGCTCTGCTTGATCCCCTAGACTACTGAAGACCCTTCTTAAAATTCCTCTAAATACCCCTCTAAAGATCCTCTCGCACTTATCATAGCTCGCTACTATTACCATTCGTACCGTATTATTAATGGGCTACTATAGCTTTTACTGTATAGTCTTGTTGATTCTGAAATAGAACAGTGATATTAGTTGTAGTCTATACTCTGTAATTAATTAATAAGAATAATATTGGTATGGTTTCAGAGAAGTCAAATGGGAGATTATGGTTGCGTTTCTTTTACACAAATTCTTGCCATCCGTCCTCGTATTCATGGAACTAGAGATGTTCACAGGGTTATCGGTGTAGCGTCGTCGAGTCGGAAAGAAACAGCACGCGGCTACTATTTATAAATATATCTCTTTATAATCGTCTGATTAGCATAAAAGTAATGCAATTGTTTTGTAATCAGCAGACCGCGCTGCTTCCGGGAGCTTCGATGACGATTTTTTGCCCTAAGATGGCATTGATGTCATCTATATTGCAACACCGTACTCCAGGCATTATGAGTGCTGCATGTCGGCGCTGGACCGCGTCAAACCTATTTTATGCGAGCAGGTGTTTGCCGCCAATTCTGCGCAAGCTCGACTAATCCTCGATAAAGCGCGAGAGAAGAATCTTTTCGTTATGGAAAATAGTTGAACTCGAATTTTCTCATTAGCATTGCAGTACGCGATTATTACATTAACAATAAGACGAATTCGGCTGTGTAATCCTGCTGACCCTTCCTTTCAACACTCATATACTACTAATTCTGCCCCCTCGATCTCCTCCACCATTTGCTACTCTTCCAAAGTTCTCCTGCTTCCCCTCCAATGACAAGCTTCCACTTGTTCAAGAACCACGGTTCTGCCTCCCAAGATCTCGGATCCCACGGTGGGCCGGACCAGCACACAATCCCATCCCGATGGTAGGCATCCTTCTTCATCTCCATTAAGTCGAACCCGCTGTTCTTTGAAAAAGCCAACTGGATCGCCCGCGTGCGTAGCTCGGGGAAGGGAAGGAGGTCTATGGAGGCGTGATGAGGAAATAGAATCTGCGGGAGCGTCGGGCGCAGATGTGGCGGGTTGGAAGGGTCCGTCAATACATCATAGTCGTCTGTTTGAGACATGTGAGGGCTGAAGAACGGAGACATGTATTTGGGATCTGTTATTCTGTCAAGATCGAAGCCAAGGTGGATTGCGTTCTTGAAGCAAGCAGAGAGTGTATTTGTTCGTGTTAGCTGGAGGGTGTTTGCGTAGAGGTCTGGGAGAACCAGTGTGGTGTTTATGCTTCTTGGGAGTGGTGAGTTTGGGAGAATGCTTTGAGAAGTTGACTGTTCATGGAAGCCCGATAATTGAGGCTCGAATTGTGAAGTTTGCTTGTCCTGTGGACTGTTTCCTAGGGAAACAGTGAGGATTGACGAATTGATAACATCCAGGCCGTCATTGTCCTGCAAAGTCAGGTCAAATGGCGGAACAATAGGATCCACGGAGTCGAGAAATTCTAGTCCCAGGCCTGACTGAACCCGGTTTCTAGCTGTCTGTGTCTCTGCAGAGATTGGAGCATTACATAATTCATTGAATGCAGTCTGCCCTCGACTATCATCTGGCTGATTGGGAAGCTGCGAAGGAAATGCCCTAATGGCAAATGGCTGCAATGTATTCGTCAAGATAGTCGCATCTGACTCGGTAACAGGGGGTGCAGTAAGTACAGTTGATCTCTCTGGGCGGGGTTTTATGGGTGCAAGAGCCTTGAGAGATCTCTGCTTACTTCCATGTCCGAGAGCCTGTTTTCGTTCCTTTTCCGCCTTTTGTCGCTGGCCTGTTACAAATGAGTTTAGGCGAGGCTACTTGTATACGGGGTTTAAGTATTTAATTAAATGAGGAATAAGTTGCTCACGATAACGTCTTTGGGCAACTCGATTCTGTTCCCTCCGAGTTGATATACCCGTCGGAGCTCTTCGCTCTTTTGAGATGCATTGCTGGAAATCGGACGGCTTTGGAAGGTCCATGATGCCGATATTTCCGGTAGCCTATCCGCTATAAGACGATTCGATGACTGACGTCTTTTACCAGAACCAACTTGAGGTCAAGATTGAATGGGAGACGGTAAGTCGGCTAGAACGGATTCTAAATCATCGGACGATAACATCTTAACTCCGTCCCTTGCAGAAATGAGATTCCCAGAGCCAATCAGATCCGCTTATGGTCATGCAACCAATGAGAACAGTTTTCTCATGACGGACTATGATTGGGCAATAGTACATAAGCATTTCGACGGAATGTCCACTTTCATTATACTCAGGGTTGCGTGTAAGGCAAAGCTGGGTATAAGTATCGTGGCATCTCAGCAGGTCACAATCGATTCAATCAGTATCAACACCGTCTTATAAAATAAATCCTACAATCTCCTCACACTCGATTCAATGCCTTACCCAGTCTCCCTCAGCTCTCTCAGCCCGCGCGAGGCCGTGACCGACGCCCTATATCGCGCCATCATAGGTTTCGAACGCAGGGATGATGAACTGCTTAACTCTTCATTCAATGGAGAAGACGTCACCATGGAGATCTTTGACGGAGAGAAAAAATCTCTCACTGGCCTCTCCGTCATTCGGGCTCAGGTCCTCGATGGTGTCTCACTAATGGACACCACCCATATGATTAGCAACATTCGCGTGGATATCAAAGATGGGGCCGATACTGCATCCCTCACCGCGTATGCTTTGGCTCAGCATTGTCCTCCTGGGAGGGGAAAAGAGCCGGACGGCCCTAAGTACTTGGTGGGTGGAGAGTATTCCATTGATCTTATCAAGGATGAGAAGGACCAGTTGTGGAAAATCAAGAAGTGGGGGTTGGAAGTCATTTGGAGACAGGGAGATAAGTCGGTAATGCAAAGGGAAACGAATTAATCCTTCAAGGATAATGAATTGAGGCCTCGCTCATGACAGCTAACGTCTTGTCGTTTAATTAAGGCTCTCCGAGTGATCGTGAACGGGCTTAAATAGAAATTCCCATCTCTTTTTCTACTCGAATCTTGAACTTATTCGTAAAGGCCATTTAGAACGCTAGGAACAGGACCTCTCAAAGAAGGCTAAATATTGGCATCATGTACCAACTTGGCTAAGATGTCGTAGATCGTGAATTATTATGTACGCCTAATGATCCCCCACTATTATAGACTAAGTGATATCCATATATATTTTAAAACCTTCGAGTTTTCTACTGTATCTTTTTGAAATACTCGTCAAGGCTGAAACTCAACTAAGTAAAGCTTTAACCAAGAACCTCAGCTAAGCTACAGAAAACAAAAATACTTACAGCTAGCTCAGCTTCTGTACGCAACTCATGTACTTGAAGAGTATAATGTGGAGTTTTAAAAAACTGTCTATAATTTACGTAGAAACAAGCCACTCCCAAAGATCCCCAGTACTTTGACTCAGCATTAACACCAAGTCTAACTTGCTCCAAAATATTGCGTAATCATACTACCTAAATTTTGATCTGTGCATGTAGTTAGATGATGCTGGTAAGTCCCGATTGCTACTTGGATATTTTGTTACATGTAGAGAGTTTTGATGAGGAGATGTCATTTGCCGGCCTTGAAGTAGCCAATGGTGGCTTTGATAGCTATACTGCTTCCGTCAATGGGCGCAATGAGGTAACGCCGATAAGCTAAAGCTCGCAAATTCCACCATAGCTAGAAGGGACATTTCGTGTGGTACCGTGTTTCCTACCATATTTGCACCATTAACTGGAAATTAAATATTCTAAAAGGAACTATCCGGACCTGTTCTTCACAGGGACAGTGCATGAAACTTAGGGTGATTATTGTGACTTCACAAAAAAAGAACCTATGATAGGATTGCGGTTGCACGTATTCGACCAATGGAGCTATTGAATTACTATGCTTTGGACAAATTTCTCCTCATAGACTAATAAAAACACGTCTGAATGCCCGCCTCCACCGTCACTATCTGGTCTACTCCCTCAGAGATATTCTCGGATCTTGGCGAGATTGACGATGGCAGAGACGCCGTAGCGGGCGCTCTCATTCGTAGAGACCCAAGGAGCCTCCTCTCCACTCGTGAAGTACTCGGGAGGCGAAACTTTATTGACACGCCACTCATGAAGTTGACTGTATCCATCGGTTTCGAAGAATTGCTTCCATGCAGCGATTCCCAGCTCGTCGCTCTTTTGTTCCACTGCTGCTATGGCCGTCAAGGTGGAGTGGCTCTGTTTCCACCCCGCAGCCGGGAATTCAAAACCAAATTCCTTAAGCTGGACCTCGCGGCTCCCATTGTATGCTCTGCAATAGGCCAGCCAAATTTTCATGAAGTTTCCTACCGCTCCAGGGTACTCCTCTCTAGCGAAGTGTAATAGCTCGGTGAAAATTTCCGGGAATCCGAACAACATTGACAAGTGCGAAATCGCATACTCTGGTGTTGGAGGAGGGCATTCACGAATTTCGCCAGTTTTGGGATTCAGTAAGATGGCATTGTTGCCGATGCCGTGCGAAAGTCCAGCGAGGCCATCCAACATCTTCACTAGAAGATCTCTGGCACGCTGCCATCCCTCAGTTCGTCTCTCCCAAGCGGTCAACCATGAAGCAGCTAGAGGCCCGCAGTCGAGGCCGATATTAGTCATAGCAAAACCTTCAGGTACACCTGCGTGCTGCTGCACTTTACGATGCGAGTCAAGTGTCAAAAGAGCATCTTGACATTGCTGAAGCTCCGAGATCAGATCTCCAGTGCGCTCGTCACCTGTTAGATAATAGTAGATCCTTCTGTAAAGCACATTGGATATCCGAAGCTGTTTCGAGCTATCGCTGAAATGCTGAACGCCATGACGAGTTCCAAAACCTTTGAACCTCCCAGTGTGGTAAACATCTACTTCGGAGGTATGTTTCGTCATGGCTTCGGCCATTTTGAAAACGTCAGCTCTACCCGTATGGAGAAAGTAGAGCCAGAGCCAAAGATCGGTTGACAGTTCAGAGTTGTCCCACGCATACCCACCGACATCGTACCTCCATGCGTGTCGGTATTCATCATATGTATGCTGGACATCTCCGTGATCCCAAAATCCATACCATCGGTGTTGCTCGACTTGTCCACGGTAGTAATTGAACAGCAGGTCAAGGTTTTTCTCAATATCCAGTTCCTTCTTTGTGGGGGAATAGCCCAAAGTTCGGAAGTCTGGAGCCCAACATCCGTGAAAGATGCCTGTTGAGTGCATATACTCTAGTGTAGGGACCAATCGAGGAGGCTCTCTAACCAAGTATGAGAAAAGGCTGAAATCATGGTTAGATGGTGTAGCCACATATGGCTTGATGAAAAGCTCATTGGACCTCCCAATACCATTCGCTGTGCAAAAACCAGGTTCATAGTCCTCATATGTCACGTCGAGAGCTTGAAGTTGTTTGCTGTAAGAGTCCAGTCCAAGCCCATCATGGTATGGTGCTGTTTCGAGAGGACCACCCAGTGGAGAATAGAGCCATATTGTGATTGCCCCCTCGTCCTTCGTCAAATCGGATAAGTCTATCTGCGTAGGGTATCGTTCCCAGAAGTTGGCCAAGCCTACAGCCAGACCACCATGCTCAGCTGAGCCAATGTAAGCAGTTCCGTCGGCTCTACCACCTCCAGTCACCTTGACCCAAGAACAGCCACTTTTCGTTCGCTTCTTGATCGTGTATCCATCTGAAGACAATTGAGAAAGGGAATATTCATCCCAAGAAGGAATCATCGTCAGTCCTCTCGCAAGATCAGTCTTCTCCCATTCGTGTTCATCAAAGTTAACTGGTATACCCGCATTTTGGTCTCGCCTATTCTTCACGGTTGGACCGAACCTCAAGCCCGAAATCCCTTTGACTTCTTCCTTCAGAACACCTCCATCCGAACCCCCAAGGCGAATGTGCCTATTGTGGAGTTCGGTGTCTCTTAGCGGAACTGAAAATCGGACTCCTAAGGAAGTCAAGGGCTCGCTAGGATCTAGATCATGCATGAAGGAGTGAACAATTCTGAGAGATGATGCGTCAGAGTGCACATAGACTCTGACATCAAAAGGAAGGTGTTCTTCATCATTGGAGATAACAGACCCAGAAACCTTCACCACCACCCTGCTGAATGTCGCGTTTTCAATTGTGACATGCTTGATAATTGTCGAGTACTCGTTCTTGTCAATGGAAGCGACGATTGTTGCGCCGGAGCAAACACGATGGCCATTGAATGACAAACTGTCAAAGACGTAGGAAGTACCTGGATGTGACAACTTCAGTTCCAGGCCAAGCCTTGTCAAGATAGTAATATTTGTGGAGGCTCGTTCGACCCAGATGACCTTTTTCGCTTCTGGACGATCGGCGCCCTTCACGTGATATGTCTCCGAGTGCTCAATATTCCCGCTGATAGAGTGTGCCGTCCACTTTAGGGAGCCATCAGGCCAAAATGCAACTTCACGACAGTCCAGAGAGTGCACCTGACCCTCTCCCTCGATGACGAAAGTTTGCCCTGGCTGATAGAGGCCTTTCGGCCACGGCATCCCAAAAGAGGTGCCATTTGATAAAACCTCACGGTTGCCCCCGCTCGCTAGCCAGCATACGTTCCCGGTCGACATTGCGGTTTTAAATTGGCGCACGTTTCGCTGTATTCTTTGCTGCGAATTGGACAAAATATTTCCGTGGAAAGGCTAAAAGGATGCTCGGCTGAATTCGTGTGCAGAAAGTAGAAAGCAAGATAGGGCCAGAGAGTTATTGCCAAGACGTTCTAGACTTGTCGATGAGCTCACCAGATGTGCTCGATGCTCAGTTGGTCACCTCCCCAGCGTTTTCGATCAAGTAATAAGCATCAGCATTTCGGTGGTTTCGGCGGATTGTTGTTGCGATTGGTGGTCTTGGCGTGTTGGGGGGAGGTTAATTTTACCCCGGATCTCTTCCCCAGAATGGCAATAACTTCGTAAGATCGCGGGGTACACTGAAGTTGGTTTCCAAATTTCCCACAAACCACAAGTCCGGAAACCAGAAGTCCATTGATATGTTCCCTTCAATCCTCCAGCTAGATGTCTAGAGAAGTAGTATGAATGGTGGTCTGGAGTCGGTATCCATTAGACCGGGTACCGAGGAGATGGGCTAACTGTCCAACAAGACACGTTAACCACACATGACACTCAGAATTTGGCCTGGCTTCCAAGTGATATATGAACTGGGTGGAATCTACAAGCTTCGATCTGTCGCAACGACATTATCATATACTGTAATTCCTTTCAACACGTCAACGAATTCCGCAAAATCGGCCAGTATGGTCGAACACCACGAAGATTCGAAGGACCCGAAGTCCGTCCAAGTGCTGCAAGAGAAGGATGAGGAAAATTATATCACTCCTGAAGACATCCTGAAGGGGGCCCAGCAAGCAACGGATGCAGAACACAACATGCCGTTGCTCGAAGGCATCCGCAAGTACCCCAAAGCTTGCATGTGGTCCCTCTTGTTTTCGTCAGCCCTCATCATGGAAGGCTTCGATAAGGCCTTCATTACAGCATTTTTTGCTTTCCCTCCGTTCCAGGAGCGGTACGGTGAGCTCCAAGACACCGGCGATTACCAGGTCCCTGCCTCCCTCCAGGCAGCTGTCTCAAACGGTGTCTGCACCGGCCAAATTATCGGCTTGCTACTAAACGGACTGTTAGCAGACTGGTTTGGCTACCGATGGGTCATGGAAGGTTGTCTCTTCCTCATGGCGTGCTTTGTCTTCCTGCAATTCTTCGCTACTAGCATTTACATGTATGTCGGCGCCGGTATCCTTCTTGGAGTTCCATGGGGCGTATTTCAAACCTTGACTACGACATATGCTGCCGAGGTCACCCCCAACGTGCTCCGACCTTATCTCACCATGCTTGTTTCTCTCTGTTGGAGTATCGGGTACCTTACTGGCACTGGTGTGTTGCGAGGCTTCCTCTCGATGTCCGGAGAATGGGCTTACCGAATCCCCTTTTCTCTTCAATGGATCCTTCCGATTCCTCTAGCTATCGGCATCTTCATGGCTCCTGAATCTCCCTGGTGGCTCGCCCGAAAGGGTCGCACCGAGGATGCTGAAAAAGCGCTACGGAAGTTGCAGTCAAAAGACGTCTCTGAAGAAGAAATTGCCAATACCATGTCTATGATGGTGTATACTGTTAAGATCGAGAACGAAATGAACACATCGAGCTCGTACATGGATCTGTTCAAAGGCGTTAACCTGCGACGAACCGAGATCACCGTCTTCACATATGTCATCCAAGAGATCTGCGCCCCGCTGGTGTCGTATGTTGTTTATTTCCTGCAGCAGGCTGGCGTGCCAACGGATTCTGCATTTGAATTCGGAATGGGCCAGTATGCACTAGCCATCGTGGGTGTTTTCATTGCATGGTACCTTGCTCCGAGAGTGGGACGACGGACGCTGCTTCTCGCTGGAGTATCGTTTATGAGTTCAACGACATTCCTCATCGGCTTTTTGGGTATTCCGGATACTACAAAGCATACCAACATTGCCTACGGCATCGGCAGCATCCTTTTGATCGAATATTTCTTCTTCTTTATCACCATTGGTCCGATAATTTACACCATTGTAACCGAGATCCCTTCCAACTATCTTCGGACTAAGAGCGTTGTGCTTGCCAGAGCTGCTTACAATGTCGGCGTCCTCGTTTACGGCCAACTCGTTCCACGAATGATTCAAAAGGCAGCGTGGAACTGGGGCGCAAAATCGGGTTTCTTCTATGGTGCAATCATGGCCATAGGACTCGTATGGGCCTTCTTCCGCCTCCCCGAAACGCAGAACCGCACCTTCGCCGAAATTGATATTCTGTTCAAGAACAAGGTCAAGGCACGTGATTTCAGAAAGACCAAGGTGAATCTCGCCACCCAAACGGTTACTGAGCGTGTTGAGGAATGATGGTGTTGTTGCGGACATTTGTCTCATCTGGCCAAAATGTGCGAAATTTCTTCAACAGAACCTTACCAAATGTGCCTAATATGATGCGTTGCGCCATAGTTTGCTAGCTAGCTATCAAGCCGACACCCAGCGCATATCGAGCACTTGCTCAGGCTTGGATATGGTTTTCAGTAGTGATGGGATAACTACAGTATCACGGAATAGTAATTCGATATGGTTGATCTAATTAAGATGATTGCAATCTGCAATCTGCCTTGTTGGTTTTAAAATGAGGCAGTAAGAGACGGCTAGTCCTATGATATCCAAGCTTGTATGAATATGGCACATAACTTCGATCGGCGTTCAAGGTGTAACACACCACCCATTGCTTCTTCGCGACACTAAATGGTCGGCTTTGTATCTCAGTATATTACCGGCAGATCGGTGGTAGAATGAACTAATTACTGCAGACCTGCATGGCGTCATGTTGCGCGGCTGCTGATGCTTATTTGCCTACTCTAATTAACCGGAGGCTCGTTCGTATGGAATGGAATTAGCAAAAAGTCCTACCGTAAGCTAACTTACCAGGGTTATTTGATAGTGTATCAAAGCTCGGTCAAAACTAACCCGAAATGTTGTGATGGATGGATGAAGGAAACATACTGCCAACCTACCCCTCTTCAACAAATTGGTACTATTGGTGGAGCTTACATCCGCCTTTGATAAACCCCCAAATGAGCTCATCCAACAAACCTAGTGGCGTCAATTGGGGGTTGTTTCGGGTCCAGTTTGCCAGGCCCTAAATATTGCTCAATGGGTTGGAGAGTTGCAAGTTCTCCATGCCCCCATTACCCCACGCCCCAGATCGTATTCTTCGGGATATTTGAGATTGTAGCCCGAAGATAATGATATTCTACGCCATCTCACTCTCTCCTTCGGGTCTTTACTCTGGCTTGATTTAGGATATCAAGACTGCTTAAGAGACCGCTACAGTGCTTTGATGCCTGACAAGGGGCCCTTGAAAACCCCTGGCTCAGCTGTCGGGGCTAAATTCCACAAGCTATAGCTACAAACCCATTCGATCTTTTCACTATGGCCGAGATCCCATCGGCTCATCCCAAGAAGAGGTATGCCCTCGTGGGTACTGGGGGACGTGCCATACTCTTTTACACGTCAATTGCAAAGGATTACTCAGAAAGGGCATGCATGGTCGCCTTTTGTGATACCAACCAGACTCGCATGAACTATGCCAACTCAAAGTTGGAGGCTTTTGGCCATCAACCTGTGCCTACATTTCTTGCTGCCGACTTCGATAAGATGATCAAAGAGACGAAGCCGGACGAGGTTATTGTCACCACTATCGATCGCACGCACAATATCTACATTGTACGTGCTCTTGAGCTAGGTTGCAATGTCATCACAGAGAAGCCTATGACCATCGATGCCCCACGCTGCCTTCAAATCTTTGATGCGGTCGAACGGACGGGCAATAAGGTCCGTGTTACGTTTAACTACCGATATGCGCCTCATAATACAAAAGTCTTCAAAGTCTTGCAGTCGGGTGCTATCGGCAAAGTGACCAGTGTGCACTTCGAGTGGCTGCTAAATACCGCTCATGGTGCTGATTACTTCAGACGCTGGCATCGCGACAAGCGGAATTCAGGTTCGTTAATGGTGCACAAATCCACCCACCATTTTGACTTGATCAACTTCTGGCTACAAACTCAGCCCGAGACTGTTTACGCACGGGGAGGCTTGAAGTTTTACGGCCGCGAGAACGCAGAATCACGCGGACAGACCAAATTCTACTCCCGCGCATATGGCAGCAAGACAGCAAGAGGAGATCCATTCGCTTTACATCTGGAAGATTATCCACAGCTCAAGGCCTTGTACCTTGACGCTGAGCATGAAGACTCATACTATCGTGATCAGAGCGTATTCGGCGACGGCATTAGCATTGAGGATACCATGAATGTACTCGTGGGGTACAAAAACGGTGTCTCAATGACATACTCACTCACCGCCTATGCACCTTGGGAAGGCTTCAGGGTGAACTTCAATGGCACAGGTGGCAGACTAGAATTAGAAGTCGTCGAAAACAGTTATGTCAACTCAGGCGGGGACCAGGAGGATGAGGGCGCGGCCGACCAAATATCCCTCGTCTTGAAGCCGCTATTCCAGAAGCCACAGAGCATCAACATTGACAATGGTGTGGGAGCCCATGGCGGCGGGGATACTGTGATGTTACGAGACCTGCTTGGCGAACCTGTTAGTGATGAGTTTATGCGGGCCGCAAGCCACATCGACGGGGCCTTGTCCATCCTGACAGGCATTGCAGCAAATAAGTCAATTGTAACGGGGGAAGTTGTGCGGGTGAACGATATCTTGAACATCCCGTAGAGATTGTGGCAGTGGAATGGGAAGGCTAGATGCGCCGGAAAGCCAAAAGAATGCATAATTATAATTTCTCTTGGTCTAGCTCCAGGTTAAACCCATCCTGAAGTAATAGTCTATCGCCTAAGCCAGCTTCTTCGTATGGCTAATCTGCTCGTACAACAAACTTAGCTTCCCACAGACCATCATTTTCTTCCATAAAAGACAGACGCTTTTCCAGTTAGTAGTAGATAAGATCACTTCCCCATGGCCGTTGTCCGTAAGCAAGAGCTTATATGGCTTCACTTTCCCTCGTTGAATGTGACACATCTGATCACAAATGGGATCTTGTTTAATGATCTGTGTGAGGCAGCTGCGGATCGGACGAGCCTAGGCCATCGAAGTTAGTAGTGGTGATGCAGCTTGATTCTATGACTTTTCGAACTCTTGAGGATGGATAATCATTTCTTGCTTGTGATATAGCACATTTAACTCCTATTACATATTGAATAATGGCCCCTCTTATAGCTCCAGGAAGAGTTGCCCAAGTCCGGAAAATCAGACTTCCTTCACGACAGGAGTGAGTTGCGTAAATTGGTGGACGGTTTACTTTACTTCTGTGAACTCGCTCTCAAGAAGGCGTTCACCCTCCAAAATCTTTCCCATATGAGTCTTCTCAATTAACTCGCACTCTTGTCGTATTTTCGCCATGAGAACCTTCAAAAATCGTACCGGACTCTTCGAAAATCCTGACTTATTAACAAACTTGCCCTTTTCAGCTCCCTCTTGAATGAACCCATCTGGCCCGAGGTGAACAAAATCATCAGCGGCCCTCCAGGCTAGCCCAAGCGCATCGCACATGCTGGTGTAGTCGTCAAAACAAGACAAGTATAGCTGTCCGGCGAAGAGATTGAGGTGCATCATGACGTCCCTTGGCATACCGGTTTTGGTCCTTCTCTTTGAGATGGAGTATAGGTCCAGATGATCAAGGGACTGAAATCCAAGGTTGACCCGGGGAGCGTATAAATGAAGCGTGACATATTCAGAGAGTTCAATGTATGGTAGAAGCTCTTGGACCTCATATGGGCTGATAATGACAGGACCTATGCCACTCGATTCATCGTTGTGAGTCAAAATCCATTGCACGGGCCGTTGGAAAGAGTCTGAGTAGTTCGGCCGTCCGAACTCACCCTTGACTGTGGTAGCGAAATCGCTTGTCGCCCAAATTTTGTGTGGAAACTCGTTTATGTCGAAGTGGTTTGCCGCTGAAGTCTTGCTAAGAGCTTTGAAAGCCGGGCTGAATGCCATACTCTCGCCTTGGAATCGGCCCCTTCTTACGAAGTCAACTAATTTTGGATGCACATGGTGAATTTCTGGCTGTGCTGGGGGCGGTCTCTCAACCTGCCTTTCTTGTTCTGTTTCAGGTGAAAGCTCTCGCTCTTGTTCTTCTTGCAGCGAAGAGGCTCGAAGCTCCGTTAGTCCGAATTCTCGGCAACGGAGATCGAATTCCTCGGCAACATGATATTCGACGCGATTGAGAAGCGACGAAATACCCGAGTGTGTTTTTTGTGGGCTGTATCGTAAGCTGAGGGCCTGCGCCTCGTCTTCCATGAACTCTCGAGCACATGCTAGCCTGGCTTCATGGCGACGGAGAAGTCCCAAATCATGCCACCAGGCCTGTTGTCGGTAGAAGCGGACGCCTTGACTGAGCCATAAAGGGACTGCTCTCCGTAGGTCAATGTGTGTTTCAGTGATGACCCAGCAGAGAACGTCGGACACCGTGATCTTGTCTGTGGTTGAGCTTTTGCGATTCGGTAGCTGCAGAATCTTCTGTTCAATCTCTCGTGGAATACAAAACACCACGGTCTGCCCCTTGCCAAGTTTCCGCATCCGCATGCACGCTGTGAGGAACGTTATTAATAAATATATAACATGGAAAAGAACGAAACATGTATGTACCTTGCACCAATCTGTCCTTTGTCAAATTTGCACCCAAAGTCACGGCGGCTTGGTAATGGGCTGGGAGCTTGAGATCTGTGCCTCTGGTGTGAGCCTCGTCAAGGAAAACGAGGCACTGATCCAACTGATCAACAAACGGTGACGTCTGAAGCTCTTCAACGTTTCCAGATCGATCAAGCACAACAATCTCATCGAGGTCGTTGAAGAAAATAGCAGCTTGGATATTTTCATCCCTTTCGTAACGGCTCAACCATTCTCTCACAAACTCCAAGTTATTAAGATCGATAACTTGGGCGCCAACATCTAAGATAACGCGTGTATTTGAGCTGAGATTCGCCACAAGCTGAAGGAGAGAGTTGCTATCAAATGTTGCGCCGCCCATATTTTGCGGCATTAGAACAATGCCGTTCTTTGGGCCCAACAAGTACTCAAGAACGAGGGCGTTGGTATGCTTTTGTTCTTTTAGGTCCAGCTGTTTTATTTCCAATGGAAGAACATATCTAGAATCATTGGTTCCACTGAAGCCGGTCGTTGCATTACTCTTTTTCTTACCCAGATCCCAACCCGAGGCGGAGAGCTTGTGAGGGAATTCCTTGGACTCCTTTGCAAACACCATGCGGCATAGATAGTAGTCAATTGCAGCTTTGGAATATCGAAGGTGTGGGAAAATCTCTGTAGTGCACTGCACGCGGTCTCGGAGATTTATCCCTTGCAGGTGTTTGAAGGCTTGGGGCATGGTTGGAGCTGTTTTTACCCAAGTCTGGTACTCTTGGGCAGAATTGTCAGACCTGACGAGCAGACCTAATGCAGAAAATAGAGCGCCATCATCAAGCCCTCCGTAGTAGTAGCTGAGACAGGTAAGTGTAATCACAACGTCTGGATGGCTGAATTCAGATCGAGGCGTTGGATTATCCTTGGCCCGGAAAGGCACAGCGAGCTTGGTCTTGTTCTCCCTTTTTGGATCTGTGCCGTAATTGACTCTCCATCGCTTCTGACCAAGTGCAAAAGGAAGTATGCCGCCCGATAAGAGACCACGGAGAAGTAGGATGTGGTTGATAGTCGTTTCGACCCAGAACGGACTCGTTTCGACGGTTTGGATCTCGCTGAGCGATAGTTCCCACTGAGTGATGTATCGACGGACCGCGTCTCGTACTTCTGGAGGCTGGTGTGAGATAGGGAATCCAGCAATGCCCTTCTCACAAATATGGTGCGCGACACGATCAAGTATAGCTTCCTCGGCGTCAGGACGTAAGATTCGGATCTTTGGAAACTTCGCAGGATCTCGATTGTCAAATTCCATAGAGAGTGGGAACTCCTGTTTCGCTTGGGAACAAAAGTCTCGAACTAAACCGAGTACTTCTTGGATGATGGTCCATCGGTCAGGGCTATGTTCAATCGGCTGCTGTTGTCCAAGAGTGTAGATTAGCTCGAACTTGATGCTGAAATTCTCGTCGCTCTCATCGACCACGTCCCTGGAAGAGGTTTCAAAAAATTGGCGAGTTCGCATCATTTTTTTAGCCGTGGAATTTCGGCCACTCAGTTGACATTCCAATTCCATGAGCTGGAAAGATAGGAGATGTTCCGGCTGAACCATCAAGACACCACCCTCTTCCATGCATTGGGTCGTCAGTCGATAAATCACCTCTGCTCTAAATTTGTCCATGCGAATATCTCTAGAGAATGGCATTTGATAGACTGGACGATTCAGCAGGCCCGCAAGCTTGGAGACCAACATCTGATACATCTGCTTGGCCTGTGGTTTGGCCACGACGACGCGGACGAGTTTTGAGCCATCGCCCAGGGCGGTGGCAACAATGGGAACAATAACAGACGATTTCCCCTCTCCCATGTTTAATTGCATCACCGCATTCTCATTTCCGGGCGGTTCGATCATCTGCTGGGCAATTTGCTGCTGTACTTCACGGATCATGATCTCGCTTTCGCATTCTAATAGCAGCCATTCCGGATGGTCGTGAACGTTCCATCCCTTATGGCCAATGTTTTCAAGTTCACGAAGGAGATCAATCGGGTCATTTTGAAATCTCAGCAGACGTCTAGCTTGTTGAAGAGCCGTGATCGCAAGTCCGTAATCTAAAATGGCCTTCTTCCAAGGACTGCTGAGTCGAGACCATCGAGATCTCCTCAGCTGTTGTAAAAGGAAGAGTGGTGAGATTCTTGGTAGAAATTCTGCGTCCATCAGAATGAGCTCTATTCCTGTTGGAGCACAGGAACCAACGGTAGCTTCTCTTTTCCTTGTTGGCAGAAGTGCTTGTGACAACGACTCGTAAATAGATTTCACACGTCTGTCGCATTGTTGCAGATTATCTCGAAAAGTCAGGGCCCGAGCCGAAGCTCTCCCTACATCCAGCTGGTTTCCTGGATGGTCTCGCAAACTCGTGAGGCTGTGCCGAAGCTCCCTCAGATAGCAATGCTCATACTCCAGCTTGGCCTCAGAATCAAGAAAATCTAGAACATGAGTCAACTTCGTGCCGGTGCCTGCACTCATTGCTGTTGTTCGAAGAAAGCCATCCAGTCTGGGTGGTAAAACTGGAGACTGAGCCGGTGGATTGTTGTGAAGGAGATCGTTGATGGACACGAATCCTAGAGAATGATCTCTTTGCTCGAAGATGGGTTTTGGGGGAAATGGGTCGATGCCAACCCATTCCACGGGTAGTTCTATTAGCTTGGAGACGATTTCCTCGAGGTAATCCTTGAATTGCCGATTTTCCCACCACGTTATCCACTCCTTGTAGACCATGTTCATTGCCGTACGCACATTGATGTAGGTTTCGATGAGATTTCCCCGAGGCCGGTTAGGAGACCTGCGTGGCCACTGTTGAGTGAGGGATTGTGAGAAGGAAGAAATAGCCCGATCTACCTGCGAATCATACTTCCACTTCCGCCGATTCCTAATGCTTTCAGAAGACTCATAGGATGATCGAGCTAGACTTGCCTCGGGGCAATCATCAAACGGCCTGATTGCCTTGCGTGCAAAACTTTCAAGGAGGTCTGTCTGCACCCCAGAGCCTTTCGTAAGGTCATAAGAGTTGTTATTTGGTAACGGTGTAGCAGCCACAGATGGAGATAAAGCAAGCATCAATAATGCTTGGGTAATTTGATCGTCGTTTCTAGTAGAGTATGATACTGTGGATATCCAAACCATCAACTCGAATTTATTGAGCCAGCGCCGATTGTCTTGGAATGCTTGGTGTAACTCACACCAGCAAGACGGGAGAACTTTTTCTGGGCTCTGAAGCCATTTAAAGTCGTAGTCCATGCTACCTTTCGGCGGTGTCAATCTTATTGGGTATACTTTCTCATTCTTGATAGCGTCGTACATGTATGAAGCAAGCCCTGGAGACACGTCTCGCAATAGAGTACGGTGATTGTTATAAATTCGACAAGTCAGCCCAGCAACGCGCGTACCTCGATCCGATTGTATGCAGTCTCTTGCGTTGTAGTTCACATCATGTTCAGTGGTGAAGTCCTCAGCTCCAAAGCCAGATACATGCTGGCCGGATGCTCGGAGAATAGCTCGTTCGACCAGTTCCATGGCGGCATGCGTTGGGTTAGCTGGAACAACATCGTCTTTGGAATAGAGGAAGTCGATTTCACGAGACCTCTCAAGGATTTCCAGGGTGATCTTGTAGAACCGATCATCTTGGGATAAGCAACTTAAACTAGAAGACCATGTGACATTCTGCATGACTCTTTCGTGGCTTGGATAAAAGGAGCGACCAGGAGCGAGACCAGCAATGAGGCCCAACGTGTGATAAGCGGTTTCAGTCAGGCGACAAGGCGCCCGAATAGAGGCTGAACGCAGAATCTCAAGGGCCTCTTCAGTTCCTGTCCTCTTGATAAAAGGATCTGCAAGGCAAAATGAGGTAAGGGCGTGAATATAAGCCAGGTACAGTTTGCCCTCGGCTCTATCATTAGCGGCAAGCCGGCGAAGGAGATTATCGATCCGATAGGCCTGCACGCGCCGAGAAGTTCCAGGAGTGATCGACACTCTGACATGACTACCAAACGAGCTGTTAGATATTTGCTGACGTTGAATCTCTCCTTGAGGAATGATCAGCATTCTGTTCTCCTGGTCGTACTGGCTCCGTAACACGAGCTTGCTTTCAAAACCGACGAGTGTTCCAACGGATTGATCAGCATCAATCTGCATCCCTCGATATTGTTTAGATCGAATTGTTGATTCTCCGGAATTCAGAAGGAACTCAAGCTGCAGTCGTGGTATTTGTATTTTAAGGGCATTCTTTTCTACTCCATACAACATGTGGAGGCTCAGGCGCTCTTCGAGGGGAGATAAGATTCCTGCTATGCACCGAGCCAATGCGCCACAAGGATTCAGGAGGAATGTCTCCTCGTGTCGACTTAGTTTCCAACTCTCACCATATCGACTGAGGCGCCAGTTATCCATGCTTGAGCTCCAGGGATCCTCAACTGAACGGAACTCGATGATTCCCGTTCCATTGTCGTACCAATGTACATAGTTTTTGACGAACGTGTGGGGCAGCAGCCCATTGAAGATGTGTGACGGGATGAGATCGAGGGTCGACCCATTTCCGTCCAAGTGTACCAAGAGATCCGAGTGTTCCGGGTTACCAGGACAATCCTGCATTCCAAAGTGAACCGCATAGCCGCGAAAGCTCTTAGTGGTGCTGAAACGCATGCCTGGTAACGAGCTGGGCATAACCTCCAAGACCAGTGATTCGAAGAGTCTCTTGTAGTCATAGTGTTTCTCATGATCACGAGGTAGGCGAGATAGAGGCAGACCATTTACCAAAAGCATCCCTGTAAGAATGTCGAGATGAACTTTAAGTTTTCCAGAGGTTGTTTCAAACCAGTGACAAGTTGGATCGGCAAAGCGCCAGTCACCAGTTTGTTGAAATGCTGGCCAACGTCGCTTAATCGCGAGGCTAAGGCAAGGGTTCTCGGAATATATCACCTCGAAAGAAAAGAATCCGCGAGCGCGATGCATAGTATGTCGCCACCTATCGAAGAGCATGTCTTGAATGGTACATTTTGCTGTGTTTCTCAAAGAAGAATTGTTGTAGATTATAACGGAAGTTTCAACTAGGATTGAGGCTTGGTGGGAGTCTTTCAGGATCTTGACCATGAACTTATCTTCGACATTAAATGAATCAGCACAAACGAGAGCAATTGTGAGCGCGGTATCGGAGAACTCCTCTCGCTGAGTACTGCTTGTAGTCTTCTGCACTTTTTCAATCAATCTCAGCAACCATCGATAAGAAATCTCGCGAAATTGCTCGAGAAGATTCAGAAATAAGTCATGAAGATCCTTGGAAACCAGGGACAGAAGCCGGGTTCCCAAGAACATGAAAGAGCAGAGAGTAATGTGAGATTCCCAATTCTCTTTGATGCGTGAGATGCAAACTTTGAGACTCTTCAGGATTTGCCCGCATAGATCAGATGACAGTGTATGCGCACATCGTGTAGTCCTTTCAGATGAATTTGGGCCAGCCTGTAGACTCATTTGGAGTAGGAAAGTGGCCGTCTCAGCTTTGTTGAAATCAATAGTGGGCATGGCGAGCTGCGTAAGAATGCTCAACCATTGAAGGCGGTATCCATATGGTAGGACAGACAAGGCCTTGAATTCTCCTAGAGACATGTAGTCAGGACAGGATGACTGGCTAGCTATGGTCTTGTTTGGCGTCTCGCCATTTGGGTTCGCCCAGGTGCGCATAAGGAATGGTTTCAAGGCCCGAGCACGTTTGGGCAACTTGAATGTACAGAGAACTGATACGTCGACAGTTGGAATGAAGGCGGAAAGAAAGGAGCTCTGAGTCTCGTCATAGTATTGATAACGGAGGCCGTTGTTGACGCATACATCAGACTCTCCGCTAAGCCCGACATATTTGTATCTCCGATGGGTAACA
Organism: Mariannaea elegans; assembly: GCA_930272665.1. NCBI lineage: Eukaryota > Fungi > Ascomycota > Sordariomycetes > Hypocreales > Nectriaceae > Mariannaea > Mariannaea elegans. The sequence goes on from CAKNEU010000030.1 coordinate 318,361, forward strand.
GCATGAGGTTTCGCTTCTGACAGCAGGTGTATACGCTTGTTCCCACCCTGAAAGTATTTGAGAAGTCCTTGATACGTTCGCAGCGGGTGGGATGATTCGGGATGATGGGGAGCAGATGGCTTCGACAAAAGCACGTTGTTGGTGAGGTAGATAGTTGCATCTCGCCACTCCGCAAAAACCGGAGGAACGGCCAGCTCGAAAACTGTCGCTTGAGCTTCAAGCAAATCTCTCGGTAACGGCCATTCATGGACATCGATTTGCAATTGGTTCGCTTTTGTAAAAACATTGCAACGATTGCATGCAGAAGAGTGATTTAAGACTTTGACGCCGTATTCCACCCAAGAGACATATTCACAGTTGCTGGACACATACTGCTGCATCAGGCTGGTGTATTCGTTTTGGAGTCGATGAAATTGTTCAAGTTTTTCCTGTCTCAGGGCCGTTGCGTCCTTTTCGATTCGTTGTTTCATCTTCTGGTGCGAAGATGATTTCTCGAAGTACTGCACGGGAAATGACAAACCTGCGCCGTAAGATCGAAAGACGGAAGGCCGCTTCTTGTTCAAAGCGAATTCCTGGCGCTCCCGGAGATAGATTTCAAGATGATGAAGCCTCTTCATGTCCACGACTGAACTAAGCAGCAGGTCTTGCCAAACTTTAATCGGCACCTCTGGGTCATAATCTTTCAGCATAGGGATAGCTTGAATAGCAGCTTTGTCAGCTGCGATCCAGAGTTCTCCAATTGTGAGGAGCATTCTTGATGCACCTTCAGGACTGCTTGAATACCACTTGTGCGCCGCGGAGTGATAAATCTGAATCAGTTGCGTCAAGCTCTGGCACGGAGATTCATCCTGAATGTGCCTCTCGAGCCACTGATCAAGATTTCTCGCGACCCAAGATTCAACCATTGCAAGGTGGAAGGGTAAGTATTCATCGTCGGTGTCTAATCTCGTCAAGGGAAGAATGTCGCCTTCAAGTAGCCAGATGTGTGGAGTTGGGCTAAAGGTTGAGCATTCGCTCTCCTCAACCCGTAAAGGGATTGAAGATAGAAAAGCATCCATGGCGGGAAGAGAGAAATGAATGCCATCTTTCATTTCATGGTCTAAGATTGCGTTCAGATCAAGCGACTTTTCTGACCTTTCACGGATCTGTTTCCATCTCTGGTTTAGAAGTTCTGAAGTCCTTGACACGATTTGTTGGACCGTTTGCAGCCATTTTCCATCGTGCGGGTTCTTCAGTTTACAGAGCTTTCTGCAGATCTTGGTCATCATCATATAAAGAATATCGCTAGAAGTGGGCCGCTCATTCGCGTGATGGAGTACTTGCGCCATCAAAAACGCCATGAAGGGCTTATACAGATTCTCCGAGGTATCGGTAAGACGAACCATGGTAAGCTGCAGACCAACGCGAACAAGAAGCCACAGAGGAGACCGTATCCAGGGCAGCTTGCTACTGCTCCACATGACCTCCTCACGAGTGCTCTTGCGAATGCCCTTGACGCTAGTTTGGTTTCCGGCACCTCGGAGGATACTTGTCAACAGCTCAGTGACGATTCGTGGATTCGTCGTCTCTCTTTCCTCATCGTGCTCTTGGCCGGCCTTCCAGGCTTTCCCTTTCATCTCCTGGACTGGCTGGTGGCTCATTTTGACAAGAGTCTTGGCCACGCAAGTCTGGAATTGATTGGATTGGAAATCATCACCCGATATTTCGATCGCCGTTGCTGGAAATTCTCGGATAAGACGGCCTCGTGTAGTCATGACCGAGCTATTGGTTGGAGAGAGTTCGAATGTTTCGAAGAGGACCGAGTCAGCCGTTCTGTGAACGAGGACTCCCGCATTCTGCGCAGAGATGTGAAACGCTACAACAGAGCCTGTGGATTTCAATACTGTTGTTAACAGGTCCTTGGCAACGGAAAGTCGTGAATGTCTCTGTACCTTCGATGGAAAGCCGTCGGAAGGCCGCTTCAACTCTAGCTTCGCTGAGAGATCCGCCAAAGTCTCTTGACTTTTTCATGCCATCCATCATCTCGATGCACTTTGTGATTCCAGCCAGATCTTGTAAATCAACTTCGGAACGGAAAAGTTTCAGAGACAATAAAACAAAGTCAATGAGCAGAGATCCATTCTTGGGAGAGTCGTCATCAAAGCCTGGGAGTTTCGGAGGCAAAAATAGATGATGAAAGAGATAATCCATCTCCTCCTTCCCTATTGCTGTTGTGGTGCCATGAGGACAGGCCATTGTATCAAGAAGCTTGCGAATGGGTTTTGAGGTCAAAGACGTTGGGGTTTCCGGTGAGAAGAGGAGAGAAATCAGAGGAATTGGGGCACTTCACCACAAGTTAAAGAAATACAGCATTGCCTGCCCAGCCACGTTTTGCACTTCTTACACTTCAGAAAACACCTGGTCCAACATGGCCTGTCTGCTGGAGACCTGTTGGCTCTTTAGACGTATCAGCCGCAGGGCCAGATACTGTGGCAAATCAAATGGTTTAACCACACTTGGGGCTGAACCAGACGGTCTCATAGCTGGCCACGCCAGAACGTATCCGCATCGCTAGTACCAACATTTCTCCCAACATGAAAATGATATCTGACGAAATACCTTGTGACGTAGGATACTTGAGCTAAGCCCCCTACCACATTAACCAACCGCCATTTCACATGCCTCATTTCAAGCTTCGTGAATAATTAATGTCGAATGAATTAATCAACACTATGAGAACCTTAAATTTGGCCTTTCTTATTCTCCGGCTGACATTCAAAGCGAATACCTTGCATATTTAATATCTTGACTCTTCAGTGGTCTTACGTGGCTGGAGAAACCCATGCATCTCTTTACTTACCCTCGCAATGTCTACGACTTTTCCTAGAATTAACGTCCGGTCAGCCTCAAGTTACACGAAGAGGTCATTTGAGCACTAACCCTGCTTAGGCCGGCCTTAAAAGTAACATAGTTGATTGCATGCTCTTGCGACCATCCAATGAGATATCCAAATGGTATCGCCGAAGGTGACGTGCCGCTCGGACGGCAAAGCCCATGGCTGTTTCGGTGTTGGTGCAGGCTTGAATATTCAGGCAGCAATGGCTCTGTGCATTCCTAGCAGTGTTGGTTGAGAAAATACCGCATCTTGCCGCTTTAATCCATATTGGCTGCAGCCGGTAAAGAGGTGAGGTAGGACAAGAAGTTCGGTCAACCTAACTAACATTGAATACATCACCTGGAGCCAGCATAGCGGCATACAGATCATCCAGTCAGCTCGAAGCGATCAGCGCGGGCGGGACAACCTGTCCGATGAGTCAGCAGGTCTGGGGCAGTGGCAGGCAGAGGGCGACCAGCAAATCTTAGATGCAGAATGAAGTGTGACACCCCAGTCTGGCTAGGATAACAGCCACATAGCTTTTCGCCCACCAGCTTGGCCCACATGGCTTCTTTGTCTCGGCCACAGATAACACCATAGCGCCTTATAATATGTACCGGTAGTTTTACGTCGATTGAATTGACACTGAGGCCATTGTTGCAGAACGTGTTCAGCATTACAGCAAGTTACTTGGAGCATGACCAGTAGCATCTCGCTTCATCTCTATATTATGGCTACTCTCTTTCCTATTCGATCGGCGTTGCCTCCTCAAGGGTCTCATTGCATCAATATTTACACACGAGAGAAACTCCAACTCTCGAGTATCAGTTGCGGTCAGCTTCACATAATATGAGACACAGCAATCAGCAATGGACGGTGAGGTGTGTTGATCTATCGGCAATCATCAGATGGTCATACCTCGAAGCACCGTGCGCCCGACCTCGGAAACACTGTTACACCCTCATAGAGACTGCGAACTGACAAGGCGTGAGTACCAACCCAGCATGTCTATAGATCATTACTTCAACTGTCAGCTTCGGCAATCAGCCATTGTAGTCATACTATGCCGAGTATAAGCAGGCTTCACGGGATTCGCAAGGGCTAAAGTCAGTTCCCGGTGCCGTGACACTTCGATCACCAGTCGAATAAATACTTACATGATATCTGCTCCATTTCACATAACATTTCGTCCCAATTATATTATATCAGTCACTTTGAATTATCTACCTCGTCATATCAAGCTCATTGAACACGTTTTTCGCCATGTCCACCACAACCACAAGTATCGCTTTGACAAACGCAGGCCCTCAAGCCACGGAACTCAAGCCTGGTTTCGGTGCCGAAGTTCAGGGCCTAAACTTCGTCGAGGGTGTCACCAAAGAGAGCTATCGTCTGATTGAAGATTTGGTAAAAAGGGTAAAGCTGTTATAGATTTTTGAGTGAATAGTATGGCGTTGTTACTAATACAACCCGTTGCAGTATGGAGTGGTGGTTATGCGTAATACCGACCTAAACGACGAGACTCATATTGAACTGGCTCGCATGTTTGGAGACCTAGATGATGTCAAACCCTACAACAAGGCGGGCAGAACAAACCGCCTAAAGTACGACGAGCTCTTCGATGTCGGCAACATGGAGTGTGATGGGTCTATTGTCAACCCAAACAGTGCTCGCGCGCAAGCAAATAGAGGCAATAGTCTCTTTCATGTCGACTCCAGCTTCAATCCCCGCCGTGCCGGCTATTCTCTCCTGTTGTCCCATGAACTACCTCCTCCTGGTACTGGTGGCAGCACAGAATTCTGCGACACTAGGGCTGCCTGGGATGATCTTGATGAGAAGATTAAGCAGGATCTCCTCGCAAAGAATTATGTCGCGTGCCACTCTATTCTCCACTCTAAGAAGCTGGCTGCTCCCGAACACTTCGCCAACATCAATCCAGCGGACTACCCAATGGGCCGCCATAGGTTAGTCCAAAAGCATGAGCGATCTAGCCGCATAAATCTGTACCTTGCCAGACACATTCATCATATTGAAGGTTTATCGCCGGAGGATTCGGACACTCTTTTTGAGAAGCTCTTCAACCACGCTACCCAGGACAAGTACCGTGCCAAGGTGGAGTGGCACAATGTCGGGGACCTCGTTGTTTGGGATAATACTTGCACGATGCATCGGGCGGAAGGAGGAGACTTCGCGTACAAATATAGGAGAGATATGAGACGAGCTACTGTACATGATGACAGTACCCAAGCTTGGGGCTTGAATGAGCATAGCGACGTCCGCCAGGGCCTCCCCTAGCCATTTCATTCATTCATTCATTCTTCGCCTATCATAGGCTATAAGCAATACAAAATGACAGCGCGCATCTTATCAAAATCCAATCAACCAAACTTTTGTTTTAGAGCTGCTCAGCACCCGTGTTAAACAGGTTTTGCCCATGCGGAGTAGTGACCACATGAGGCGTAAGATGAGTTGCCGACCATTGCCGACCGAGCAGACTATTAGCAGAACACCCCGCTTCGTTTTCACCACCAGTTCCCCGTCCTTTACCGATGCCAATAATACTCAAGCAGTGGAATCCGCGACTATCGTCATGACACTTGGAACTGGCAAGCGATCCTATCGGGCTTGCTTACGGTGCCGACGACGCAAGACCAAATGTGACCTGTAATCAAACCTCTTCAATTTTCCCTCATTGCCCCCAAATACCTTGTGTGGCTAATATGGTGCTCATAGCGATGGTATTGTCGAGCCGAAGAAGGTGCCTTGTGTATCATGTCATCAATCAGGGAGTGACTGTGTGCTAGTTGCATCAAGACGAGGACGTACCATTCGATCAAGTCAGCCCATGAGCAGAGCGGCAGACTTCTCAGATGCTTCTATCGGCGTGGGAAATGATTCCCAAGGAACCCTTACTAGACCGTCAATTTTAGAACACGAAAAGATCATCCAATCCGACCATTCATCTTCAGGTGTGGATAACGATGAGTATCGGGCGCAGATAGAAGACGAAAACCTATGCATGGAGCTACGAAACCCGTCTGACGCACTGCAAATTCTGGCGCGTTCGGCCGACCCATCAAACCTGCCCTTGATCCATGAACAGTCTCCATGTGAGACAAATTCAGATGCTAATGAACCTTCCAATGTATTTATTCCCGGACCCTCCACTTCTGGACTCTCCCCTTCGGCTCACAGTATGGCTGCAATCGATCACGATGCCAGGACTAGTGGACGCAAGAAGCCGTCGAAACTGGTACTAGATAATTATGAATTGGTTCAAAGGGGCCTATTACACCCTAGCGTACTACCTGAGCTGCTATCCATGTGAGTGAGAACCGAGGTGAAGCAATGAATAAGTAAATCAGCTGATCACAGAGCAGATTCGGGCGGAACTATCATCCGTACTGTCCCATTGTACCAAGCTACTTTTTAGGCCCGTCAGCCCTGGAAAAGATACAGAAATCCGATTACTTCCTCCTCTCGGTCATTTTGACTATCGCATCGAGAGATTCCCCTCATCATACACTTACACATCGCTACTGCTGGGACCATACCCAACGTCATCTTCTTGAGGTGCTTCTCGCACAGCCCTGGGCTCACACCTCACGAACGGTCGAGGGACTTTTGCTCTTAGCTGAATGGTTGCCTCACATCCAGATCAACCAAACAGCCTTTGAAGCCCCAAAACACCTCTTCAGTGAAGACAGGACGGCTTGGTCTCTCATAGGCCTTGCAGTGCGACAAGGTTACCTTCTACGTCTAGATCGAGCCGCCTTTCGAAATGGATTTGACGGTGAATCTGAGGAAAGGGAGGAACGAAAACGACTCATATGGACTTGTAAGTACATGCTGGATCCTTAACAACCATGACAACGAAGTCTGACGAATTCCTCTTGAGTTATCTACCTTGCCGATAGACAAATCTCTGTCCGCTTAGGGCAGTCATTTTGGTCCCGTGGACCATCCTTGTCCTCAAAATTCACCGCCAAAGACTTTCCAAGCCTCAAATCGATACCTGGGAACAGAGACGAAGATTATGCTCCCGTGTTGGAAGCAACTCTTGAACTTACTCAAGTCCTGTATAACGCTCATGGAATACTGTACTCGTCCACGGAAAGAACTCTTGCCATGATTTACGATGGCGACTATCCCAGTTATTTAGATGACTTCCAGCGCTCAGTGGCGACATGGCACTCAAAATGGGAAGACATCCAAGCATCCCACAGTATTAAAAGTACTCTTTTTCTGATGTATGAATACATTCGTTTATATGTCAACGCCTTTTCATTTCAGGCTGTTCTTACGCGAACATCAGCTCCGCGGCCGCCGTTGCAAAGAGGGCAACAAGTTAGCAAAGAATCTCTCACTGACTTGTTCTGTCGGGGTATCATGTCATCCCCCGATGGTCGATACGTGTTTGACGCCATCAACGCGGCAAAGAATCTACTGGGTCTAATTAATGGCCTTGATTCACGACGTGTACTCTGCTACTTGCCTTCACGTTACCACTTGTGAGCTCTCTCTCGCAATCATAATTTACACAGACTGTGAAGACTGATACAAGTCACTAGATACGGAGTTTACGCAGCAGTTTTCCTTCACAAGGCCCATAGTGCCGGAGCGTTTCAATCTGCCGTGCAGCGCCGAGAAGTCAAGAGCCTGGTACTACGATTTATAACCGCTATAGAAGAGGCCCCATCCATCGAATCGCACATCTGCCGCAGGTATAGTCGCATGCTAAAAAAGCTCTGGCACCAGCACAGTACCCGGCATGATGTCCGCGACAACTCGCAGAACCTCGACACTCACTCTGATACAACAAACCCAGATACAAATGAACAAAGAGGGCTCAATAGCGTTACGGGCTCTGTTTATCCCCCACAACGGTCATCTGCACGACATGAAGGCTATCAGCATAATAGCCCAAGTAGGACCTGGGATGATTTTGGGCGTATTGACTCTGAGGCCCACCCGGACACTCTAGGGCCAGAGGACAATGTGCCAGATGTTTCATCCATTGAAGAGTATCTCTTTGGGTCCTTTTGGCCGGGAATTACTGAATTTAGTGACTGGGGACAGCATCACTCCATGGCGGATGGGTTTTATAATATGGGGTTTGAATATTAGATTGCAATTAGGACCTTGAGCTTTGTAGATGCTTCGCCCACTTGTAGCTTAGTTTGAGATATCTCTCCACCTTTACAGCACATGCAAGCAGCTCACCCCAAATCCATTCCCCATTTTAGACTGAATTCTTTTTCCTTGTGATGATCATTTCTCTTGCAGGTTGTCAGTGGGCAAGTCACCAAGGCTCACGGTGTTATCGGAACAATCCGAGACAAATGGATGCTAATTAAGTACAGCTCGCGACGACCAGTGACCGACCTAAACCCGATCCCAAACGCACTTAAAAGCAGCTCGCAGGCCTCAGCGTCAAGGCCCAAAAACATCGCCAAAAACATCGCCAAGCGGGATAGGAAGCATGGCAAATCTCGGTCAGTACTTTAGCAAAGCTAGTGTCGCAGATCTTCAGAGCCTTCGAGGACTACCGGCAAGTTCTGTCTCAAGTTTTTTCACCAGCGGGCTCACTGCCGGCGCTCGATTCCTCTCCGCGTCCGCAATGCTCCAATCACCCAAGGTTGCCGTCCTTTACCAAGCGATTGAGCCGCCGGTGATTGATGGCACTCGAAAGCCTATGAAGCCTGGCGGTACGTCTCTTCCCAGTGCATCAAACCCCAGCGGGTGTCTGTCGCTATCTTCAATCGAAACCCTTCAACTAAATGCTCTCCAGGTTACCAGGATTCAGGCGCCGATATAGCCTACAACTTAAGCCAATGCGAAGGTATACAAGTTCTTTCTCCCATATCAGGCCCCGATCCTGTTACACATGAAGGATGGTCCTTTCCCGACAACGAAGATGGAATCCTCAGTGCTATCGAGAAAGGTGCCACGCATCTTTGGGCTAACACCATTTTATTTGCCTCTCACCCGCTGCAGACGTCCTCTCGCATTGGCAGTCATTCACACCTTCGGGTTGTCGGTCAGGCCCCTAAGATGGTGGAAAAGTATGACGACAAAGACTATGTCAATAATCTTCTCAGGCGAGCTGGTCGATATACCATGCCCCAAGCTTGGTCCCTCCAATCGGGCGTCAATCCAGTGAGCGATCTGCAAGATTCTTCATTCCCTGTGGTCGTCAAGCCATCTCGGGGACGTGGTAGCCATGGTGTCAAAGTCTGCCCGAACGCAACCGAGCTCGCATCGCATATAGAATTACTGCAAAAGGAGAGTTTGAGCTCCATCATTATTGAGGAATTTTTAGCGGGTGAAGAGGCCACGGTGACGGTCATGCCGCCGACAGCTGATCGGGGCTACTGGTCTTTGCCCATTATCACTCGGTTCAATCACGACAAGGGCATCGCGCCCTACAGCGGGATTGTCGCCGCTACGGCTAATTCTAGGCCCGTGAAGGACTCGGGCGATCCAGCATATGCTGCCGTTGCCAAGGAATGCGAGGATGTTGCGCGCTTGCTGGGCGTCACGGCGCCCATTCGGATTGACGTTCGAAGGTTCAAGACTGGATCAAAGTTTGCCTTATTTGATGTCAACATGAAGCCTGTAAGCATTCTCTCCTTGCACAAAACGTGCTGAAACTACGTCACAGACCAATGACTAACTCTGAATGCAGAATATGACAGGCCCTGGTCGCCCCGGCCGCGATGATCAGGCAAGCTTGACCCTGATGGCCGCGTCTGCACTGGGTTGGGATTATAAGGACTTGCTCAAGAATATTCTGGAGACGTCGGCAAAATTGGAAGACTTACGATCACTCCGACTGCCGGTACATATAAGTTCCATATAGCCAACCAGACTTCCCAAACAGGAGTCATTTCAATACAAATCCAATTATAGAGTAGACAAGTAGGCAGCTAAATGTTATTTCTTTTCCAGTCCGCGAGTGTCCACTCCAGGCGCTTCAGGCCTATAGAACGCTAGATGTAACTGAATAGCCCGCAACTATTAACACACATGCAATGATACCCATAGGGTCGACAACCACACGGCCTATATTATGAGATAACTCAAATACCCTTAGAGACCTCATTCTGGAAGTAGCGTACATATTCCAGGGCTACTTCAATGGCAAAAACAATAGTCCAGAGGCGGGGTAAGGGTATATACAGGCGATAATAATAGAATGTTATGCTAACCTCATACTCTAAGTTAGCATAGATTCCTTTTTATTATAATTTCTCAATCTTCAAATATTACCATGTTTTTCTTTCTTTTCTCTTCTTCTCAGCCTGTAGGTTAGTACTAGCCACGATCAGGCATAGCTACCTCTTTATATATTCTCACCCAGCGGGCTCGGGTGCGGGGACAAAGTTATCACTAAATGTAGTCACCTCTATTATCACGAATACCAACCATAGAATCTCCAAACTCTACTGGGGTTGCCAATAGAAGGATTATCCTCCATTGTTCATTGAATCTGTCCTAGAACTCAACCAGCTATCCGTGACCTTTGCTTTAGTCGACCGAGGAGACTGGAAAGGCAAATAATGACCTACAGTACAGAGGCTTTGGTGATTCAAATTCGGCCCTTGAATGTCGGCTCCGATTCCGTTGGCCCTACGTTTCGTTGCAGACAGTATTGGCGCTGTTTTGTCGTCGTTGAATTTCTTCTCGGAGTATGTCCTCGAAATCTTGACCTATTGTTTTAATTCTCGTTCCTGTTGTTGGAGACCAAGTTCAACGCTTTCTGAGAGACGAAGTCGTCCATGTTGCTGTCTCTGCCCCTTTAGATTCTCTAGCCTGCTCACATGGCTTCTCAATTTTTGATTCTGTTTTTTTGAGGGACACCTTCCATTCATGAGCAGTAGCGGGTTTGACCTCGATGTTGGCCACCTAATATTCGGGTTTTTCTTGTCTTCAACCGATTCGATAACTTCTCTTCCTCAATATTGGTGGCTTTCTCTATTCTCCAAACTCATTAGACATCTTCATGTTCGGCGCCGTGGTCTCCCATGGGATTCCCGTATGACGTTTCTGATTTCTTTTTTTTATTGTTGTTAGAGCTTGTGGTGTTATAATTAGCGTCGGAAGCCCACTATCAGATCGTCTTGTTGCTCCTCTGCTTAAATATATTTGTTGCTTCACTTGGCGGCGGCGGCGGCGGCGGCGGCGGCTTCAATATCTGCTTACAAGCCCCCGTCAATGGGCTGAAATAGCTTATAAATAATGCTTCAACGGTTTTCCGTGTCTTCTTTGCTCCTCCAGGCTCAAGTAAGGAAACAATTTCGGGTCTCTCAGCTTTTCTGCCTCGTGACATAAGCCCATTGATGGTGTTTTGTAGGGTTCCGCCAGCCGTTTCCAATAATAATCACCAATGAGTTGTTAAAAGTTCCAGCGGCCCGTCGCCTTGGCTTGCTTCGAGGATCGTAAAATTTTTCACCGGAGAGTCTCGGGCGTCTTCACCCTGTCGGCCAATGTGCGGTTGTGTAGTGTCTCCGATGCTTTCCCTTTCCTCTCGCATGCTTCGTCCTCGGGTGGAGACTCTTAGGAAGATAATGATGTCCTTATTTCTTTTGATGAGCCTGCGTCGGTGATTGTTAATTCCAAGTATTAATCCTGGAGCTGATTCATTCAGCCATGTTGCTGTCGGTGATCAACTGCGTAATTATGTCCTCGAGGCTCTTTGAGACGAAGCCGGATAGACGCGATCTTATGCATGTTTAATTTTTCGAGTAAAATTATGCAGGGCGAAGCGTGCTTTACGAAGGACAAGGGCACAGCGATTCTTATACCCGCAAGATGAGCGAACGGAGGGTGGGTGGGCGGATGGACGAATGGACGAATACAAGCGAGTGATGTAAGCCCCAGTGAGTCATGGGCATAGAGATATACGGTGGTGCGCAAGTTCAGTCTACTCCAATGATTGGAAGTAATGAGGTATTTTAGACGCACGATACCGCTGCATAACAGCTTCATCATTGGACTATCTCACGACACCCAGCTTCTAAGGCTGACGATGCGAACCACGTATGGAGTACACGGTCTACGCGAGGTCCAATGTTGCATATCACGCGCTTTTTTTGTCCCAATCAAAAGGTCTAACGACATCCCTATATGCAGCTTGTTTGCAAAACAGTTTAGCCACGTGGGGGATTGACACGGCGGTGCTATAGTTTTGGACATAGATGCTCCGCCTCCATCGCAATACCAACTGAGGAAAATTAAATGCGGGCTCCGCTGGTGCGCTGGCTAACAATAGACTATAGCCTGAATGCGACGGTCTCAAAAGGGATGTTCAGTGCATTTCCAAGCTCAACTTGGAAGCAGACAGATAGCTTAGATGACATCCAATGCGGAAAAGGCTAGATTTGACGGAGCAGACAAGGCTCACATCAGCTAATGGTTGCTTCTGACCTGGATGTAGCAGAGAGTGCATCAACATTACAACCCTCCAACTCCACTCCTCTAACCCCATCTTGAATGCAACCAGACTATGATCATGTCCTCGCGACTGCTTTGCCACTATTTGATAATTGCCAACAATGAGGAGGGCAGTTGTTCTTAGCCACACAACCCTGAGTTCTGTTTTGGGCAGACGATCGTGTCCACGTTATGCATAGATGGTGACAAAGAGCAAGGCCTCAAAGTCGGGAACTAGTCGTGGCTCGACTTACTCTTCTCGAATCTGAAGTGCAAGTGATCCTTAAGTGAGATTTGGTGCAATGTACTTACGTGTTAACACCCACAATGTCGCTCATGCGTCGTTGTGGTGGCAGCAATAGTTGGCATGTCAGCACACTGATTATTCCGTCCCTCCTTCAAATGCACTCCTTCATACCCGACAATACGAAGGTACCGAAGATTTCTATTGGTCCATGTGGATAGTGTGAGGGCCTCAAAAGAAGGATTTGGTAAGTGTGTATTGCACCTTCAGGCTTATTTGCTTTCCTTCCTTTCGCCAACATCAATAAGGCAATTTGTTAGCCTAGTCCCTACTCTGATCATTAATACAAAGTGGCTCGTAATTCCTGTCTCTTTTCAACATAATTTTTCTTAAAGATTCTTATTAAACATGCCTTATGGTACAGAGCCTCCATTATAAAACCTACAGACACACAACACCCTGGAAAGCTATATACAACGCTGGTGACCCATTCTATGTATGTAACCCTTTTCTTTCATGTCATGTAAGTCTCAAAAAATTTTGATGATGAACCCCCACACCATTCTTAGCGCGAAGCAATCTAGCTTTGAACCTCGTTGTTCGGTTAGGGCAATATGCAGCATATGTTGGAGACATCATGACGCACCCTTGCATATGCGGTTGGCTCGCGTGCCGCCCGTCATGGCGTAGATTGGTCCACGTACTTCAAGGTAAGCATGTTCGACAGGCAGCTAAGTCTAACGTGTATTCCTCAAAAGCTGGATTGACAAATGTTAGCGTGATAAATGGGCTGGTACACATATGCTAGCCCGTGGATTTTGGAATGTGGACTGAGCATTGGTAGACTAGTTCGTTTTTTATACGACAGCATACATTGCTGGCATATTTTGTGTGTCAGCTTCTGTATGCTAATATTTGTATGCCAACATGAATGATCAAACACAAGAATGTCGCATTATTTGTGTTAACGTCCTCGTGCTATCCCACATTATCATAGGCAGTCAATAATATAGCTTCTCGTCAAAAGTTGTTCTGCAAAATAGCCTTAGAAAGAGAGTTTCTTGAATATTATCAGAAGTCGGACCGGCTGGTGCGCTCAAACGCCGACAACGCATACCACAGCCCCGCTGTTTAGCGCCGAAACTCCATGCTCGAGCAGCCTGCTCTCTGACGGGAAGAACCAAAAGTCATGGGCGGAGTGGTCCGCTAGCTTGGCGGCACGAACAGCCAACTCCACAACTCATCCTCGGCCTTTCCTTGGTTTCTTTGTGACTCATCATGTCTTCGAAGGCTATAACGAGATCTCTGGCACTGATGAGTGAAGTTTCAATACCGGTATCTCAAAGTCAAGGGTGCAAACAAGGGAACGGATAGCATGTGGCTTGCGGCCCTACACGCTGCAGCACAAGCTGTTCAAGCGGATGTGTGTACTCCTTACTTTGCACAACATCATTTTCCTGGCGAATACTAGACTAATTTTTCCCTAGATCGACTGTCGCTGATATGAGAATCGCGAGTTGTAATAGGCAATTGGCCTAAATTAGAGCCCAAGGAAAAATACCCATAGTGGCCACCAGGGGTCGCTACAAGCTCACCCTAGAACAGCCCTAGCTCAGGACCATGGGTTACAAATCAACCACAAAAGCTCTTAGATAGTGTGTTATGGCTACTACACACTACAAGTTATATAAGTAGATGTTTGAGTGAGAGCCCCCGCAGCGCAATTGGTGTTACGCCTTAGATGGTTCGTAAGGGGGTATTGACTGAGTACTTTCTTGTTTTCTAAAAATAATCCCCAGCCACCCTATGAAATCTTCGGGGAAATAGGTACTAAGGATCTCTTCTGCGCTTAAGAGTTCGCACATTGATTTAGTGTTCTATACTGCAACCGTTTTATCCCTGGTGCGCTCATATTTATAAGCTTCCCTAATCTCCACTACAATTCCGTTCAATTTCGTGCTGGACTTTGGAATTTAGAGTGACGGCATCTGCCTCACAGATTCTCCTTAGAATGCCATCGCCTGCGTCCGCAGATGCCTTTCAGATTCACTACCAACTGGATTTAAGACAGTGCGGGTCTTGGCTGGCGGCATTGGTTCATCTGGCTGTCATGGGTTCCATTTCGGGAGATGATATGATGGAATATGTGGTTCAGTCCAATTGTACTTATATTATTATGAATCATTGTTTCTCTCTTTGTCATTTCGCCTATCAGCAAAGGGCACAACGACGGGGAATATGCCTGTTCCCCGACTGTGTATCACTTTGAGTAAGTACTTGCCGCAGAATCACGGGTAGATTTTCGAATGCTTCCACTGTAACAGACACTAGTAGCGGGTGGAATTGAGCATAACAATGATAACAAAGTGCGACAGCCTTTCTTCCACAATGCTATTGATTCCATTATGCGAGAAAAGTCAGGATTCATCGGTAGATGAAGCGGCAAGCTGTGACCATAACACCAGCCGGTTAGGTGCATGTCACTTCCCCAGCACTTGGCTCAGACAGCTGCTGTCTCCCTCTCCACACATTAGGAGCGATGGCTCATTTCTGCCGGGTCTTCATCGTACCCTCACTTTCCACCATCTTGAACCAGAAAGCAATTCGACCGTTTCCAAGAAACCAACACCGCTCTGTACCGAGTAGCGCGAGGTTATAATAGCACAAGCAGGCTCGCGGCCTTCATCTATGGTGGAACGCGGTAGAAGAGCCGCACGGAGGCTAGAAGACTAGGATAGCCCGATGTGGCTGCATGTAAGACGGGGGGCTGAAGTATGACGGGAAGACTAAGCTAACCCTAAGCTAGACCGAGATCCATGGCGAATAGAGTTTGAACGTATTTGCTTTTGGCGGACTAGGGTCGGTCCGAATGTTCAACCACAGATACAAGGGACGGATACAATCAAGCTAAAAAATAAAATAAAAGGCCATGATAATTGCTCCCAGTTATGTATTCCTCTACTAGTACAAACATGTATAATTATACAACGTATGGGAGCAAGTCTAATCAACATCTGTCAGGCGAAGAGATTCAGTTAGAAAGGACATAATAAATATACAGCACTTTCGCCATCGCTCAATGCTCCCTCAGGTTCCCAGATGATCACTTCCTACATTGCAGTATTTAAAACGAGTGGAACGCTCAAAGCCTCGAACGTAATAGGGCTGCAGAGCATGTTATGAATAGATATGGAACATTGGTGTTCAGGGGCTGGATGTATTTGCAAATAGTCTCAGGGGGATAACGGAACCTCCTTGCAGATGATCATCGTGCGCACGTTCCGTAGATTTGAATCCCTCCCCCACTATCTGCGCCGTCTCGGAGGAATGCGTGACGTGGATGGTTACTCAGCCGCAACTTAGTGGGCATTTACCCATCCGGCCTCGCTCAGCCCTTGTCAAATGTACTCCATGGCCGTTCTAACAATTGCCAAATTTCATACAGCGAAGCACCTAAGATTTCTTCATTTTAAGTCATGAACCGAACGGGAACGCCCAATGCCTCTCGTATTCATCACACTACAACCCATACACCACATCAGCCATGTCTTCATGTGCGAACCCAGCTTGTAGAGACTTGACAATAGCATGGCCAGTACAGTATGACGACATTACTGGCATCGGTGTAAGCAATTTCTTACAAAGTCTTCGGCTCTATTTTGATATCTGTCTTCAGGTCACTTACAGTTTTATGATCACTGGGTACATTACTGTACTCTTGATCATACTCAACTACCTTCTTGTTCATGACCCGGAGAAAAATCAATTCCACGATTCTCCGAAGCTAGCAGGTGCAGTTGAGGGAAGTGCGGCACTTCAGAGCCGCAAAAAACACTACAAACCAAATCCGGTCGATGTCATGTTCCTAAGATCTATCCGCAAGATTGGACGTCGGGCACTACTTAGTGTTCCAACATCCATCTCAAACAAATTATTGTCTCTAGATTTTGAGCATGCGTTTAATGAAGTAAGCACACTGATTTCCATGGGAAACGTCCTCTCAATTGCTCACAGAACACCCTCCCAGGCGATTATCAATATGTGCGATGTTCAAATACTTACAGGAGGTGCTATTTTGACGAGTGGTTTCCTCTCTCTGAAGAGTGGCCTGTCTGCCTATCACTGGGAGGTACTTGTCTCTCTAGCTTGGTTCTCCGGTGTCACCCACTTGGCTGGAGTTACGACCATCCGAACCTATTTACTGGACTCCCCTTCGCAAAGAAATACCCGCTTCTTTTTAATGCTTAGTGTCCTAATAATGCTTGTTGTTTCAATAGTCCCCACTGTGTTTTTCAATTGGGGTCTGCTTGGCGTCGAAACTATCACAGCGTATCCGAATTCCCCGGCAGTGTGTTATTTTGACCTACAATGTGCTCATTCTATTCAGAACGAACTTCTCAATTTTCATAAGGGAGAGCAACAATTTTCAATGGGGCTATCTTCGTCACAACAGAGTCTACTTCTCTCTCTACTATTTATAGTATTCAGCGTTGTAGCTAAGGCTATAAAGTCATTCGAGATGCTTTCTACAACAGTACATTGCAGGTTCAGAAAACCTTTACGCAGGGTTGGGCACAAAGTTCTCCTAATGATCTCGCCTCTGACATCACCTCCGCACCGGCCCAGCCAAACTCGGGCTACTAGTTTGTTGACTTTTGTGCGGATGCTTGGATTTCATATGATCTTTCAGCCTTCGTTGGGCACATTCCTTGCTTGCAGACTACTCACTGACCTATCTAACTCTATGCTATTAGAGGTAAGTCACTCAGAAAGTCGCGCGAGGCCCCGGCATCTAACAGAAAGGTCATATAGCTTTATTGGTTGATCATTGCCATAATGTGGGGAACAAAAAGGTCCAAAAATATAAGCGATCATATCAACAGCTTTTACTCCAAGGCGAGCTCGCTAGGAGAACTACCTACAAGTGGCAACCAATGGACCTTTGGCCAAATCCTTCCAATGATACTTCTCGTCATTCCTGTTTTCAATATTGTATACCTGTTGTTTATAAGGACAAAAGACTCGACGAACGACCATTCAGAATTATCCGGAACATTAACTTCTTACGATTGGATAGATACTACCCGGTATCCTTCACCTACATCCGACATCAATGTGGCAGATGATGTAGAAATGAATACGGTATCTTCAACTACGACTTTACAGAGCAGCACTATTCTGAGATTCGAGTCTCAAGCATGGCAAATGAGCGATGACAAGCACGAGAGCTTGCCCGACTGGCTTGTTCGGGATTATTATCAGACGTCACCATGGATGGGACCTATCATGACTTCAACCCACCTTTCAATCCTTTATCTTAGCATCCTTCGGATTTCCTTGATGCCAAAACAGAGTAGCCTTTTTCAACAATCGCCCATTTGGGCCTGGATGAATTACGGAGTGATAGGTTTCCTCTTCGCCTTTCCAATTAGCTGCGTCTTTAATCTCTGGTTGGGGCTCTTGATGGATGAATATCATAACTTCTCGAATAAAATTCACACGTGGAAGGCACTCACCTTCATATTGACGATGGGCATTCATGTATTCTATCATACCTATGATTACCTTGGCCCCGACTGGCCCCTGTCAGGGGTAAGACCTGTCGGCTCGGTATATTTTGTCCAGTTCGGGGTAGTCACTTTCTTTCTTCTCATTCTATTCTCTCTCTTCTCCGTAGCCTCTAGTGTACGGAGATGGTGGCGGATACGAAAGGGGCTTGATAGCCAACTGTAAATAATCACGACTCATGCATTTAAACCTGTAACACTTGAAACTCCATGCTCGAGGTGATCTTCCGAAAAACTCGAAATCCCAATTTGAGAGCCTGAAGTTCCCGAAGTAAATACCTGTGCGCACCTTGACTCGATAATAGATCGGGAGGGACGCTAATTAATATCAAATCTCTACCGTCTAATCTACAAAGATGAACAGTCAACCAGGAAGACACCGGGCCGATATCACAGCTCTGCATAATTTCCGCTTATTGTACTCTGTACTTCACATAACCCTTACTCATTGGAGTGGGGGTTTGACCAACTGCATATATTTGCCTAAGCGACTGGTGGCTCTACCACAATACTTTCACTTGTCTCGTTCCGAGAGCGGGAACGGGATCTGACCCTGGAGAACTGCTAGCGTCCGTGCCATAGCGATAGCTAACTTAAAGCCAGATGACCGAAGGAGGCTAGGATCTTTCTTATTCGTATTTGTCCCAAGCAAAGTAGGTACTCATAGGGTACCTACTCCTCTTCTCGATGCTGATGCTAAGATGTAATTACAATGAGGGAATTATGATAGGCCATTCATTACGCGACCCTGTGGGGTATTTTCTTAAGCTCGTTGATCTGACAATTTCAGGGGACCAAGACGGAAACATGGTGTTTACTGCACATTAAGTTGAAACCGTCCGGGCGGCCTAGATGTGTAATCTGTAATTGGCGGGGAGTCCCGCCTGTTTGTTATCCACTGTGCGGAGTAGAATCGTGCCATGTTCTACGTTTAGGTCTCACTTCCACTGCAGCCTCCGCTTGAAAAACCCACAACACAATCCCGCAGAACGGAATTGTTGGTTGAATACCATGAACCATGGGTCATCTTCGCGCCGTGCCGCACCGCTCTGGGTTCCGTCGGTCGACCCCGTTCGTTTGAAAGCGGAGATAGACACGTGTATATACGTCTGGCCGACGCCGCTGTGGCCATGTGGAGCAACTGGTAGCCAGCAGCAGTGGGATCTCCGCAGTTCTGAATCAGCGGCTTACCGGGTTGCCAAGTTCCTGGGACCGCTGCCACTTGTCCCACTTGACTCCATTGTCCTTATGTTCCATTTGATCGATTAAAATCTAGATCCTCAGCATCGCGGTAAGGGCGTGGTCGACTCACAGGCCGCCGGGACTCTCGGATACTTCTTGCTGCATAAGTTGGTCGAACACGTCACGAAAGCACTACCATGGTGCTTTTGTGAAAACTAATGTGAACTACTGTGAACTACTGTATGCAACAGCATGTGGAGGACAATACCGCTCGCTCTCCACTCAACTATTTCGCCAGGCTTATCTCCACGACCAACAGCTCGCCACGTCACTCAGACACCTGTGATATGACATCTTCAATCCATGGCAAAACACCATACACGAGCCTGCCGGCGTAATTGTTGGAGGCTGAGCTCCACCCTCACTGCGAGCTGTTGGTTAGTGCAATGCCATCGCAGAACCCCTCATGCAGAGCCCTCATGCAGAGCCATCCTCTAGTCTAACGGGTCGGTTGAGGAGAAGGCACTCTCCTAATCGCCACCTCTAGTTTCCGCAGTGTTCTATAGTCCTGTCTTGCACTTTCCAAATTGCAACTCCCAAGTTACACATCTCCTCTCCTTTCACGTCCCCATAATCATTTTCAGAATATTGAGCGAACGACAATGGCTATCACAAGCACTGGCCAAGTGCTAGCTCTGCTCCTCGCCGCGGTATGAGCGATGCACTTTGCTATCAACCTACAGGCTAACATTGAACTCTCTAACAGACGGTGATTCTGGGTGTTGGGACAGTAGTGTACAACACTTTATTCCACCCCTTGCGCAAGTTTCCTGGTCCATTCCTAGGTCGAGCTACCCCATTATATCGCCACTACAAATTCCTACGTGGTGAGCTTCTGTACACCTGCAAGGCCTTACATGACAAGTACGGCCCTGTTGTGCGAATCTCACCCAACGAGCTTTCATTCATTAGTGCGCAAGCATGGAAAGATATCTACTTGCCTCATACTACTTCTTCAGGGCTAAGAGATATGGCAAGATACGACAGGTTTTATCAGTTTTCTGGACCAGACGCCCCAGAGACTCTTGTTTCACTAGACAGGACGTACCATGCTTCATTGAAGCGCACACTTGCCCCAGCCTTCTCTGAGCGAGCCTTGCGCCAGCAAGAACCCATCCTGCAAGAGTATGTGGATCTTCTGATCCGCAGACTTGGTGAAGTGTCTAAGAATGGCGAATTGGCTGTTAATTTACGTGACTGGCTGAACTACTTAACATTTGACGTCATTGGCAATCTCGGATTCGGATCTGACTTTGGTGGTCTTACAGACTCGAAATACCATCCATGGGTCAGAGCTGTAACGAAGAATGTCAGGGAATTTTCATTCCTGCAAGTTCTAATGTACCTGGGATTCCAACGCCTCGTTCATATTCTTGCAAACAGCTCTCTTCTCAAAGGCAAAGTTCTGCATGAGAACTTGACGAGGGAGAAGGTAGTAGCTCGTTTGGCAGTCGAAAAGGACAGGCCAGACTTTCTCGATCCTTTGATCAATCGCAACGATCCATTGGTATGGCTCCCACTCCTATTCTGTGCTATGTAAAAGTCTCACTAACACGCGCTCAGTCTTTCGAGGAGCTTCTGGCTAACGGCACACAACTAATTACCGCGGGCTCAGAAAGCACCTCAACACTCTTGACATCCACAGTCGCTCTACTATCCGACAATCCAGTTCCGATGCAAAAATTGACGGACGAGATCAGATCCTTGTTTAAAAGTGAGGATGAAATCACCTTGACGTCTGTAAACAACTTACCTTATCTTCATGCCTGTTTGTGGGAGACCCTACGACGATTCCCTGCGGTTCCACCTGGTCTGCCTCGAGTCAGTCCTCCTGGAGGTGTGACCATTGACGGTTATAAAGTGCCCGCAAAGGTAACAAGCACAATAGAGATTATTTTTCTGCTGAACACTAACATTTATAGACGGTTGTCACGGTCGCCCAATGGGCTGCATACCACAGCTCGGAGCACTTCACTGCACCTTTTGAATTCCACCCCGAGCGGTTTTTGAAAGACGAGAGGTTTGCCAAGGATGATTTTGATGCTTTCCAACCCTTCGGTCTTGGTCATGCCAGTTGTCCCGGTCGCAAGTAAGTAGTCCTCTTCTTATGCACATTTTCAGCTCCTTGCTTACATATATATTTCAGTCTTGCTTTCGCTGAGACGCGCCTTGCGTTGGCGAAGCTTTTCTACCATTTTGATATTGAAAGTCTGCCTGAGAGTAAGGGCTGGGTTAACCGACAGAAAGCGTACTTGCTATGGGACAAGCAGGAATTTTGGGCTTATGTGAAGCCCGTTAGTGCCTAGAAATTAGTGCCTTCACTAGACTAAGTTATGGTCACGGAGATGAGGGACTCGGCCCGCAGGAACACGGGCGATCCCATTGAACACATATCAGAATGAAATTTAGTCAAGTATGAGTGAATGGGCGAAGTTTTGAGGCAAATAAATTCATGAGGATATTTAGCTCAGGGTACTCCAGTTTGTAAACCCTTGAACGTAAGATGAATGAGTAAAGGAATGAGAAAACATCGATGTTTTCATGGCATCAATGTACATTGTACCATGGCAAGCTCCTGCATGTACCAGACTATCGGTGCATCATTCCCTATCTCATATCATTGATGAGATATTTCGTCTACGTGACATTCACTCGCACTAGGTAGTGTCAAGTAGACGGGGGTAAAGATAAGAAGATGAGTGAGAAAGGGGTCGTATCATAACAACTCATTCATGATTCCTAGCCAAGTACTCATTCAAACAATGATGACAATCTAGTTCCTCTCCCTCGTAATCTCCAAATTAAGCATCGCCTTTCTTCACGTATCTGCCACCTCGCATGACTTCAAGCCACTTGATGCTGCCCGCATGCACCTCCTCCATCGCTTTGGCAAGCTTGGGACTAAAAGCAGCCACTTGATCAATTTCGACGCGAAGTTTGTCCTCGTACTCGTGGAACATAACAATCGATTTATCCACGGCCTCAGGCAAACTTAATGGAGTGGATGAAGCGAACTGGATAACCTTGGCAATGTGCATGTACTCGCAAACTTGGGCATGGTCTGCGTTGAGTTTGTAAAGGTCGAGCACAATGCCCATAGTGATACCACAGTAGCTAAAGACTCGGCGCATGGCATCTGGGGCAATCTCGTTGAATTTTAGGAAATCCTCGGAGAGCTCGGGATGTGTGAAATTCAGGACAAGATACATCATGCCCATGGCGGCATTGGTCTGTCGGTAGACGAGATACTCGTCAATCGACACTGCTCGCTTCTCAGCCTCAATCAATCGAAGCTCCATGGTGCAATGTCTCCAAAGGTCCATCTCGGCCTTTGTGAGTCGAAGTGCCTCAGGATGCCAGGCCTCGTGAGTGAAAAGGCGGTGCATATAGTCGAGTCCCTCATGCCCCTGAGGCTGGCCGTCCACTCTCTTCCTTAGGGTCTCAAGTAGATCAGCGACGTATGACATGTCAGTGGTGTTGTCAATGAGATCGTCGATGAAGACCCAGGCAGAGTAGAAGTCGGCAACAATTTTGATTCTCTCCCTGTCACCACCGGGATAGACCCAGCTGCTATAGAAGCCACCACAGGCCGCGAAGGCGCCATTGTGTGAGACAATGTCCTTCTCGGACACCTCCTTTAGCGAGCGGTCACAGCTCTGCTTGGAGTAGCCAAAGATATGCTTCACTTCAGGGTGGCAGCAGCTAGCGAACTTGGAGATGATCACAGGCACTGTGTATGAATCTTCGGCAATGCTCGGTTGATTCGATTGATTTGATTGTTGTCGCCTCTTGAAGATTGCTGCATAGACACAAGCACATAAGAGGGAAAAGACAAGGAGAGAGACAAGAGTGGTGTTGGAGGTGTCGATTCCACCCCTAAAGAGCTCCGTGACATCCAGAGCAGAATTCATGGTTAAGTTTGTAGATGGAGGAGATTAGGAGTTCACAGATCAGTACGATTTAATACCGGAGAGTGCTTCCACGCAATATGTATGACTTTGGGCCCTCCTTCATATACTCAAATCATAACGGCCACGAATCATGACTTCCAGCATTCATGACCCATACCACCAAGACTTCCAGCATCATGACCCATAACACCACCGAGTCTAGAGGACTCCATAACTGTTATCCACCTTTGTTGGTACGGTGTTTAATGACGCAAGTACCTATATCCTTATGGGATAAGGAAGGCTATCCCTGAGTTGGTCCCATATCCCTTTACGCTAGGCGATACGATGATCAGAAATGGTCATGGACAATTTTGGGGCTATTTTAGCAACCTGCAACATAGTAGCAGATCATCTAACGTGTCGAGCCATGACTTGCGGGAACTAGAGGAAACTATGAAGCTATCACAGATTCGAGGATATGGATGGATAGAGTTGTCCAGGGGTTAGTTAATACGTAACGACAGGATACTCTCTAGTTTAGCCGAGGTCGACCACCGAGCATGGGTTCGTCTGAGGACGACAAAGCAAACATCAACCAGCGTTCTCATTGGCTTTCTCGCAATGCATCCCTCTGAGAACCGAAAAGAGCACGTTGCAGAATTAGATCTGTAACGGCCCACCGCCATCTCACGTCTGTCATACTGGAGGCGGAACTACTCCTCACATGGGGTTGAAGGACAGATTTCAACAAGTAGGAGCATGCCACGGTGACACACAAGTTCCTAGGCGAACTTGACATGTCCCCGCGTTTCTGGCATCCTTGCAATATCTTGTCCCCTCCAAATCCCAACCAAGCCCCTCCACCGTCAATTGCAACGAACAAGTGCCACAACCACTCCACTGGTTCCAGTTGCTATTTCGGAATGGGATAGGACCCCGCCTTTTTTTAAGAGCTCCATTCCGTTGGGCCGCTCCCGCAGGACAAGGCGCATAATGGGCATGGGGGGTGTGGGTATGGGCATGGGCATGGGCGCGTAGAGTCAGATCAGTTCCGACGGCATGAAGTACCTGGTACGCATCCCTCCGAGCAGTCCGGCCGGTTGACGGGTTATGCAATCATGCATAAGATTGCAAAGTACTTTGTAGACCAATGTTCTATTCGGGCCTCTTCGTCCGATGTGCCCGACGTGTCCCGACTTCAGTGTCTCAACCAATTCCGCAAGACTGCATAAAAGCTTACTCGAAAAGGGCCTCGCCAGCCATAGTAGCAATGATGGCGGTGGCAATGAATGACACAAAAGAGTACTGGTCGGTACAAGGAGGAATTAGGCAAGAAACCAAGGGGGGGGCTGTCCGACATTTTTTTCTTTTGAATGCGTCATTCTGAACCACATTGTCGGGAGCATCATCATCAGCCCCAGACGCGGAAACCAGGACCCCAGAATCTGGGAATTACCGACCGTCTGGAACTCATTAATTCTCAGACGGACGTCTTGTGAATGTTTGCGTGGTTTAATAAGGCCATCTTCCCCCATCCCCGTAAAAATCACGCTGTTCACGGCCCAGACCAGTTGTGGCTTCAGCCCGTCTTCTTTTCCTTGACCGACTTTCCACATTCTTCTTTAGGGCTGACGCCATTTTGTAATTTCCGTACCGAAATAAAGTTTATCCGGTCTTCCCAAGGGCCGTTGACAGCTTGGCTAGTCATGTCGATCAGTACCACGATCGCGGTGCCGCCTTGCTTTAAACACTCATCGGAGCAGGATGAATTAATTTCCCTTTGGAGCCGCTTGTTGCAGGCCCTGAAGAGCAGTCGCATGCTAACGTCGCATTTGTCGGATGATACTCCTCTTCTGCTCCCTGCAAGACGATAGCCTTGCAGGCCAATAATAAAGATCGTGATCGTGCGGAGATACTGCGCTCACTATGGACACGGACATGGACGGCTCAGAGCAGCACAGTGATCGACACGGCAGAGGCGATGGAAACGATCAGCCAAACCCAGGCCCGGGATTCGAGTTCACTTTTGATTGCTCCTTTCCGAAGACCGGCACGGGAGGCAGCGGAAATGGCAGCATCATTGAACCCGATGTAGGTCACCAGTCTGAATAATCGTGCAGATAATGAGCTGACCAGACAGTCTATCTCCTCGACCATGTCAGCGTCTTCCGTCGGAGAGGCATCGTCGACATCGTCGGATATTAACTGGAGTGTCAGGAACAACGATTCGGCATCTCTATCAGACAGCGTGCAGACATTCCCCGAGCATTTTGGCCGCACGTATCATGCCTATCGTGCCGGTTGTCAGAACCCCTCACTTTGCCCTTACTGCGCTGAATTCCAACTGATTGCCTGCAGCATATGTATTCCCCAACGACACCCCGGAGCAGGAGCGCCTCGAGCTTCAAGGCGAGACCATAAAGATGCTTTTGGGCGACAGACTCTTCTTTGCTCCTCTTTCACATTCAAATCCTCCCCGCGCCGTCCTCGATGTGGCCACCGGCGTCGGTGATTGGCCCATCCAGATGGGGGACCATTTCCCCGAGTCTTTGATCATCGGCACCGATCTATCGCCCATCCAACCAGCTGAAGTACCTCCCAACGTTCACTTTTACGTTGAGGATTCGTAAGTGTCTCATTCTTGCGTTTGCCGACTACCTTATTTGATGTAATACATCTTCATCAGAGTCATCTTCTCTGACTGTCTTGGCTATCACATCTAGGACCGACCAATGGGACTTCAACCAGAAATTTGACTATATCCACACGAGGTTTACCGCTGGCTGTTGGAGCTCATTCGAGACTGAGATTGCCGAGCAAGCATTTGCGGCGCTTGAACCTGGCGGATGGCTCGAATCACAAGAAGTTGACTGCAACATTTGTTGCGACGACAACACCTTGGACCCTAACGGGCCCGTAGTTGCCTGGTACAGTGACCTAATTGCCGCGTCCGAGAAGATTGGTCGTCCCGCCATCCTTGGTGTTCACCTCAAGGAGATATTCGAGAGGGTCGGCTTCGTTGATGTGGAGCAGCGTATCTACAAGTTGCCTATTGGAGGATGGCCGAAGGACCAGAGACTCAAACAAATAGGCTACATGTGGGGGGCAAGCACGCTCGAGGGACTCGCCGCCTTTTCATTACAGTTGCTCACCCAGGCTTTTGATCGAACGAGCGCTCAGGTCGAGGTACGAATAGCCTATCCCACTCCTCTAAAGGACTACTCACAAGCTCATTTACAGGTTTCTCTCATCGATGTTCGGCGGGATCTCCTGAACCACCATATACACACATACTTGCCTACCTTTGTTGTATGGGGGAGGAAGCCACATCCTGGCGAAAAGTGAGGCGTGAGGCGGCTCCGTGGGTGATATTATACGTTTATTGGGATTCCTATTGGAAAGGTACAGGGAAAGTTGTTTACGCAAAACGGAGATTCTTCGTGGCATCCTACCGTGCAGGCCGACCTGCCTGGTGGCCTGCACCTAATATAAAGAAGAGAGGCAGTACGGCGTCTGCATAAGGCCGATGGATCGGCGATTATGCTCGGGAAATGCAACGCACCTATTGCTCGACATAGAGAGAGACAAGGCGCAAACATAATCATACACAGCTTCCTTACATGTGTTTTTATGCGATCGTTAAACCTACGGTCATTCCGAAAGGGTGTAACTTCACCACTCAAGAGCTTGAGAGTATTTGGGACTTTTTACTGAGCTGTCAACCATGGCATCTTGTGGCTCTGCTTGCTTATGCCTTCAAATCTCGATATATACACGACTATGGGCTCTCCATACTTTCTTCTATCCCATCATTCCCCTTGCGCCGGTGCAATGCGCTCTTCAACAGCCACCTTTCTTACTTGACTATATCATCCATCTTAGAGTTACAATCAAAGTAATATATTAAGGTAGCAATGAAGGAGGTACAATAGAAATAGCTATAATGACTAGAATGAAGGTGAGATTCTCAGCGGTAAATTTCCAATTATTCTTAGTTCCTAATTATAGTGTGGAGGAAGATATTCATTCCAGCTTACCAGAGACCAAAAGGAAGAGTCGCGCTAGTGATGTAAATCTGGGACTTGTCTGAATAGCTCTCTCTAGAAATTTTGGTCGTTGAGCAAAAAAACGTATGCCCACCCACCCAGCCTATTTAACAATGCGCACGACGCAATCTTGGTGCTACAATGCCAAGCAGTGTGTTCTCTTGGGGCAGATGTGCACTAGAATATCCTTCTACAAGTCAAAGTAAGATCAAGTATATCATACTTTTGAACAGCCTGTCCCTCGGCACCTGAGACTCCCCGACTTGATCAAAGTACGGTATCACGGTCAAAAGTCAGGTCCCATAGAGTTAGCCCCCTGATAGTATTATTAAGTAGAAAACTTACTATAACACAGTCTATGGTGTCAAACAACAGGAGCAAGTAATACTTATAGAAGCGAAAAGAAAATCATAAATTAGTGCTAAGAACAGGCAGGATTAGTAGGTTAACAAAACTTTTTCAACATGAAAGGTTGGTTTGCGACTCAGCCCCCAGGAAGTAGGTGTGGCAATCATTGGATGGCGGACGGTCGAGGATCCCAGTTCTATGCCCTCGCTCTGTTTTGGGGTCCAGTTTTCGGCTGCTCTCCGAACTGGCGATTCTTGGTTATACTGCACCTCTGAGTATGAGACCAGGGTGAGGGGAGGTGGGCCGAACATGCATCGGGACTGAGCGGTCCTGACTTTTCACATTGACTTGGAGCTATGGAGTCAGAAATGCAACGATCGCTTGCAGATTCATCCACCATCTCCCACGCCAACGCTTACTTTATATCATTTCCAAAGGGTGCCATCCGTCTTCCAGTACACGTTATAGTTGATCCAGTGAGCATTATAGAAGGGAATCAAGCTCACCGCCTCTCCGTTTGCCGATCCCTCAAACTCAAGCGTAGCTTCATTTACCTGCTTCAAAGAGTCTAGCTGCAAAGTTGGCGTTTCCGAAAGAGTCAGGTCGCCATAGTCTCCGGCCAAAATGACAGGTCCATACGCGAGAGCCACTACATCAGGATCGTCATTGGCTGCAACCGTGTACAACTTCATCGGGAATGTAACAGTGACTATGTCTCCGGACTTCCAGGATCGCTTAACGGATGCATAAGATCCTGGTGTAATATCCACATTCATCACTTCTTTCCCATTGACCTCAATTTTAGCGTCAGAGGTCCAATCTGGGATTCGTACATGCAGCGTCCATCTAGATGCGCGACCACCCGTAATGGTAAGCTTGGTCGCATTTCCAACCGGGAAATTAGTTGTTTGTGTGACCTTGATATCGCGCTTCTCCCAGGTCAAAACAGAGGGCGTAAATAAGTTGACGTAAAGCGACGAGCTATCGTAAAAGTAAATGGAATCCGCTAGCTTCGTGTTGGTCTCCAAAGCTGTTCCCTGGCAGCACCAAAACGAATCGTAATCGGTGCTCCAAGTACCGCCTCCCCATGCTGGACCGACGCCTCGGCGACCACCAGCGTTGAGCGGAGTGAAGTACGTGATATGGCCATGGCTAGACTCTGGGTCCTGTTGACCAAGAAGATGGTTGAGCAAAGCCCTCTCGTAAAAATCAAAGTAGCTCGACTCGCTGGGATCCATAAGCCACAGCTCTCGCGTAAGCTTAAGCATATTGTATGTGTTGCATGCCTCGCATGTATCTTCATCAAGATACTCCGCTATTGCATTGGGAGGTCTAAAATGCTCCGACTGACTGTTGCCTCCGATCGCATAAGAGTGAGCTTTGACCGTCATGTTCCATGCGTTGAAGGCAATATCTTTGTACTTGCTTGTCCCCGTCGCCTTGAACTCACGAGCGGCACCAATCCACTTCGGAACTTGAGTGTTGGCGTGCAAACCATTGAGACTGTCGGTGTTGGCGGCGAGCGGGTCAAAGACGGCAGCATGATCAAAACGCTGAGCTGCCTCCAGCCAGCGCTCGTCACCAGTTTGATGGAAAATATCGGCCAAGACTTCGTTCATACCACCAAACTCAGTGCTCATCACGGCCTGCATCTGAGAGTAGGTTAAGTCGCTGGTACGGGAGTCGACCCATGCCGCCAAAGATAAGAGCACATCGCCGGCAGTATCGTCACCAATGTGTCGCCAAACATCAAGAAGGCCAGCCATGGTTTTGTGAACGGCATAGTATGGCACGTTACCGTTGCTTAGAGTCTGGTTCTCGAGAAGATCAAATTCGGTTTCTGGGAAGCCAGAAAGATAGCCTTCATTGAAGCCAACGGCCTCGTTGTTCTCTTGACATTTGGCGAGCTCTTTAACGAAGTATGTTGCCCTGTCACTGCAGTCGGTATCTCCCACTTGAGCGTAGCAGTAGGCCCAAGCACTGAGAAAATGTCCTTGGAAATGTGTTCTGAAAGGAAAATCTGGTGCGTCCCATCCACCATTGGCCTCGGCGTCATCAGTCGACAAGCCATGATTAGACCGGAAGTTGTAGAGTAGGCGCTCAACATCAACCCACTTGATGTAAGTCAATGTGCGGTCTTGGTTCTCCTGCCAGCGACTGCTTGTGAGCGAGACTTGGTCCATATCAAAAGCATAGGCAGATACACCTGTTTCCTCGCTGACCGGATCGACAGGATCAGCAAGGACAGTGGTAGAGATTAAGGCCAGTAAGGACACGAAGTCTTTTAAGACTCGACGACGACAAGGGTGTGAAAACATCTTGCACTATTTAGAGGACGTGAGGGGAGACAGAGAAGCGTTGAGGGCTGCCAATGATTAGAGTATGAAATAATTTACATAGGGGCAGCCACAGGAACCTTCACATTTATAAGAATTTACAGGTTCTTAAACAAACTAGGGGAATTTGTCTACCAAACAGGCATACTGATACAAGGTCGCATTTTCTCCAGTCTCGCGGCATTATCCTCCGAAGTTATATCTGTAAGGCAACAAAACGTGGACATGAGAGTTAGTTCCTATCCAACCTACTGGCGCGCATAATTCTGGAAGAATGCTTAATCGTATCAACATGTCCCTCGTGGTCGCGGGGGTATTTAGGAGGGGGCGGGTCGGCCCCGCAAGATCGACCGAGGCGGGAGTCGTGACGATTGGTGCGGTAACTTGGTGAGGTTACATACTCATCCCTTGGCAAACGGGGATCGTTCTTAAATAGGCTTCACGAAAGTCGTCGCGAGGTCCTATTGGCGGTATAATTCGGGACCAGCTTCCTTTAGGGTCGCAAATCCACGGATTGACGGCTAAGTTAAACTCTACTCTTTGTGCAGTACGACCGTGATGCAGTCATGCGATATTCATGGCGTGGTGTGGATAGTCTCTAATTCCAGTCACAATAGACCTTGCTCCCGCACCAATGCGAAGATGATTTGTATTGACGACGGCCTAAATTGACTACAAACTCCCAGCTTTCAAGTTTTCTCGTTCAAAATAGCACCTATTAGCCAAAATATATCCCAAGGATTATGTCTATTGGTTAAATACTTGTTTGACCGAATTTCGAGCAGCGCGGTCTAGCTCTCCATTAGGGGCGAATTCCACGCGCCATTTCTTGCCGTCGATAACTAAGACATTACCAAATCTAATTTGCCCTGTTTCTTGAAATCTCCGGGGAACGGCGTTAATCTCCTCCATGGTAGTAGATGAATCAACAAGGCAGTCTCCCAGCCCACCCAGCTCTTGAAAGTCTCCACATACGCCCATTGCACGAAATCTAGCCTGATACATTCACGTCTGCCGGGTATTGAACGTGTCTAAGGATGACAACGTGGGGTCTGAGACGTGGTATGTGCT
Source organism: Mariannaea elegans (assembly GCA_930272665.1). Taxonomy (NCBI): domain Eukaryota; kingdom Fungi; phylum Ascomycota; class Sordariomycetes; order Hypocreales; family Nectriaceae; genus Mariannaea; species Mariannaea elegans. The sequence continues at coordinate 349,397 of CAKNEU010000030.1, forward strand.
CCGCAAGATAAGGATACGCTACTTAAATTCTTTCTGATTGAGGTGAAGTTGCTGCGGCTTATGAATGGCTAGGATACCGGTATTTGAGAATCTATAGAGACCATTCTCAGAGCGTACCGCGGGGTCATTTTACTGCCGCATCATACCAACAAGAGCAGAGACTATCGCGGGGGCCGGCGCGGGGGGAGCAAGTTGACCTGTACCGACGAAGCCGACAGAGAAATGGCGTCATAAAGTCTTCCCCCCACCAGGTGATTTCATTTATGTCTCAGTCGCAAGTCATGTATCAGAGAACTGTGCCGTACTAACTGATTTCCAATTCCGTAAAAAATAGAAATAAACGCCACTGATTTAGGCGCTTGATGATGAGTCTTACCTACTAAACCAACGACAATAAAAAAGCACAGAACCTCAGACTCCGAAATAACTATATCGAGCTGAGAATAGTGAGCTCTCTCGCATATCCTTTTTGGAATTCCTTGCACATTTAATTATCCTTTGTTTCCACACTCAGTAATCGTTCTCCTTCCTTTTTTGCAATGAATGCATCGAGGTTACCCGTACTCTGCATTCTCAAATATTTGTTGGAAGAAGTTATCTAATTCAAAGGGTTGTCAGGGAGAAGTTTCCATTATATCCCTTGCCATATTTACGCATTCTTGTATGTGTACTTCAACGCATATTTATCTCATATCCAAGGCTAACTAGCTCTATCTGTTCGAGCCAGGCATCTGGCTTGAATCGGACCATCTACATCCACTACTTAACTTTCCGGTCTGATCGAGTCTTCTTGTTTAATTAACATAATTCTCCCTCATACGTTGCCTTCAGATATGTTCTATAATTTTCCAGCTACTTCAGCGGACCTGTATCGCTCATCTTTCTCCTATTCACCTACTTTCTCCGACTCAACTCTACCTCTATCCTCAAATATCTATATTGAGTCTATTCGGGGCTTTTCCAGCCCTCTTCCCCTATTCAGCGTCATCTACCGTAGCATCAATAAGTCATCTAGTCCGTTGAACAGCTTCTTCATGGCCAGCCGTTGTACAAGTCGCTATCACTTGATGTATAAGTCTGAAATATGATAATTATTAAGAATTCAAAAGGTCAATTATTCAAACCCGGCAATACGTAAGTTGGCGATAATAACATGAGTCGACGCTGGTGATGAATAACCCGACCAATATATATATAGAGATGCGTGATTGACGGGACGAGAGAGCCAATTGAAGAGGGTGTGCTTCTAGTCAATCAAGGTAGTGCGTATCCTTAATCACGGCCCAGAAGCTCACTAGTATAAAATATCTACAGGGTCTCGAACTTCGCTCCAGTTATTAAGAGTAGAGAACCAAGGCGTACAAGGCAGCCACAGCAGGCACTCAGCTAGACGCACGCAAGGTTCTACTTGGCATAATAAACCAGACGCTACCAAATAGAAGGAGACGCATAGAACACCATGGATTTTGGTCAGATCCTCTTGCATGTACAATTGCTATTATTATCTATAAATATATACTACTCTCTTAAGGAAACATAGCTTATGTGACATAATATAAGCACACAATCGCTACGCCCCCGCTCTATTGTCAGGAGGCAACTAGGCCATAACCAAGGCAGAATAGCGTCCGATTACCCGCTTGGCTCATATATAAAATTCGGCATTGTGGATTTTAGGAATTTACCAGTTCATGTAAACGAACAAAGATAAGGTAAATATCTCCAATATGACGGGCCGCAAAGCCGTTAGTTCCTCCACAAATCTCGTGCAGGAATTCCACCCGCACCACTCAGAGCCAACTCTACACAGACTACACGGGAACTTAGGAACCTCAAAGCCGTCAACCCAGCATCCTGCATACCAGTCCAGTAACGTTCCTATATAAAATCGCTTTTAATCGGTGAATACGGTTATCGAGTTCTCTTTTCATGGTAACTTCCGTCTTATTGCCAAAGTCCACGTGAGATCCAAGAAACACTCAACCATTGATCGCTAGCGTACACACAAGAGTCTCTGCGCAGTGAGCATTTCCCTACACTAGAAATGTTACAAGCTCGGAAATTCTCACGTTTTCCGAGTTCCATTATCAACCCGGACGGAGCAACAAGCACAGCCCGTCGTTTCGCGACTTCGCGCCCCCGAGCTGACAATTAAGAGGGGATCACACAACCCTCCCGGTGCTCGGTGAACCGTAGTTATCCGAGACGGACACCCACCAGGCATCGCAATTTTACAACCACTTAGACTACATTACAAACAGAGTCCTTGTAGCGAATATAAATTCACATTATATAGAGGTCAATTCCCCATTAGCCCGACCTGTCACCAGCTCACCTCATTCATCATGACCACACTCAGATTCGAGCCCGAATACTGGAAGGCCGTTGCTCCAAGCCGCAATAGTCCTAAACCACCTCTCTTCAAAACAGCCTACGAAATCCGTGAATTTACCGACAAGATTCTGACCCAAATCTTGGGCGCATACGGCTACCCGTCCGAGATCAAAGAAACCGTCTTCACTATCCAAAGTTACGATGGCACTGAGATCCAAGTGACGCGCTTCGCATCAGACAAAGTCTTGCAGTCACTTGAGGCTACTCCAGCTGTGGTCTATATGCATGGAGGCGGTCTTGTCGCGTGCAATGTTAAGATCTTTGCCCCGCAAATCGCCCGCCAAGCTCAGGACGCGGATCTACCGTATTTTGCAGTGAACTACCGAAAGGCTCCAGAGAATCCAGCACCTTGCGCAGTGGAAGATTGTTTCGCTGCACTCCGTTATATCTCTGGGCATCACAAGGAATTGAATATCGACCCTACCAAAATAGCTCTGCACGGGGACAGCGCAGGAGGCGGTGTTGCTGCTGGAACTGCCCTTATGGCTCGCGATCGCGGGCTTGATCCACCGCTAGCTAAGCAGGTCCTCATCTATCCTATGTTAGACGATCGTACCGAGCTACCTCCCGATGCCCCTATCCTTGAGCTCATGTCGTGGCAGTCAAATGACAACGTCATTGCCTGGAGCGCCTACGTCGGCGAGGAGAAGCGAGGCAAGGACGATGCCGACATCTCGTATTATGTTGTCCCGGCACGAGCTACAAACCTGCGCGGTCTTCCACCGACTTACATAGAGGTTGGCACATTGGATCTGTTCAGAGATGAGGATATTGCATATGCGGCCAGGTTGGCCAAGGACGATGTGGAGGTTGAGTTTCACCTATGGCCCGGACTGCCTCACGGGTTCGACGGTATTACGAGCACAAGCTGGTATAGAAGAGCGCAGGAGGCACGTCTAAGTGCTCTCAAAACAATCGGGATCTGAATTCAATCATGGCTTCTCGGTTGTAGACGCTTTGTTGTATACCGACCTTCGGTAAAGTGCTTAGCCAAGGTGCTGGCTAGATTGGTAGCGCAATAAGATCGACGACGAGGCAATGCTGTAAAGTTTAGTTCGAATAGCATACTATTTTTGTCGGATAAATTTCGAGTCATTATTGAAGTACCATCTTATTATCTCAGAGTCAAGTTGATTGAGCTTCTTTTCGCGCAGACAGTTGGGTTTCAAAGCGAGCTTCTACATTCAAGACAAATGTGCCAATAGTCTATTGAGTGAATCAAGATTGGAATACCATTTCATCAATGAGTTACTAGATGAATTATCCAAAACTTGGCATTATTCTCAGGATAAATGTCAGAAGATGCAACAACCGTGAGTGTCTAATAAGACGGAAGGATGAGAAGTAAAATGTCACACTAATTAGACATTCACTTATCTACAGGGTTTGAGATAGACGGGTATAGATAAAGAGCTTGGGAACCAATATCCAAAAGTGACACGATCCTCGACATCAATCCATGGAGCGTTCAGCTTATAGATGACAATAACGGTCACCTGACCAATGAATCCGCTACAATGGTTGTCCACAACCATCCGTCTTCCGTAGTATAGTGGTCAGTATGCAAGCTTGTCACGCTTGAGACCCGGGTTCAATTCCCGGCGGGAGAGATGCCAACATGTGAGATACACATGACAATTGTTTTTTTTTTTAGTGGCGTTTCTCCGGTTCAAATTTTTTTTTTCTTCGCCAGGGACCGAGGCGGGCTCATAACTATCATACCCTCACTCTCGGACATCGAAATCCGAACGCTACAGTGGTTGATCACAACCATACCATCTTCCGTAGTATAGTGGTCAGTATGCAAGCTTGTCACGCTTGAGACCCGGGTTCAATTCCCGGCGGGAGAGACGCCTCATGCGAACAACGCATGAAAAATACTTTTTTTATTGCTGGCGTTGTAAGACATTTTTTCAGGTGGGTTGGTTGGGTGTGGAAATAACACGGTAGGTGCAAGAACTTCCGGAATAACTATCGAAGCTCGAGCTTGGGCGCCGATGGCCGCGGCCATTTCGAGAGCGAACGGCATCTTCATACACTGTGAGGAGACCAATAGTGTGGTAGAGAAACCCATCCAAAGCCATCCGCAGCAATACATACTCTACTCCGTACGTTGGCCATGAATTCAGGTTTAGAACCTCGAAAAGACACATCAGCCAAACAGGTTGCTCTGGGGCTATTGAGGTACAATGGCTGACAATAGAGAAAGTTATGTATGAATTAACATCGACGGCAAGTCTTTTAAGTGCTATTTCCGGAGCACCGTTGTACGCAGCCTCATAATCGCCAGGTTGCGCCGTATCAAGCGTACGTCACCCTTGCTTTGGGCTCATTTCGCATGCGACGTCGCAGCCAGTGAAGATCAGGCACATGACAAGTTTCCATAACGGGGTGTCCACCGAAAAGAAAATGAAGGGAGTCAACACAATACCCGGGGGTCAATCAATTTTGAGATTTTGAGACGGTAGGGTTTTAGACCGTGCGGGATACCGTGCCGGAGGATTCTTGTTACTAGTCATTAACTACGAAACGGAGAAGGGGGGGCGAAGTACACAACTACGTACATGCTATACGTGGTTACTGGAGGAATAATCTGGACAGTACCGTGTTCATCCGTACCGGTTGTCTCAACTGAACTATGTTGACTGCTGCGGGGGCGGGGGTGAACGGGAGCAGCCAGTGCTCAAAGGGGCGCCACAGGCGTTCAGTGGTGTGTTTCTGAATGAATGTGCAAAGACAGATTCCCACAAAATCGAGCATTCATCATCGCTCGCCAAAGTCAATTCAAGAAAATGGGCATAGGAAAAAATGAAACAATCGTGAGGCTCAGCCACCAATTGGTGGTGCCGAAACTCCGACTACCAATAGATTCAAGTTGCACGTTGGTGCGAAGGAACTTACACTGCCCCTAGTTTAGTACTGTACAGTATGTACCTATATGCACGTCTTCGGTTTTCCCCCTAATTAATCAAATGATCTGTTGATTCTGTTCCGTAGGATTACGTACGCCTATACGTATCCACGTATGTCCGTGCCGCGAGCCTGGGTAGTGCATGTGGGACTGCCTTCTTGGGCAAAGGAGCGTGTGCCAGTGGACAAGCGCCCGTCATTGCCAAGACTTCTTCTTCTTCTTGGATCTCACTTACGCGGATAGAGTGGTCACGCAGTTCAGTGTTCTCTCCTGGCTTCTTCTTCTTCTCTCCTTTTACTCCGAGTCTTTACATTACATGCCGTCTACTCCATCCCTTCAAGTCCTCTAAAGAGCATCCCCTACTCATCGACCCTCCTCCTGCTTCAAGCCTTCAATTCAGCCGGGCCCTCTCCCTCTCCTCTTGTTTCTCCTCTGTCTGGCGACCATCGCTGGCCTTGCGACGTCAGCACTCCCCCACCCCTGGCTTCGTCTCACCACAGACTGTCGCGTGCCTCGATTTTCCTCCTTCTCGATCGCATCAACCCAATCACGACGATTTTGCACAGCCAAACGACCTAATTCTTGCCGATTCAATCCTCCTCTTCTCCTCCTTTGCCACCTTTCCCCCCCGTAATCGATCTCACCACATCCTCCTACGACACACCACGATGCCTTCACCAAAATCGCTCCTCCTCTGGGGCTTCGCCTCACTTACCCCCGTCTTCGCCTCCCGTGCGCATCCTCGCGACTCCTTGGACGATCAAGTGCATCCTCAACCACGTGACGGACGTGAGGGCAAGCCCAGGACCCCAAAGTACTTCCGCGAACCAGGTGGCAGCTTGGAACTGGGTCACTACGATATCCGCTACTTCAAAGAAAAGGTCCCCTACGAGCAACATCGCTTCGTCCTCCGCGACCTCGTCCGCAGCTACCTCACCACCATGAACAGCAATGGTGTCGAGACCTGGCTCGCCCACGGCACGCTACTGGGCTGGTGGTGGAACGGCCAGATCATGCCTTGGGACTACGACCTCGACGTCCAAATCTCAAACGACACCATGACCTGGATCGGAGAGAACCTCAACCGCACCGAGCACGTCTACAACTACACCGAACCGGCTACAGGCGAACTCTTCACAAATACGTACCTTCTCGACGTCAACCCACACCACGTCGACATCGATCGCGGTGATGGCATGAACATCATCGATGCCCGCTGGGTCGACATGACAAACGGCATGTTCATTGATATTACGGGACTGCGCGAGCGAGAGGCTGATCGCCCCGGCATCTGGAGCTGCAAGAATAAGCACCGCTACAAGAGCCAGGATTTGTGGCCTCTGCGCGTGACAGAGTTTGAGGGCGTCAAGGCCCGAATCCCGTATAACTTTGAGATGATTCTCATTGACGAGTATAACACTAAGAGTCTTGTCACTGAGGAATGGTCAGGGTATGTCTCCTCCTTTTTATCCTTCCTAGTGTCGTCATTCCCCAATTTTTTGTCTTCATATTCTACTTCCTAGTTGCTACTGCGGTTAGTGCCGTGATTGCATACCCAGCCACGCTGTCGCTGTCCCTTCAACCATAACCTTATCCACCCAAATACATAACATAACGCAAGACTGACTGATCTCTCTTTAGGCACAAGTGGGATCGCGATATTAAGATGTGGGTCAAGATGGACCCCGAAGAAGAAAAGCAGCGTCACCTCGAGGCCGCCCAGCGCAAGGAACAGGAGCTCCAAGCACGTCCCTCCACTTCAAGTCCGGTGAACTGATCGTCAGACTCTTGGTCTTTAAATGCCGGAAAGTATTCCACTTTGTTTAAAGGACAGGGCCAGGGATCACCATATATCTAACCGTTGCCTCTTGCACATTCTCTCAACCTTGCATGCATCGAGCGTTTGCTTTTCCACTTCCCATCTTTTGTTTCAGACATATCTCGGCGTTGGATTAGGAAATGGATATTGGGCGTTTTGTAGGCGCTGGCAAAGCAATTGCACATGAGATATAAATATTGCTCTCTGCCGTTGAACACGCGACCTTGGCGGCGAGGAGCTGCGCGGAGGCTGCCGGTCAGCGCTTGAATTGTGTTAACTGTCTTAATCTTACCGGATCGTTGGGTTATATTGATTCGATTGGATACCCAGATAGGATATTTCCAGTGAAAAATAAACGTGAACACGTCTAAATATTCGTAATTCCTAGCCAAATATTGCGAAATATGTGTTTTGTAGTTATTGGAGTTGTGAGGAGCATCAATCTTGATGGGATGACAGCAATGGGAAGCACATTCTATTTTCTCTCAACTCATCAAAGCTTTTCCTAAGTATCATTTTATTTATCCGAATTCAGAGGCTCGCTCACCCACGTCTTCCATTTTCCCTTATCCTCTCGGAGCTTCTTCTCCCGCCATCGTCCAAATCTTCCGCCAGCTCCGATATCAACCAGAGGCGCCATGCTTGGTCGTCCGTGAGCGCATTGGAATGGGAATGCACAACGAGACAGCCGGGACAAAAGATGCGAACATTCGTCAAGTGTGAGCGGGTCGTTAAACATGATGGCACCTATGATCTCAAGTCAGCAACCATTTGTCAAGTGACAGAAGGGGTCGACACATACTCCTGCAGGCTCTGGAGTGAAGCATCTCCAGGATTCCTTGGGGACAGCCATGGAAGCGCGAAATCCAGGGTGTACCGGTTTGGGAATATGTAGTATGCGAGCGTGAGACATCATCATCGATGAGGTGCCAGATTTCCTTCCGAAGTAGTTCAATCAGGAGACGAGGCTCCTGGCGGCAACGCTCCAGAATGCTAGGCGGGAGGCCTGTAGCGATGACCTTACATTTGTTCGAGGACTGTTTCAGCTGACTATGGATGTTGTAAAGGACGCCCCATGAGGCAAAGTGATCGCGGTGTTGTTCCAAAAGCTTGTGTTCTTGGGACGTAACTTCGAAAATTAAGGGGCGTTCTAGAGCCTCAATATTGGCTTTCGTATTACCACTGGAGGAATCATGAATAAAGTAGTCTGCCATCAAGTCTTCCAACCGACAGCGCTCATCGACGGCATGCTGGTCAAGCATGACTAAAGCGGAGCTTTTTTTCCACGCCTCAGAATCCTTGCATGTAGTGTCCTCCAGTGGTAGCTTGACGAGGATAAATTTCCGGTCGACTTGGGATATCACGGTTGCGTGGGCTAGAGCATGTCGAGTCACCCGTCCGCGGAGATTCATCGATTGCGCGTCGAACTCAATACCATCTCCTTCCCTGAAGTGATGTGAACATTCATCAGTGTCGCCGATCTTAGGAATCAAAGCCTGTGCCGCCTCAAAAACGGGATTCTCCCATGAAGCAATCACATTTTGAAGCCATCTACTGGGCGGTAGCTTAGGTTGTTCATCCCTGCTATCACCTGACTCGGCCGGAATTCCCGAGCTCTCGGGTGCTTGATTGTCGAAGAAGGGGAGATTGCTCACAGGGATGACGACGTCCTTATAACTAGAAGGCTGGGCAATACTTTTTGGCTCGGGTGAAGGCTCATTGAATGGCTTGCGTAAGAGCCTGCCACCTTCCCCGACCAAAGGAGCTGGGGATGAGGTTTCTGGTTCTGTTGTCTGAATATCAACAGGGTTTTTGGTAATTAATGGGGTCACTCTCCCCATCTTAACGCGATGCCACCCATCGAATGGGCTATTTGCCCTAGATTGTGACTCTGAATCGACATTCCGAGGAACAGAGCTAGCCCTCGAGCTGCTGACTGATGATGTTGATCGCCTTTTCGACGATATTTTTGATCGGCCAACTGTTTTCGAGGTAGAGAAAACAGACTCATCCAGGGAAAGGTGAACTTTTCTAGGCTGGAAAAGGTGTTTTCTGAGGAAACCATAACAAGTTGCTTTGAGAAGGTCGAGGATCGCTGTCAAAGTTTTGCTCTGACTCTCCAAATTGTGAACTGCATCGATCTCGGTATGAGCCGTGGTGAAAATATTGAAGTAGAACATGGGCCATCTCTCAATTCCCTTGCGACTTCGTAGTCCCTTGCCAGTGAATTCTTCGAGCTTCGGGGAGTTCCGGGGTTTGTTTTCGACCTCTTCAATAGCACCAAAGCTTGAGTTTTGGAAGACTTGATTGATCTCTTCGTAGACCACGTCAGTGCCATACTCGTTCATAATAGGGCGAATTCCCAAACTAATGAATTGCGACCTGCGGGTTGCTGCCGGTGTTTCACAGATACAGCCCTTGATGGCGATGGATCCCGAAGATGCCGATATGGGAACCCATGATTCGACGTCACACGAATCTGCTAGAGAGGCTTGAATAAGCAGCCTTGATGTTCGAGAGACAAGGCTAGGTGTTTCTGAGGGGCGAAAACGAAGTTCACGTCGGGTTGTGGCATTTTTGAGTGAGACGGAAACCGATGTCGGCCAAGCAAGCAGCAATGCGGCCACCTCTCGAATCAGTTTTGTCCATTCCTTCTCCAGAGCTGACCGTTCACTCATGGATACGCGCTGCTTAACTCTGACTGGCATTGACCCAAACAGATCTCTAACGACAACCTTAGTTCCATAGCTAAAATTAACAAGTCTTTGTTCAGGAGGAGCCGGAAGATTCCGAGCGAGGACATTAGAATTGTGAATGGTGATAGAATTGTGAGAAAGATGGCTCTGGTGACGAGAAGTAATCGTCAGCAAAGACAAAGTCGCTAGAGATGCAAGGAAGTTGCCATGCTTTCCGTGGATAGTTTCTCTTGGGGGGAATCGCGATGTGTCTGTCGCGTTTACCATTAGCAAGCAAGTCCTTGTCCGTAAGCCCAGCGTTCCTACATACGGTGAAGCTTCCCGAGTCCGCCATCAACCCCAAACTCATCACGAAGGATGCCTGAGCCATTATCTTCAACGGCGCAGTTTCCACGAGTGTAGTCGATGGAGATGTTGATTTTAGAAGCGCCAGCGTCAAGAGCGTTGGCAAGCAGGCCACAAGCTACCCCGTTGAGAGAAGTGATAGTGACGGAAGACTTGAGCCTGTCGATGACATGACCTGGGAGCTGGCGAATGGACATGGCCTAAGTTGAAGGGGTGTCATGACTATGTTCATGCGATGGTTGTTTCAGGTAGCATGACATTGAAGAAGCGTCAGGCATTTGAGATGCAGCGGTTGTTTGGTGGAGAAGGAGAGGTGTTGCTGGGATGACCTGGTCTCTAGTGGGGGGAAGGCACTGAGCAAAGTGACGTCGCGATGGAAATCAGGGGTCCACGTGCACGGTGGTCTTGGCAAATGGCGCTTCTACTTCGGCCTCAGCCTCAGCTGGAATAAATCCTCCGAGAGAATATAAGCGTGGCGCCAGTGAGTGGATGAGAAGTTTCGAATATCATACATCTTTAGTGCCCAACACAGTTACGGTGTGAGTTGGGTCTGTACGATGCTGTACGATATTGTGTGAAGCTGCGATTCGGTAATTGATGCCACAACGTTCCTGGTTGCTGGAGCAATGACAAGACAAATCAGGTCCGTCACGCCTTCAACATCCTGCGGCAAACGGGGCATTGTATGCATATACGGAGCACACTTGTCTCGGTTCATATTATCTTGCGCTACGTGGTGTTGCCTCTCGCCTTGTCATTAGGCTCCAAGCCAGCCAAGCTAATAAAGCTGCTCCGCCTCAAAGCATGGACTTCATGGATGCCCATTTCCCTCGCTTCCATTTATTCTCGGCTTCGCTTCTCCCTCCAACCCCGGATCTCTCGCACGTGATCCCTATCCCGCCCTTGCGCCGTCGCCGCTTTGTCTGTCTCCATCCGCTTTCAGCCGCCAACATCGACCATGTCATCCATGCACCACAAGTGACGCCGGTTTGTCTGTCGTTCTCCTATTAGCTCGTGCCCCTCCTTCACCGCGTCCTGACGGCCCTCCCTATATACCGATCGACATCCTCCACCCTCAACCTCCTTCGCCATCCCTTCCCTCGTTTCTACCATTGACATCCGGCCTCCCTCCATCAGGCCGCACAACGATACCCAGTACATCACACCATCCATCCACCTAAAAGCCGCCCTGTCATCGTCCCACCACACGTCTTCTCGAACCCTCCAATCTGAATCCGAACCCCCCCGAGCCTGAGCCCTAGCCCTCATGGCTACGACCGACACTCTCCCTCCGACGCATGGTAATACCCTCCTCTTATTTCCATCTCTCTATTCCACCTTGATCCATCGCCATCATCGCAAATCCCACAGTGCGCCCGAGCCACACACAATGTCGCATTCATCCATGACTAATATATCATCATCAGACCGACAAGGCCGCCGCCGGCCCTTCTCAACTTGGGTCAAGAAGCTGACCAACTTCAAAAACTCTGTTGAGGGCGACCGTCACAAGCGACACAAGATCAAGCGCGGCCCCAAGAAGAACAATCCATACCCCGAATCTGGAACCGTCGGAAATGGTGTTACAAATGGCACCAGTGCCTGTACCTTCTCCACCGCACAGTCCGGTAGCAATACAAGCTTGGCTCGATCTTGCAGCGCCTCGAGAGAAAACCACACCCCTCCCACCATAGGCAGAAGAAGCCTTGTTGGCACTGTATCGACAGATCATGAAGGATCCCGTTCTATTGCCCCCAGCCACGGCGCCAGCTCCCTGGCAGGAACAAGTCGCACAGTCGGCGGTGGTGTGGAGTCAAGGAGAGGAGGCGACAGCACCTTTTCTAGCCCTGCGCCATCTGTGCGGTCACTAACAACGACGTTGACCACTATTCAGTCCATGGCACCCAACGGGACGGGGCAGGGACAAACGACCAACTCGAATCACCATCACAGCAACACGCAGTCTATTCAATTCAGCCAACCCTTCCCGACGGCATCTCCAGCCTCGGCGATCCCAGCACACCTCGCCCCGACCGGTAATCCAACAACTTATACTTCCGCCACGGCTAATAATCTCTTGACTGACAATGCATCCATCCTCACGCTTGCATCCTCCAGCAAGCGCCGACGTCGCCGATCTCTCGACACTGATGCTTCTGTTAGGGCGTTGGCCCCATCCTCTCTGTGGGGTGGCAGCCGAGAGAGCCTGCCTCTCAGCGTCCTTAGCGCCAACATTGATTCTTCAGGCATGCCTCCCACTCCTGGTCTTTATAGCAGCAGCTCCAGAATGGGTGCTGAACGCACCAGCATTTACTCGACCACTGGGGTTATGCCAACAATACCTGGTGACCGCAGCAGTTTCTACGCCAAGCAAGGTGATGGTGCTAGTGTCAGGAGCGGTTTATTAGGACATACGAGAGCCGACAGCGTGAGTGGAAGCATCGGTGGTATGAGCAGCCCGCTAGTCACTCCACGGGAGGTGCCGAACGAGAAATTGGATAAGGATAAGGATGAACTGTTGACATCAAGCACCAAGGAAGAGGCTTTGAAGGAAGACGTACTCAAGGAGAACCTGGCAACAGAATAAATGGCGAAGGACAATTAAAGAGCCTCTTGAGCAGTAATGATTGATGGTTGTATTTAATCTGGGTTCGGTTTGGCAAGGTATTGGGCAGGTTTCGGTAACACTGACAAATATTTGGGGTTGATAGAGTTTGGTTCAGCACTGTTAGTCAAGAAATGGACGTTTTGAGTCCCATAATACGAATACATGATACCCTAGGAACGTCATATTATATGTTTTATTTCGTAGATGACTTTTTGAGGTGAAATATTGTCGAATTTAATGTTTGGGTGCATCTCCATAGAACCCGGTCCTTGTCCACAATCCTCAGTGGCGGGTCCCCTCCGTACAGCCACTGTGGCGCTAGGCAAGCTCGGAGCTCCCCCAAGCTTGTAGCGGATTGACAAGCGTCCCACTATCGTCATCGTGCGGCTTTGGTGCTTCTCCCCAACCTCCAACTTCCAACTGCGAACGCTCCCAGATGCACCAAGATGGCCATCTCGGTATGTAGACCTTGTTCCCTGCACCTTCTTACATCTATGCAGATACGCGCTCGCGTTCTCGACATTTCACTAACCCACCGCCGCAGTGGAAGTCATTTGACTTCTTCGACGTTGCCCAGATCGCCCTCCCGGCCGAGGAAACCCAGCAGCTCTTCGAAGGCAACGAAATCTCCAGCATCACGACAGGCTCCGATAGCCTCTTTATCGGCTCACACGATGGATGGGTCAGCATCATTGGCAAGGCCTGGAACATTGTCCGACGCTTCCAGGCGCATGAGACGGGATCCATCACCCATATGCGACAGGTCGAGGGAACAAGTCTACTAGTTACAGTTGCAGTGAGTTTTGCGTACATCGCGTTGCTGTGCGGCGGCGCCGGGCTTCTGGTATCCTTTGGTTGTGTTCTAACCCGATAGTAGGAGGATATGAGCAGTGAGCCAATGCTCAGAGTCTGGGCCCTCGACAAACTCGTCAAGAAGACCAACCTACCAACGTGCTTGAGTACTCTGACCATCAACAACGGAAGGCGGCAATTTCCGGTGAGTCAACACTTACGCTCAACTACGCAACGCAAGCTAATATAGAAGAGATATCTGCGTTCACTGCTGTCGACGATCTCACCCAAATCGCTGTTGGATTCGCCAACGGCGCTGTCACGGTAGTCCGAGGCGACCTTATACACGACCTGGGAACGAAGCAGCGAATCGTGTTCGAGTCAGAAGAGCCCGTAACTGGCGTGCAACTCATGACGGATCCTCAGTTGACGACTCTCTTCGTCTCGACCACCTCGAGAATACTAAAGCTCGGTTTGTCGAAAAAAGGGCATGGCCTTCCACCGAAGACAGTGGAGGATGTGGGATGCGGGTTAGGCTGTATGACTCTCGACCCCAGGACAGGCGACGTAGTGGTTGCGCGAGACGATGCCATATACACCTACACGCTTGAGGGACGTGGCCCTCCAAGGGCGTACGAGTCACCAAAGAGTTTGATTGCTATCTACCAGGATTATGTAGCCCTAGCCTGTCCGCCTTCTACCTCCAACGGCAGTTCTGATGGTTTAAGGCGGCGCTTTGGTGGCAGCACTACCAATCCACTCTTCAACGCTTCCACTTTTGTGCTTCTTGACCCAGACCTCCGACTCGTCAGCCACACAGAGACGCTGATATCACCTGTCAGATTCTTTGCCGAAGTCTGGGGGGACTTCTTTACCATTATGCAAGATGGAAAAGTAGGTAGTGGATCGCCAAGTCTAGGGACAAGCTTCTAACCTCTCGTTAGGTTTATCGATACCACGAGAAACCCCTCCAACAGCGGTTGGAGATGATGTATCAACGCAATATGTTCCCGTTAGCCATTGAACTGGCGCAGAAGTCTGGGCTAGATGCTGAGCAACAGAGTTTGATATATCGTCGCTTTGGTGACCATTTGTATCAAAAGGCAGACTATGACGGAGCCATGGTGCAGTATATCCGGGCTATCGACACGACCGAACCATCACAAGTCATCCGCAAGGTGAGTAGAATGCTTTATGAAGGAAGAAAAGAATTTTAACACTGTTAGTTTCTTGACACGCAACGCATTCATAATCTTATTCAATATTTGGAACAATTGCATGAGCATCGCAAGGCGACCGCCGATCATACCACTCTCCTCCTCAATTGCTATGCAAAGCTAAAGGATATTAACAAGCTCGAAAAGTTCATCAAATCTCCAGGTGATCTAAAGTTTGATCTAGACACTGCAATCGCCATGTGTCGCCAAGGTGGATATTACGAGCAGGCAGCATATCTCGCCAAAAAACATGGCGAAACTGATTTGGTCGTGGATATTCTGATTGAAGATTCGAAAAACTATGAAGAGGCCCTCAACTTTATTTGGCGACAAGATCCAGAGACGGTTTGTGAACCTTTCAGACTGAAACTAACTCCAGCTAATTTTGCCAGACCTACCGATGCATGCAGAAATACGCTCGAGTTCTCATTGAGAACTGTCCCAACGATGCAACGCAACTCTTTGTAGATTATTACACCGGCGCATTCAGGCCCAGGCGATTAGTTGTGGTGACGGATGAGGTCGAGACACCCTCTGCCGGTGGATTTGCCGCGAATGCAGTACAAAATCTGTCCAATCTGCTCCCACTTCCCTATATGAATGCGGCATCTATAGCGACTCCAGGAACACCAGGAAATGGAAAGGCCACGGTGAGCGACCATACTCTTGTCATTGAGGCAGATGGCACGCCAGCTCCAAAATATACCCCGCCACCCCCTCGAACCGCATTTTCGTCTTTCATCGATCACCCCGACGAGTTTATCGTGTTCCTCGAAGCATGTCTTGAAGAGAATGATGTCAAATCCGACGACCGAACCGATCTATACACTACATTGTTCGAAATGTATCTGTACAAGGCGGGCGAGAAAAAGGGACAACATCATAAGGAGGAGTGGGAGGCTAAAGCCAAGAAGCTTATCGAAGGGGAGCACGTACCAATGGAAAGCTCGAATGTTCTACTTCTGTCTCATTTATCTGACTTTCGGGATGGAATGGTGCTTGTCAAAGAGCAAGCCGGTCTTTTGTCTGATATCTTCAGGTCATATACGTCGGCCAAGGACACTCGAGGCGCCATGAAGGCATTGAGGAAATACGGACCTGAAGAGCCGCAACTCTATCCAGCAGCACTAGCATATCTCACATCAGATCCAAAGGTGCTTGAAGAAGCAGGTCCGGATGAGTTAGCCAACGTGCTCTCCAAGATTGATCGGGATGGATTGATGGCACCGTTGCAGGTGATCCAGACACTGGTGGGACAGTCATCCGGAGACGGAGTGGCAACCATGGGTATGATCAAGCCGTATCTTCACGAGACGATCACACGAGAGCGCAAAGAAATTGCCCATAATCGCCACAAGATTAACACACTCCGGGCTGATACGGAGAAGCGACGAGGAGAACTGGCGGACCTTGGCACAAAGCCTGTTGTGTTCCAGGCGACTTGGTGCTCCGACTGTGGTCAGCGATTAGATCTTCCAGCTGTTCACTTCTTGTGCAAGCACAGCTTCCACCAGCGATGCGTGCGAAACGCAGACAAAGAGGGCGAAGCTGAGTGTCCCAAGTGTGCGGGCGAGAATGATGTGATTCGCAAGATGAGAGAGAGTCAGCGAGAGAGCGCCGCCAAGCATGACCTGTTCAAGGCCAACGTGGAGAATAGTGATGACCGACTGGGAACTGTTGCTGACTGGTTCTCGAGGGGTGTAATGGATGTTGGGCACAGTGCGGAGTAGCGAGGCGCGGTTCAATGAATTGCTGGGATGACGAGGAGGAAGGAGTTTGGGAATACATCGTTAGCATCAGTTATTTTTCTATTATATTCTATACAGGTTTAAAATGTAGGTGTCTTGGGATCTTGTCAATCGCAAGAGCGCATATCTTCAATAAATTTATGCTTCGCGTATCAGGCAGATTCCATGCGCCCCACGCCGTTCTCAATCTCACATGGATCGATCGCAATTCATTCATTTCATCGTCAACTCACACACGAACATTATGAGTACATCGCCATCACCAATGCTTCGTCCAGACCCCAAACCCTTGATTTCCCTCCTCTCCCGTTCCCTCTCGTCCTTCCAATCCTCCTCCGATGCATTCCGTGTCCTCCACACTCTTCCGCCCTCTACCGCCTCCGCCGACCCCGCGCCGCGTCGTCCCACCCGCCCCTTGAGGAATCTAGTTGTGCTAGATTCGAGCTTCAACCCGCCGACCAGGGCGCACGCGAGCATGGCGCGCGACGCCCTTCAGATCGCAAAGGAGCAAGGGTATGTGAGGTTGATGTTGCTGTTGAGCGTGAATAATGCGGACAAGGCGCCCAAGCCAGCGAGCTTTCCGGTACGGTTGGGTATGATGGACGCCATGGGGCGGGCGTTACTGGATGAACTACGGGAGAAAGAATTGGAAATTGACGTAGCCGTCACAACGATGCCTTTCTTCCACGACAAAGCCCGCGCCATTGCACAATCAGGATTCTACGGGTCCTCCACAACGCAAGTCTTCCTCGCAGGGTTTGACACGTTGGTGCGCATATTCAATCCAAAGTACTATCCCTCCGGTATACAAGCCGCGCTAGACCCGTTCTTTGAGACGGCCCGGCTCCGTGTGACCACCAGGCCGGACGAGCAGTGGGGTGGGACGGAGAAGCAGGGGGAGGAGGTAGAGAAGTTGGCGAACGGAGGGTTGGAAGAAGTTGGCGGTAGGGCAGAGTGGATGAGCAGAGTGGATGTAGTGGAGGGCGGAGAGGAGGGAGAGGGAGTGAGTAGTTCCCGGGCGAGGGATGTTGTGATGAGGGGAGAGGAAGGGGTTGATGGGTTGGTGTGTAAGGAGGTGAGGGCGTGGATAGAGAGTCAAGAACTGTATCGTGATTAGAATAGTGGTAAATGTATGCTAATGGTGAAATAGACAACGAGTTCGTGATCTCTCATATTGGTTTTGAAATCAGAAATTGACTACGTAGCATAGCGAAGCCCGTCTACTAACACATTGGAATCATTTTACTCTGGCATGGTGATTCAACGGTCGTTACTCTCTTAAGTAAAAATAACTACACCGAGGCTTGCACTTAAGCCTCACATTACTATTATGTAGTAAGAATAAAAATGTTGATATATCATGATCTTACGCTACAGCGGTCGCGACCCAACACAATATTTTACATACTGATAGAACTAGGGAAATCCAGGCTAAAACGCAACAAATTCTCCAAAGACACAACATTCCCTCACCCCTGCCTCTCCATGTCGGTGATCAATGAAAGTTCTTTGGGGTTGACGGTGCCTGTAGGGTAAGTGGTAAATAGTGGGAGATCCACTCATGACAGCAAACATATATCATGAGATGGCTAAACTGGCACCTTCGTATTCGAGGGGGTTTAATTATTGGGACATGTGTTGGAATTGGCAAGCTTCACTAGACGGTGATGTAGATGACTGAATTTATGTTCTTACTTATCCATCTACAGTGGTTCTCTTGGCCAGAGGAAGAGGAGAAGAAGTTGTTTGTACAACTTTTCACATCATAAGCTGTACTGCGACACATGTCATGACATTGAACTAAAGGCTGAACTAAGTGCGAAGTACCGGTCTCACTTGGCTAGGTACTTTGCACGGTATGCATTATGCAGATATTGCATCCAGTACCGCACGAGACTACTGGCACAAGGAGCATAATATCGGGCCGGGGTACTTACAGATTTATGGCTTGCACGGGCCGCACGAGTAAGTTTATCTAAATCCCATTATGATCGTACAATTTTTTTGCCGACAGCCGTCCATCGACTGTTCACGGATTCATGACAAGGCGTTAAAGCCAAAGGCTACCTCCAGTTCGAGACCGAAAATCCAGTGCCGAAGACTCCATTCCTGCGGAGCCGTATTACGCGTGAGAAACCGTCTCGCTCATGAAGTGATTCGCCCAACCACTTACCATATGGATCTCCCTCGTCAAACGGCGCGCTCACCGCCGGCCTAATATTAAATCTCCCGAGAAAAAGCAAACGAGGCGAGAAAAATTTCGGACACATCCACAGCTCGGCCTCATAGACGAGGCGTTCGGCGAGAATTCTCGCAAGACAAGCCCGTGAGTGGTTGCACGCACGCCGCAGAAGAGGTTGGCGGTTCCACAGCCAGCTGCAGCAGGTGCAGCAGGTGGAGCAAAGCCCAATTTAGCGTCGGCGGACAAAAATTAGGCGGCATTTTACAGCAGATTTACTAGTCGTGCGCGGGTCTGCGTCAAGGCTTTTGAGGCAGCAAAAAGGAATTCTGCCGGCAGAAAAACTTTTAGGCGGTGAAGAGACTGATACGTGCCCCACTCTAATCCCTATAAAACGCGTCGAGCCTTCCATGATTTGGACCTTTTTTCCTTTCTTCTTCATGTCGACAATACTTCAGTATGTGCACCCCTACTAGTAACACTCTCCAGAGCAGCGGGCTGTTCTCGCAGCGCTTCTTTGACGAACACTCTATTCAGTGTTTGTCCTTTGATGCCTGCGAAAATCTGCCTTTCCGCTCTGGCGATTGCTTGCTACACTTTCTCCCTGCCAACGTCTCTTGCTAACCCCCTTCTCCAGGAGAATCATTTCTATAGTATTCGACCTCCTC
Organism: Mariannaea elegans; assembly: GCA_930272665.1. NCBI lineage: Eukaryota > Fungi > Ascomycota > Sordariomycetes > Hypocreales > Nectriaceae > Mariannaea > Mariannaea elegans. The sequence goes on from CAKNEU010000030.1 coordinate 368,774, forward strand.
TTGGTTCCCTAAAGGAGCCACAGATCCCACCCTGGTTGATGAGTGTATATCCTCGACGCCCTAGAGTGAATACCCTGGTCCTCTCGCACTGTCCGCAAGGATGGCGGCGTTGTTCTCTGAACGACTGCTGTATAGAGAGATGTTTTACTCTTGATGATCTCGACCCCGTTCGCGGTCTGCCTTCGGGCGCGCTTTCGGGGTGGGCGTTGATGGACGTCTGACAGGCGTGTTTCTTTTAATTCTTTTCATTACTGCTTGGGGCTTGCCCTGGGCGTGAAGAAGAGGAACACCGAATTTCGTGCGTTGGGGAGTGGTGATTTACGGGTTGAGGAACGATTCGGAGCACCGTATTTAACGCGACGTGCCATATGATCGATCATCCAACTCATTTATTTCAATTTCCAAGTCCGGTCAAACACGTCGTGTTGTGTATCCGTCATGCCCAACTCCTACTATCTTATCTATTCAACTTTCCTAAATCTTGTTGTCTAGGCTGAAGCACCGCCAATCGCCCGCTCCAAAACCACTCCTGTCGGGAAGAAAAAAATTAAAAAATTAAAACGTCGACTCGTCAAATCGTAAATGCTTGGACTGAAACTAAAACTCAATAAAATAATTAAGAAAGAAGCCGTGGCCATGTGCTCCATCTTCTTTACCTATGCCATTCCTTGTTGTCTCACGTTTCAAGGTTGCCTTTGCAACTTAGGCAGCCTCCGGTTTGCGACCATAAACATATCGCACCTTCATGTACGAATGCACTTTGCGGTTACGCAGCGCCTTGCGCATGCCCGTGAGAAAAATCTGATAGTCTTCCTTGGGCCAGTTCAGCACGTTGTGCCATAGCAGAAGCGTGTATCCCTCAACGTCGTTTTCGAGCGTCAGCTTGACGAATTTTCCGACCTCAGCAAGCTTGGTGTCCTTGGGCCATCCGCCGACGGGGAGCTGCAACCTGTCAGTTATGGTTGATTTACCTAGCAAACGAGTGAGGACGCAACTTGCAGTCAACAATCGTAATGTCCGTAAATCCTGCAGCCTCGAGAGCCTTCTCCTGCAACCCTTGCTCCTGGACAAAGAACGGCCGGCCCATAATCTTGCCACCATCTTCATATAGCTGTGCCCATGTCTTCAGCACGGGTTCCAAATCAGTGGTCCCATCATCACTGTAATAGTGCACATCTGCCTCGCATGACTGGACCCAACCTCCGGGAGCGCAGCAACGGTAGGCCTCGCTGAACAGGCCGTTCCAGTCTTAGACGGCGCCGAACAGGTAGCGGATGTGGATGAAGTCGAAGTAGTTGGGCTTCCAGGTCCAGGCCAGCGTGGCGTCGTCGACCTCGAATTTGACGTTAGGAGGAACCCATTCAGGTTGGCAGGGGGGAGAGGTCGGAGCCGATGATTTCGGCCTTGGGGAACTGGTCGGCAAAGTCGCTGCAGGGAACATTAGCTCAGAATGAGGACGAGAGATATCGAAGGAATCGCACATTGCCCATATACCAGAGCCAGTACCGACGTCGAGAACTCTCTATTGGATAAATTGTTAGCGGTGTGATGCAATGATACGGTGATAACCGGTTTGGCGTATTCTAGCTAAGCGTACCTGAACATCAGGGCTGATGGGGGCGAGGTAGAGGTTGTTGTTGAGAAGGACCGTTAGGTAATGATGGCTTGAACCAAGTAGTTAATTAAATCTCCCAGAGAAACGGACTGAATGGAACCTACGTAATACCGACAGACTGCAGCTGCTGATCGTCATTGGGGGTAAAGTACTCGGTCGGGTGACGGTCACTGTGAAACGTTCGGCCTTGGATGGTGCGATACTCGAGGATGCTGGCCGCCACGGAAGCGGTGGAACTGATGCTGCAACAAAAGATTTTTGCGTAAGCTCGTGTCAAGGTAGTTATTGAAAAACAGTGGCCGACTGAGGGAAGATGAAGAATGGAGAAGGATATTGCTCACGCATCATCGCCAAGAGCAGAGTCTGCATCAGTATCATCGTCCTCCTACCAGTCGATATCAGTATTCAGGTCCCAGTAGTAAACATAGTAGTAGTATTATTCCTACCTCGAGGTCATCGTCAGGTTCAAGTTTAGCCTGAGGCATATGGGCGGGAGCCGAAGTGGGAGTCTTCTGCTGGGTTTGAATGGGATTAACAGGCACAAGGCTTGCGGGAGATATAGGCTCCTGTTGGTCGGCCATGTTTAATTATGTGCGTCATATATCTGTATGATCCTCTATCCGGCCTTACATTTGCTTCTGTCGAAAGTTCATTGGCGAAGGCATAACAGAAGTGCGAAAGGGTGTGTATGAATGCGTGAGAACCAGAGGGGCAAACAGGAGGGGAAACATGATAGCCATGATACTACCCCGTACGTTGGAGATATAAGTGCTGTACCATGATAAACTTACCCCAGCACCCTGTATTTACCTACTTGTTGTCTCTTTTCTCCCAGAAGCCTTGCATCTTACCACGTGGGTTAACGGGGTCCGCGAGAACAAGAATATTAGCCATCCTCCAGCTAATGGGGCGCTAGAACCGAGTTAGATGAAGGTACGCAGCAGACATGTTTCTGCTCAAAAAACTGACTTGGCATCCGGCGCACGCTATATCTAAATAGCTTTACGGATACCAGGTAGTTTAGTTCTTGCACCATGCAACGGGATGGCACGAACAGGACAGTAGACGTGGGGAAACCATGATGGATGAACGGATGAGTTGAGCCATCCAACACAACGCAAGGAATGATGAAGTACTAGAGACCAAGAGATAACCTATAATGAAGAGAGTCGGCGCAAACACCGACGTCGATATTACAGCAGTGTTCAAATACAACACGTGCAAACTCCGTGCACTCAACTCTTTTCGACGCAAATGTAGACACGGGCCGTGCCGCTTAATTAATTAATCGGCGCAGGCTAACTAACTATTAATCCCCCCACTCCCCTTGGAGGCTGCACTATGGTAACCGCTCATCCAAGTGTCCAATCATATTTCAGGCTAACCTAATGGACAGACGGTCCAGCTGGCCAAATATGGCGAGTCTTGCGAGTACGTAGTTACCACTGAATGGCGCTCGGCGTCAATTTTGGAGTGTTATCTCCTCTCTCCCATCTTCATGAGGCCATTAAAGGACAACTTAAATTAACAAGGGCTAACTCTTAACGGGTTTCGGCCCTATTGAAAACATCCCAAGGTCATCCTTTTGAACCTTTCATTCCTAGGACATCGAGGTCCTTCCAAAAGTCACAATTCAATAAGCCATGATAGCCACCAACTGTATATTTGAGGACCTGACTTTTCTCCTTACAATAGCAGAAGCCCAAGAGCTTCTGAGGCTAACATTTCCCCCATCAAGGCCTCTATTTAAAAAAGTCTAAAATCAAGTGCCTGTGTAGAATCCGCATATATTGGCTCCCCCGTGTCCTGACCTTTATTCAGCAGAGATCTACTGAGCTTGTGTTGCAATACAGAGTCCACACCAATACGCCACTGCTCATAGCTTGCATCAAACCACTCCCTGGCAGATATATCAGGGCATTCCGCCTTCAACGTCGTCAGTGTCTTGGCAGACGGGCATATTCTCTTCGAATACCTCCTCGACCACATCAACCAGACGAAATCCCATCGTGGGTTCCATTCGGGGTTGACCACGAGCCTGTTGTATCTCTCGTCGTTAGTCCGTTCGAGGTCGTCTTCTGCTTGCTTGTATGAACGCTCTGCGAGGCACGAAATTGACTTGCAGAGCTGGTACCAGGAGTAGAGCTGAGCATTGTTCGATTGAGATGTGGCTAAAGTTCGCTTGTCATAAATCTCCCCAGCTGTGATGGCCAGTTGGCGGAGACATCGTTCTTCGACATCGTCGATGATGTAGTATTTTACCAAAATGTCAATCTTCTTAACAAAAATCTCAATAGCCTCACCTTTGTATTTCTCCTGCCACTTATGGCTGGGATTGATGAAAAAGCTATACGTACGCAACAGAAATCTCTTAATATCAATGGTACAATGGCTGTCGTATACGTGGTACTTATGCCGCCACTTTAAGACATCGGGATCCTCATCACTGCCATTAGCCAGCCGGACACCTTTGTTCTGCAAATTAGTAAGCCATTTTTCCAATAGGGACTCATCGATGGTCATTTGTAGGCAGAAGGTGATCATTTCTTCCCCGTGGAGCCAGGGGCGATTCAATGTATTCCTATCCTCCCAGTCTCCGAAACATTCGATTGGCCATACCCACTCAGGGATGGAGGCTCCTCGGTCAATGAGAAGGTGGGCCATGCGATGAAGAAAATCACTGTCCTCCCTGCTTCGGACTGGGGCTGTTAGGAATGAGAGCATACAAGCGAAAGGAGTCAAGACCGGGGCAGATTGGTTAGGGTCAGCGCCGTTGTCCAATAACCACTTCAACACCTCATAACACTTCTTGGCGGGGATTTCAAATTCTGTGGGACGTGAATAACGGGCTTTGAGGAGACTGATAAGGAGGGTTATTGGTGTCTGCTCTATATTCCCGTAACCTATGCGGGAAGTTCCCGGAGGAGCGGAAAGTTTGTAGTTAACCGGAGCCGCACCGTATGCCGCACATCGTTTGGCGGTATCAAGGTCTAAGTACATGAGCGCGATCCGAAACGTCATGTAGCCAAAGTCCTTGTAGAAACGGGGCTTGCAAATGCGATTGAGTTTGCGTGATGTTAGTACAAGATTTCTGACCGAATTTCTGTCAAGAGATTTGTCCTCAGAGATTTGCCTAAGAATCTCTTCTGGCATCTCAATCAGGTAGAGACTTTGTGTTTTCGACAGGTTTGGGACGACCGAGCCCTGAGTGGACGATCCGCGAAAGGGTTGGGAAGACATGATGTTGAATTTTTGTAGTGATATCCAGGGTTTACTTTCGCTGCCCTCATAGATTTGTTGATGGTGCCACAAGACGAATATCTTTCCGTATTGTCTCCTTTTTATCCTTCAGACATAGGTTTTGTTCCTTCACAGTACAAAAAGGTGGTATCAGATTCTTGAGTTCTGCCCCGGGGTTCTTCCCGCGTTGTTCTGCTGAATAATGAGACAAGGAATATGTGCGAAAACGACGAGTTCCTAAAGATGATACTTTATTAGCCTTTATACATGATCCTTTGTTCTGTGAATGACATGAATTCACCGTAATTCACAAAGAGACACATTGAGCCCATTGTCAGGCAGGTAGAGCTACGTAGCCCCAATTTGTGCTATTTTGAGCATGCTACTTAATTTATAACTCCGTTCCCATAAATCCATTCTCATATCCATATTTAGCTGCACCTTGTCTTCTTCCTGTATTTGCTTCCTTCGCTCATAGTTGGTCCGCACATTACCTAAACGCAAGATACTTGAAGGATGACATATACCATGCTAATATTATGGAAATTTCACTTTTGGTGTTATTTAACACTCCTGCAATTGAAGATGGGATGAAAAGTATGTGGGTTCTAGACATATTCTCTCCACCATAGCGCGACCTCCCACGATACCAGGCAGTCCAACCTCGGGGCTTAGATCATGTAGGAAAGGAGAACAGTTGAGAATAGGTTGAAAGCATATATTTTAAGCCTACTCATTGTCCGGAAGAATAATTGTCTTTATCGCGGACAAACTCGTTACTGTCGCGCCATGATGCCGAAATTGGATGATCCGCTCGGCGCTTTTGGCATGCTCGTGACTACACTGCTCACCTCCTCGATCTTAATGGTATATCCGCACCACTCATCAAATTTAGCGTCACGGTTAAGCTTACACTGGAGGAGCCGATAGGTGGATAACGGTATTGCGCATGTGGATGGATGTCAGAGTTGAGTGAAGACTACCTCAAACGGTATGCACTCACACTTGCTCTCCACCCGGACATGGGTAGCCGCGCATCTTGATCATTAACCAACAGGCAACCAAGATTGCAAGTCCATCTACCATAACCTCGGAATATGACATGTATCAAATGAATGTAGGGTGGACGATATGGCGCCAGGTGGTCAACGGGCCAGCCATCACTTCTCCTTGCCTGAAACATGGCTTGACCATTCTATCAAACACGCCAAGATATACCTAATTCACGGCCGATTTACGAGACCAGGCTACTGTGTTTGCACTATACTATAACGTACTAAATTCAGGGCCACCACGCGTCCTCAATTTGAAACAAACTTCGATGGACTCGGGTGTCATCCACTCCATGGTTTTCTTCCACGAATCGCATCCACCCTCCGTGACCAAAGTGGAAATCTGGTCCGCCGTTATTTTTTCCACCGACGGTCCTAGAACTTCTAAAATTCCCATAGGGAATGAACACACTGTCATGGCCCGACTACGTATTTGCAATGGAGCTCTAAACTTGACTAATGCCGTCAGTGCTGCGCCAAGTGATCATGCCGAGATGAACCTAGGGTCTTTGGGGGCGGCACCGAGCTGTCGTTTTTGTCGGAGTCTAGACTCTCGGAGGGGTTATTCGAGAAGCTATATAGATGTCATGCCGGCACGACATGAAATGAAGGCGTTTTTTTCTCCAAAGTATCACTTTGTTTGTTTATATTCATTTCTGTTGTCTGTTCTTAGTTCAAAATTCTCCTGACAGCCTGGTTCTGTCTTGTAAATAGTCTTCTGGTATAGACTCATCCCAGTACCCATCCCAGTTCTCAACCATGAAGGGCCTCCTCCTCTTCACAGCCCTACTCCGGTCCGCCCTCGCCGTGGGTGTAACTGGTTCGGCTGAGGGTTTCGCCAAGGGCGTCACCGGCGGCGGCAGCGCAACCCCCGTCTACCCTACCACCACCGCCGAGCTCGTCTCTTACCTGGGCGATGACACGGCCCGCGTCATCATCCTCCAACAGACGTTTGACTTCACTGGCAGCGAAGGTACCACTACCGCCACTGGCTGCGCGCCCTGGGGCACTGGGTCGGCTTGCCAAAAGGCCATTAACCAGAACTCGTGGTGTGACAACTACGAGGCTTCTGCCCCCAAGGTCAGCGTGAGTTATGACAACGCCGGTGTCCTGGGTATCCAGGTCAAGAGCAACAAGTCTATCGTTGGTGTTGGCTCCAAGGGCATCATCAAGGGTAAGGGTCTTCGCATCGTCAGCGGAGCTAGCAACGTTATCATCCAGAACATTCAGATCACCAACCTCAACCCTAGCCTTGTCTGGGGTGGTGATGCTATCACCATCAACAGCGCTGATCTCGTCTGGATCGACCACGTCACCACCTCGTTGATTGGTCGCCAGCACATTGTCCTTGGAACCAGCGCTGACAACCGTGTGACCATCTCCAACTGCAAGATTGACGGTACCACTTCGTGGTCTCCCAACTGTGATACTTATCACTACTGGGGTGTCTACTTTGCTGGTTCTAATGATGTAAGTTGATTCTCAACTCCCCAAAACTCAAGTGCATGAGTACTAACTGCATCTTCAGCTCGTCACCTTCAAGAACAACTACGTCTACCACACCTCCGGCCGCAGCCCCAAGATCGCCGGCAACACCCTCCTTCATGCCGTCAACAACTACTTCTACGACAACAATGGCCACGCGTTCGAGATCGACTCCGGCGCCATGGTCCTCGCCGAGGGCAACATCTTCCAGAACGTCGATACCGTCGTCGAGGACGGCCGCGCTGGCCTCCTCTTCAGCAGCCCCTCCACCTCCGCCAACGCCGTCTGCTCAACCTACCTCGGCCGCGTCTGCCAGATCAATGGTTTCGGCAGTTCTGGCACCATGAGCGGCACCGACACCAGCTTCCTGACCAACTTCTCCGGCAAAAACATTGCTGCCGCTACGGCCTACACTGCCGTCACCTCGGTCAAGACCAGCGCCGGTTTTGGCACCATCTAAGCGACGAAGAGCGTAGTAAGAGGTTAAGGAGGAGGATGAGGAGGACATCCACAGACTGGTCGGGACTAGTATTCATTCAATGTATCTATCTTCTTGCTTGTATGGCCACTACACAAGCTGGGCCTATTTTGTCAATAAAAACAGGTGACTTATACTTTATTGCTGCGGTCACTCCCGTGAACCGTGACGCCAATGATATTTACCCTGATGACTATTCATATCAGAATTACCCACAATATTACGATTCTAAAAACACCCATGAACGACCGTAATCCATACTGCAGCCTGTAAGAATAATGAGAACAGCCAGACGAGACCGCCATGTAACAACCGCCATGCTCCCTCTAGAGCTAATTATCTGAGATATAAACAAAGCCGCTGAATCCATCCTCTCTTAGTCGCAATCGCAACATTATGTACGGTGTAGGTACCAATCCAAGAATGCCCAGAGCATTCCACAATCTCAACCTTAAACTTGAACCCCCTCGGTCTCAGGGTCGAAAACTTCAAAATCATGCTGCGATTCCCCCCCTGCTCACAGGCATACCGATCCTCTTAGAGCTATGATACTGCCCGTCAATTCCCATGGTATCGAATCGCGCAGCTCCCATTGCATCCGAGGTGTAACCGCTGAAGTAGTATCCGATGACCACCACCAGATAGGTCAACATTAAAATGCTGCCCTTGAAATAATTGCTTTTTCCTTCACCGTACATGTAGCTAAGCAAGAAAACGCAAAGGATGACGGTAACCATATCCCACTGAGGGAACAAGAGCGAGAAGGTATACATTGCAGGGTCGCCACCATCAGGGACACCGGGCCAGAAGCACGAATAGAAAACCAGAGCAGGAATCTGAAGCAGACAGACCTGCAGAGCATAGGCTGAACCAATTTCCATGGATAGGGCAATGTTTCCATTCATGGCAAAAGAGATGGCATTCTATATCTTGTTAGCTGGGATCATCATCAACACACACTAGGGCACTTCTTACCAAAAACTCAGTTGTGTTAGGAACTAAAGCAAACAGAGTGATACCCAGAAACTTCTGGTCGATAGAAAAGTTGTTCAAAACTACATCTACTGTGTCAACCAGTATTTCGGCAATGACAGCATAAAGAACAGTAGCTCCGAGCAAGATGACGGCACTCTTGGCTCGGCTCCAGTTTGGCGCGTCATGTCCACCATGGGCGTGAGCCTCGGTGGCAGGCGCATCCGTAGGTTCAGCCTCATGATATGGGGGTTGACGGGGGGGAGCCTGGCCTCGGGGAGTCGCAGGCACGGCGGATGGTCTCCGAGCGTGCCGGTCGCGAGAAGCAATAGTAGCAGCAGTTGCAGCAATCTCAGCAACCTCCCGAGCTAAGAGATTGTTGTCAGCGTCACTCAGACCAGTTAGATTAAGGGGCTGGCGAGAAGCCCCTCCACCACTAGACTTGGGAGGAACAACATGGGGAGTAGATGAGACACCATTAGGAGGCGCTGTAGTCCCGACAGTCGAGCTCTGGCGGGAGAACTCCTCGTTCAAGCCGACTTGTTTCAGAGATTGGCCAAGGATGCGTTTGTAAATGTGAGAATCACGGACATCAGCTCCGGAAGTCTCCGCGACAGTGGTAGGGCCAGAATGTGCCTGGGATGGTCGAGTGCTAGAAGCATGCAAGGAAGGATGCATGTGGTCTTCATGTCGTTTTTCATCAATTTCCGCATTCCAAATCACAGCAGCATGGGTTCGAAGTGTGAACCAGAGACCAATGAGATATGAGAAGAAGAGCAAAGCCGCAGCCATATAGCAGTATGGGCGAACAGCCTCTAGGTAGAACCGATCACCAAGATTAGGGGTCTGGTTGAAGTAGCAACGACGGCAGTCTCGGTTGGAATCATCAGATCCGTAGTCCTCACACTCCAGGCAGTTGAGCTCGTGGGTACCATAAATCTGGTAAAACAAGGTCGGGCTGAAAGAACCGACAACGGCAAACAGCAACATTGTAGACGTCACACCCGCGGATTTGGCATTAAATCGTTGCGTCTTTCGCTTGATGGCACCAAAGCACATGGAAATGCCTGGCAGAAACAGAATACCCGCGAAAATGCTGCCGACGATACTACCCTCGACAAGCTGACCCTTGCCCTGGGTCAGTGCAACGCAGTACAGGAAAACCTCAACAACAGTCGCGAAGAAAGCATTGATGGCGGCACCGACACCCATGGAGGACTGCGCAGAAATGGAAGCAACGGCCTGGCCAATGAAGTATGCCAAGGGAATAATGGACAACAATCCGGTAGTAAAGAGGAAAGATGGAGAGGTAAGGAAGTTCTCAATGTGGAGGACACCCTCAAGCACAAGCCAGTCGAAAATCACAAAGACGACAACAACCATAAGGTTGATGAGGAAGATGTTCGTTCCGTCAACAGTATACTTCCAGTATCGGGAACCCACAGCACGATAGGTGCACAGGAGAATTGACGAGTTCGGGGCGTCATCAGTGCGGGCATACCTAATATCAGACTCAAAAGACAGGGCCAGAGGGTGGCGTCTGAGGTGGTCGAAGAGAAGGAAGGTGGTCTTGCCCATGGGAATCCAGAAAACCAAGAACCAACAGATGCCAGAAACGATTATCAGCGAGGGGGATATGAAGCAGTAGAAGAAGATGAAGAAGATGACCCTGCCAATGTTCCACTGTCCGCGTCCAAAGAGTCGTCGCTTAAGTCTGGGAGGCAGCTCATCGGATTCTGCACGTCGGCCGCGGCCAAGGAGGCTCTCAGTTTCGCTGGGTTCCGAATCAATGCTTCGTCTTGAACGGCCGATAATCGATCGGCTGCGGTCCGGGCCAAAGAAGAGTCGGCCGTATTCGAGATCTCCGCTCTGCCATTGTTCGTACTCAGATATGCTCCTGCCTTCGTCTTGGTCTTCTTCGAGGTAAGCCTCGTCCTTCTCGAGGCGCACAAACTTGCCAAAGGGGTAGAAGAGGTATCCAGCCAAACCCCAGAGGACTCTTCCGTATTCTCTCCCGCTAGGAGCAGCAGAGAAGAGTAAACAGGTGATAGCGCCCAGGGCAGCAACAGAGGCCATCCACCAACCGAAGAAGATTGTCCAAAACATGTTAAAGAGCAGCAGCCAGTTGCTTACTCGACCGCCAGGGGCAGAGTGGATGTCTGCCTGGGCAAACTTCTGGATAGAACGGTCTTTCTTGTACAATGCGGGCTTCCATACACGGATACCAAAAGGGTGTGTTTGGTTGATGGCCTGTTGTCGATCTTTGAGAGTGAAGCTCTCGGCATCACTGACCTCGCCATCAGAATTGCAGTCGACATGGTCTTCGAGCGGGAGGTCTTCATCGTGATTCTCGTCGTCACTAGCCATGCTTGCAGATTCATCCTCTGCGTCTCCGCTGAGTTCGTCGTCACTATCGTGGTGTGATTGGACTCGGGATAGTTGTGTTGTAATCTGGGGACGGCGACGGGTACCATAAGTTTGGTGTCGCTCGACAGCATCTTGCTCAAGCTCGTGGAGCTCGTCGTCGACGGAGTAAACACCGCCACGGTACGGCGTAGAAGATGGTCGACGGGGCATCGGAGGCTTGCGCAGTCGAGTGATAGATCGAACTCGTTCGGGTCCCTTTGGAGGGCGGGCTGATTGGGAGTTTCGAGGTTGGGAGCGATCAAGGGAAGCTTCGCCAGGTTGGGTTGATGTCACAGAACCGCTAATAGAGCCTGTAGTGAAAGCCAACGTTAGATTTGAAGTGGGCAACTGCGATGAGAAGAGATTAGGTACCATAAGTGGTCTCTGGCCTGTGTCGCACTGTGTCAGTGGACTGAAAGCTCTCTGAGAGACCATCATCATCGTGATGTGCAGTTGACTCGGAGCGGGAGAGGGGACTACGGGTGTCTGCAGGCGAAGTTGCACTAGGTGATTCGCCGAGATGGCGCGCCGTGGCCGAACTGTCTCGTTTCGAGGGGTCCATACTGATGAGCTGGCGATGGAGGAACCCTGTCGAGGAGGTGGTGCGGGAGATTGGTATAGTCGTCGATCAGAGACGCGGAGGAGGCGACGACAGATTAATTAACTAGAGAGGACGTGGAACAAGCGGCCCGGTGGCAGCAGCTTGTTTAGGTCTTGTGAAAGACGACAGTCAGAGGACAGAGGAAATGCCGAGCATACCAGCGTCACCGCGGGCTTGGACTTGGCCCAGAAAAGGGGATCTACTCAGAGACTCGTGAGCTGTGACCCGGTTGGGCGGATGATTTGATTGAGATATGGGGAGAGCGGGCTTTTGGTGTCTCTGGTCTCGGGTCCAGGGCGAGTCTCAGGTCCCTGCCTGCGTATGGATGGCTCGACTGAGGGTGGCGATTAGCTTTTTGAGCTTGCTTTTTGCGCGTAAGCAAAGCTGAAGGTGACCCCAAGTTGGTTGAGAAAAGCAGGAAAAGGAGCAAAAAGAAAGTGAGATCGCAGTTGGTGCCGTCGGGAAAGGCGGATGAAGTTTGAAGTTACGTACGCGGGCCAAAGTTTACAGTTTTGGAGGATGGAGTCGAGACCTTTGGACTGGGCTGCTGGGGGGATGGATGTTGATGGACGGGATGCAGCGGCTACTTCCAAAAACGCCAAAAAAAAAAAAAAATAACAGCACAACCAGCCAACGACACTGCTTACTTCTTCTTTTTCGTTTTGGATTTTTTTTCTTGCGCCTCTTGAACTTGAGACGATAAGAAGTGGCACGAATATAATGATGGAGGTGAGCAAAAAAATATCACAAGAAATACAGAATAGAATAAAAATGGAAACGCGATTGATGCTTGATGACGTTCTTACCGCAGCAGTACGACGTACATGGTCTGCAAGATCCATCCAGCCTAGCCAGTGTCTAACAAGCACAGACATGCTCCCTGAGTTGAAATGCTTGCCTAACCTGCTTGCTTTCCCCGTCCAGCGAAATGATCACATGGTTTGGAAGTTAATTTTCTTTGACAGACTTGAGTTCAACTGGACAACGTCAAAATAATTACAAACTTCTGAACTTGAGTGGGCACTGGCTGCATAGCTTCCTCGAGACTCCACCACCCACTGTAAGCTCGTGATGCACGAGGTTCACTGCAGCCAATAATACCCTGGAAGCTCTAGTGCGACGTGCCGCTCATGGCTGCGCGGACTAAGATAACGTCATTCAGCTCCCTATCTACGGCACTCGTCCAGACTAGGCATCTCATTCTATCGTGGCAACCTCATCTGCTGTGCTTATCGCAGTCAACGTTACTTGTTGTATGTGTTACGAAGTTATCTTGTTTTAGAATGGCAACTCCGGCATCTCCCCAAATTGCAAGGGTTATGTTTGTTAGCAGAAGCAGTTCCTTCACAAAGGTAAAATGTACGAAGTGCCGGTACCGTAGATCGAGCCGCTGACATTCATGCGAACAAGGGTGTCAGCTGTCATGCCGCATCGGTACTCTACAGTCCGCCTACCCTAGAGCCTCAAAATACAAATCGGAAGCGGTAAAACTAAAAGGCCGGAATGCCATCCGTGTCTTCCTAATTCGGCTCATTCCAGATGGACCGTGCGCTTTGCCTGCGGCTTACGAGACAAGCTGTAGCCTTGTCACCAAGCTTCTAACCCCATCGCAACCCGCCAACCGCCATCTCCAATTCCTCAATCAATAAGTCTCCCGTCAGTCGAGTCTTCTTCCCCGCCTGTCGCCTTTCTCCTCAAGGCTGTCGCAACCTCTCTCTACCGAATTCTCATACTTGACCGACCTCCTGTTCTCCTCCCTGGAGCTTCGCCCAACATGGCGCTTGATCAGTACTATCACAACAAGATCGAGGCGATGAAGCTCGAGATCCTTAAGGGTCAGGCTGCCCTTCGTCGTCTCGAGGCTCAACGAAATGATTACAACTCCCGTGTGCGATTGTTGCGGGAAGAGCTCGGTTTATTGCAACAGCCCGGTTCTTATGTCGGCGAGGTTGTAAAGGTCATGAGCACCAAGAAGATCCTTGTCAAGGTGCACCCAGAAGGCAAATACGGTATGTTGCATGCCTCTATCCCATTTGTGCATCATTCTAATGTATCTTAGTTGTTGATGTATCCGATAGCGTCGATATTGCCAAGCTCACACCCGGAAAGCGAGTCACCCTGCTATCCGACAGCTACAAGCTCGAGAAGATGCTCCCCTCTTCTGTCGACCCTCTTGTCTCTCTCATGATGGTGGAGAAGGTTCCAGACAGCACATATGATATGATCGGTGGCTTGGATCAACAAATCAAGGAAATCAAAGAAGTCATCGAGCTCGGTCTCAAGCACCCAGAGCTTTTCGAATCACTTGGTATCGCACAGCCCAAGGGTGTCCTTCTTTACGGTCCTCCTGGTACCGGAAAGACTCTCCTGGCCCGAGCCGTTGCTCACCACACTGCTTGCAAGTTCATCCGAGTGTCAGGATCCGAGTTGGTGCAAAAGTATATTGGTGAGGGTAGTCGAATGGTGCGAGAGCTCTTCGTCATGGCTCGAGAACATGCCCCTTCTATCATCTTCATGGATGAGATTGACAGCATTGGTTCTTCGCGAGTGGAGGGTTCATCTGGTGGCGATTCAGAAGTACAGCGAACCATGCTCGAGCTGCTGAACCAACTTGACGGTTTTGAGCCTACCAAGAACATCAAGGTCATCATGGCTACAAATCGTCTCGACATTCTTGATCCCGCCCTTCTGCGACCAGGCCGTATTGATCGAAAGATCGAGTTTCCCCCACCCAGCGTCGAGGCCCGAGCCGACATTCTCCGTATTCATAGCCGCAAGATGAACCTGACCCGTGGCATCAACCTCAACAAAATCGCCGAGAAGATGAATGGCTGCTCCGGTGCCGAACTAAAGGGTGTGTGCACGGAAGCTGGTATGTATGCCCTGCGTGAGCGGAGAGTCCACGTCACCCAGGAGGACTTTGAGCTCGCTACCGCCAAGATTCTCAACAAGCACGACGACAAGGAAGTGGCACTGGGTAAGTTGTGGAAGTAGATGGGCTTCAAGAAGATACGATACGACACATACCACGGCTTCTTTATTGGACTTTGTTGCTACGGCCCCCGATTGCTCAAGAGTGGAGGGTTCTGGTTTTGATAGAAGAGCTGGGCTGGGACATCGGGAAAGGAGTTGTAAGGATAGTAAATGTACCAATAATCGGACAACATTCTGTCTGGTAATGCTACTGTCTGCGCCCTCTACTCTGTGAGATATTCTGTTGAGCTGAATGTCTGAATTGTTAGAGCAGGAAGGACTTTGCCAACCCCTTCACTGCATAACTAATTCTGCGCCACTCTATGGCTATTGCATACCCCTATAAAATGTAACGATATCCTCATGACTGATGATGTTTTAAGTCATAACCCTTCACCCACGATCCTAACACTGTCCAGAGAGATGTTCCAAGAGACAAGCCGGTTTCTTGGATCTACGATTGCAGATTCTCGGCGAACACGGGTGCATGATGAGCTCTATAGGTATTGTAAAGGCAAGTAAAGATAAACAATCGATTTGATGGGCTGAGAATAGGAAACACAAGCTGGAGAATGAAGAATATCCTAAGAAGACACTTGGGATTGGATTACATATCATAGTTGTAGAAGTCTAGAGACAAGTTTGGCACGTTGTCTAATGTAGCCTGAGCTGTTCTAATATTCCTAGAGTTAATTACCTAGCCGTAGTGTCGAGCCGACTTGTGGAATGGGTCCCTGGCAATGTACAAATATGACATGTTGAGAGTGATTCAGCCAAGAGCATGGATGCAAGTCCTCAAGGCAGCAATAACTCGTTCAATCATCTGAATAACGATGCTTCTTTATTTTCTGCCAGCATTGTAGTCAAGTCCCTGAAGTAACGCCAAGGTCACACATCTTATGGTCTTGCTGAGCGGCTATTAGGCCATGCCGTAACTTCAGTCGGGACAGCACCCTCGCAGAGCATGAAGCTACGAACTGGGCCGTGATGATACGAATAGACTTGATCATGGCCGTCTGGACAGTATGTATATGTGAAATACTATTTATGCCCTCGTGCTAGAGGACATGAGATTTTCTTAATGCGCTACTTTTTCTGATACACTTATGTAGAGAACACGTCTTGGTGAATAAGTCTTGCATCGTTTTTACACCCTATTCGAATTACTTTCCTTCTAATGATATGCGGATGATTTCTTGGTTGTGTTCAATGTTCTCTCCGAGCTGCATAGCCTGTCTCGCAGCCCTATATCCTTTCTTGGAGAACTTACTCCTACAGACAAATCTACGAATCAAGCCTTCGATTTAAAGATTAATTATCATTTTAGCGGGACTTCACTGATCTTAGTCTCCCCAACTTTGCCATCGTTTACACACCACCACGTGGCCGTCATGCCCTTCTTCCTCCTCGATTGCTTAGGGAACCTGGACGTCGTGGGTGGACGAGCAGGTGAAACTCCTGTGATTGTTGTTGCGCCGGTGAAGCTAATGTCAGAGACGATAGACTTTGCTGGACGCGGCAACTGAACGGAGAATACTGGCGTTGCCACCCCCTTGCTTTGCCATTCAAAAGGCTAGGACGTGTTCCTGTCTGATGCCACATTCCTTGGCGGGCACTTGCATGGACTCTAAAGATGGAGCTGACCCATATCTCACCATGGAGAACCACCGACACCATTACCTGTTCATGACTCAAAAAAGCACCTTTGGTTTCCAAACTTACTAGCTTCACCCGCCACGGCCTATGGCTTATTATATCCGCTACTAGCCCTAGGTCATTCCCGCACCAAACACTGAATACCAAACACCAAAATAGCACTTCAAAATCCACACCTACATAGTGCTGCCATACGTAGAACTTTGTGGCAGAAGCCATCTCAATAACCCCGGCTGTAATATCGGCCCCGTCGGCGAAGGGATTTCCTCGCTCGCATGTATGCCGAGGGATTGGATAGTCATTGCGTTTGCTAATATGGCGCTAGGCTATCCCGCATTCCTCCCGTTATGACGGCTCACATACCGGATCCCTGGAACAGAAATTGTTTGGGACAGAAGTTAAGAATCCAACAGCGGCAATTGATGCCGGACGGCCGGCAGTACGTTGGCTTAATGAGACGAAGAGGCTCTAGGCATTTAGAGGAGAGGGTCCAATGCCGTGTTGACTTGCCTATATTGGACTGGGTGCTACTGCCTTGCCCTGATGAATCCAGGCACGTTACTTTAAAAATTGTAGTTTGTCAACTTGAGGCCTAATATTGACCGAACCCGAAGATGTGGTTCGAGTCAGTGTAAGCCGTTGAGTAGGCGGAGTGGACTACGACATAGTTACAGCACCGTGATCACTGCTAGAGAGACCATAGATCACAAGGCAGATGCATACTGTATGTGGTAAGAAGTTCGCGCATCGTGGACCTAACTAGATACTTCTCAACTGAGCGGGTTCATGCGGTTACCCACATCCCGCTCGCTGATCTATCAAGCAAGGAGAGTAGTGGACACAAAAGCTTCATAGCTAATCCTTCGTCACACCTGTTGCCTGTATAGACCGTGTTAGTGAACCCTACTTTGTAGCTTTCACTCGATTAGAACTACACTTTCTAAAGTTAGCAGAGAGGAATGCCATGATTGTCTCATTATGTCAGTGTGGGAGGCTACAGTCGTACGATCCCTATCTTGACCTTCCCGCTTTGCCTTGTCTGTGCTCTTTCAGCATCAAGCAACAAAGGTGAGACCAGATAGTCTGTCGTTCCTCCCACAGAATAGACACCCTGGACTCACCGCTGGAGAGGTAAAGGCCAAGGCTATCTCACTGAGCAGGGGACAGGGCACGGGGAGAGTTGTGTGGTGGTCCCGAGAACAGTGGGCCGAAGTCATCATGGCTCTTCAGCCCGACGCGGCAGCTGCAAAGCAGGGGTCTCGTGAGAAACATGACAAAATCTGACTTCCACGCCTCGTTCCGCCGTCTTACTGAAATAGGGATAAGGCTAGCGGGTTTGGTAAACCATAGAGGGGCGGGAGGACACGCCCTTTTGTCATGAGGTTGTCGACGTGGCCAGCCCTCAACTAGCAACATGCAAGGTTAGGCGCACTCAATGGGCACGTGCGGGAGTATTCAGCCTTTGATTTTTGAGTTGAGGAGAGGCTGACAGGCAGTAGGCAGAACTTTGCCTCAAAAGAAAGGATGACAATAGAGTGGTTGGTGAATGATGCACTGTTTGGAACGGCATCACGATCGTCAGCGACTAGAACGGTCGAATACACGTCATTGAGGTTGGACGGCGATACAAAGGAGGTCTCGGCCTGCGACTGTACTACCGGTATTTGGACCTTGGGGTTTGAATACGGAGCTCCTCCGTAAAGCCAAGGAGGGAGAATGGTCTGGCGCGGGGAACTCGGAGATGCACTAAATGACCCGGCCGAACAATTCCCGCGTCCAGTACCTATGGCGAAGGATGCCATGACTTGGCTGGACGTCTTGTCCTTGTTGCCTCGTGCTTCGAAAGACCCTTTTATTGATCACTTCAGGGATTCACACGGAGCAAGGGGAAAGGGTCCGGGATCCCGGACGCTGGAAAGACGATGGCTGGCGTTCAAGGCATGGAAGGACGGGGAGAGGGAAGGGGTGTGCATCGTCGTCTCGTGGCAGACATGCTTTCTTGAAAGGAAGTCTTGTGGTAACTGGCGGTAAAGAAGTTTTAGGGAAAGCGTTGGTCTTCAGCCAACTTGGCGTCATCCCTAGTCCCCCCACTTGGGGAGATGCGATCCCCTCGAATTTTGAAAATATGCGGGTTTTCGGGGCCAGAGAAGCCCACAGTGTGTGCGACACAGCAAATAGCGTGTCGTCGATCGATCAGAAGCTAACACGGAGCAGTAAGGAGATGAAAGGAAGGGTTGGCTGAGATGAGAGGTGAGCAAACACAAAGTCCTAGGTCATGGCTACTCATTCGGGGGAAAACGGTTACGCGGGTGCAACCCCAAGAACGGTGAGTTATGTCATGATGAGAATTCGACGGCGATCTCAGGGTCCAGGCCGTTCCATGGGTTGACGGACAGTCGACGGTGACGAGGTGGGGTGGGTAAGCCCAAACGCACCATTTATTGCCAAGAGTGATGGGGACGTACTATGCACGAATACGGATGCACTGATCGGGAATCAGATTTGGTAGACCGTTGCTGGAACGGACAGCATGTGAAGGGAGGGCGAAAGGACGGTAGCAGCAGAAAATAGGCTAATCACGAAACTGTAAAAAGACAACTGTGCTGGTCAGCCGAGACTATGTATCACCCTGAGCTTTGGTGGTTAACGGGTGGTGATGAGTTTGAGGCGGCTGAGGCGGGTGGAAGCGCCCGGTAGGTATGCTTATTAAAACACGGGAACGGTGTTGTCACGAGGGTCTGCCAAGATGGGAATAACATTCCCTATAGTCTTCTAAATTAATACGTACGAAAGTTGGGAGGATAGGCAGACGGAAGAGAAGAGTTGGCTGCCTCGCTGCCCCTTCAAGCCAGCTTGATAACTAATACGGAGTAAGGACCACTCCTTCGAGTGCCTGTCACCCGCCCCCTTCACAGTTGTTGTTGTTGTTGTTGTTGTTGTTGTTGAAACTTCAGTAGTTCCAAGACGGAACAGTTAACCACAGCACCGATATCTTTCAGTAACTCGACCCTCCCTGGGATACGCTGCACCGTTACCGTGCCCCTTCGAGGCGATTGAGTTTCACCCGACATTCAAGACTGGACATGGGGGGGGGGGGGGGGGGGGGGGGGGGGAAATAAAAAAACTTGGATACCCCACCCCAAAAAAA